>OX596276.1:31298951-31863951 GCA_951394225.1 Harpalus rufipes | reverse complement strand
CCTCCTTTACATAATATGTAGGTTGGCGGGACGTAAAAAGCAAAATTTTGTTTTGTTCTTTAGTTATGCATAATATATTTAAAAAACTGATAAAATGTAACATTATGCTTCACGATGATATTTTGTTTTAATTGTATGTATTTAAAGATAGCCATACTTTTTAATTTTTATGGATATAATGAAATTGAGGTAGGTACCTACTACCGTTGTTGAATATACAGGGATTTTCAATAAGAACTTTTTAAAAATTGTAAATAAAATACACATTTTGAATGAATGCTCGGAATATTTTACTTGAACTATGTTGTAGAGCCTACAATTTATGAATGAAAAACAATATCCGATAAATATCCACTACGACTACGTTGGTAGACATCGATTCTTTTGACTAAATTTTCAATTTCATTGGTACATAATTGTGGCTCAATCTCACGAATTACGACGCTCAATGTTGGCTCTGAGTTCTGCAATTGTTGTTGGATTATCGCTATAAACTTCATCTTTCACGTAGCCCTACAAGAAATAATCTATCGATGATCTTGGTGGCCAATTGAAATTACCTTTACACGAAATCAAACGTCCATCAAAATTGGTTTTCAATAAATCGATTGTTTCTTGAGCTGTGTGGCAAGATTTAAATAGGCCATAAAAATGGTTATCATGTCTCTATAGCGCACTCAATTGACCCTAACGGCAGCATCAGCCTCATTTTCAAAAAAATACGGTCCAATGATACCGCCAGCCCAAAAAGCACACCAAACAGTGACACGAGATGTGTATTGGCTGTTCAACAACTGCTCTTGGATTTTCAGAAGTCCAGATGCGACAATTGTATTTATTAACGTAGCCACTCAAATAAAAATAAGCTTCGTCAGAAAAAAATATTTTGTCTGAAAATCCAGCACCTTTTTTAATGTTGAAATCAGCTAATTGCCGACGTTGATCATGCTATGGTGGCTTCAATTCTTGTACCAACTGGACTTTCTTAAGAACGCCGCAACCACAAACTGAATGACATATCTGTCAACCAAATACAACTCTATTAAAAAAAGAGTTCTTATTGAAAAACCCATTATATTTCTAATATTATGCAGGTGTTCAAATAATATGGGTCAATAAATTTAGGGTGGAGTGGGTAATACATTTCAAAGAAATAATAAAAGTTCATATAAACATGTATTCGGAAATGCTTAGTTTCAGAGATATCAATTTTTTTTAAAAAAATATTATTTATTAAAAAAAAAAAAGTGACGATTGATTGTCATGACTAATTATATTTGGTAGATTCCGACTTGGAAAACTGCTCGAAGCGTCTAGATTCCAACGAACTACCGAGAGCACCTTCGATCATTAAATGGATATCAACTAATTTTTGATACGTGAAAAATATAGGTACATGTATTAATAAAGCTGTAATAAGCAAATCATCAAAAAAGAGTGTCTTTGATTGTGTTTCGTCATGTTGCGATTTTATTTAAAGATATTGTAAAAATATACTGAAATCGACATAACTCTGAAACTAAGCATTTCTTAATACATTTTTATATGAAATTTTATTATTTTGATGCATATTATCCACCCTAAATTTATGGACCTATACTTTCTTAACATTCAGAAAAAAATATATATGAAAATACATAATTGTTGTATCAATGAAAGGTAGCTATTAATTTGTTATTATTATTTTATTTTGATTTTGTATATCCGGGGAAATAAGGATTACCGAACTTGAAAGTTCTTATAATAATTCTATTTAATATTCATTCTTTTTTATAGTTTAAAAAATATGTGTGTTGCCATTAATTTGTAACTTATTTCTATTATATCTAAAACCTGCTGTATTTGAAATTATAGTTTTATCTTTTTATATGGGATTCTTTTATAAAATTGATTTAATTTTTTAGAATTTGAATCAGATTACAGTATTTTTTTTAAAGATGTCCGATGAAGGTCATCTGTATCATGAACGAATTAACAAATTGGCATACATTTATCTCTCTCCTTTGCAAAGGCTATAAGTGTGTACGATAAGGATGGATTTATATCCACGCTTGTCTTTCAAAAATGCATAATGTTTCGACTAAGTTAGGACATTCCACTTTAAAACGATGCTCGTTGTTCATAATACTTTCGCTGTAACGTAAGTTAATTTATTAATTCGGATACATTACCTTGATTTATAGCCGTACGAATAACGTTAATTTCTGTCAGTATCACTGACACTGACTTTGTGTCAGTATCTTATTTTTCACATATTTGGTTTTACATTTGCTAATAAACTTAGCAGTTGAGTATTTTTGTGAATTTTGAATGCTTTTATTGTAACATGTATTTTTATAATAATAAAATAACAGTAGTATCTTATGTACCCTCATAAAAACTAAGCAAACGACACTACTGAATTTGTCTGAATGGACGCTCCGTACAATTCGTAGATGACCTTGATAGAACATCTTTCAAAATATTTAGTGCATATATTTTTGCGAAACAATAATTAATATGAATTTTTAGTTACCATGAGATGGGTATTTACGACCTTCCAGCAGCTCTGGACTTTATTTACAACACAACCGGCAGAAATGACACAATTGTAATTGGTATGTCAATGGGAACAAATATACTAATGGCTTACGGTTCTTCTCTGCCACAACATGCGAGACAAAGAGTAAAATTATTTGTGCAATTAGGACCCACTGTGTTCTTGATTAAAATGAAACTTCCGTATACTGTATTGAGCCCTTTTTATTCAGAAAACACAATATATGTAAGTTATTCATATATAATATAATAATAAATAATAATATATCATCACGGCATATTATCCATTGCTGGGTGTGCCAATCTGTTTTGAACATAGATTTCGGTAATGATGATGACATATTTGTACCGTGCGGGCGTCACCTCAAGGGCACTCATTGTTGGCGTGGAGAGTGCACCACAGGGGTCAATTTTGTGCCATTTAAAATTCGTAATATTTGACGTCGGTCGGGATCGTACCCGTTTCCTCAGAATCACGACCAGACACTCAGGCACGCGGCCACGAGACCCCATATAGTCATTATATTCACATATCGTATCTATACCGGGTGTATCATAACTTCAAATACATACGTTAAGGGTATATCCACAAAAAAGTAGACACCAGTATACATATACAGGATGTTTCCTTTAAAACAACCAGCGCTTTTTTGGGCGAACTAATGACTTTAGAGAAAAATGTTATATACAAAAAATTACCAGGAAAAAGGGCTTAATTTATGAGGAATAATAAATAAAAAATTCAACCAGTGGTTCTCAAACGGTTATATTTTTTTAAATAGCAACCTATATAAATTTTTTGTCCATTAGATAGAGATTTTTTTCTGATTTGAACGATATAAATATGATATGGAGTTGTATAACAATTATTTCGAGAAAAATGATATTAAAAATCAGAAATAATTTTACAATATTGAAGTAGGCTATGCAATAAACAACTATTAATACGACTATTGCCTAGGTTACGATAGTATACTATTTTCTTATATCTAAAATAACTTGTTTTACTAAGAAATTCATAATAACAAATGAACTACATGACGAAGAAATATCAAAAAATAATAGTACTAACATAAAAAGAAAAACAATATGATGGAAATTATTTACAAATTTATGCAACCTTAGGTATTTTTGGTATTAAAATAGTCTAAATTTGTTAATTCTGGCAACTGCAAAGCCATTTTTTTATTAATAAGTAATTAAACAATTACGAAAACAAACACTTAATAACGTAAGTAACAAAACTATCTGTCACCTGTATCATTTGTTTGCATTTGTTTATTGCATAGCCTACTTCAATATTGTAGAATTATTTCTGATTTTTAATATCATTTTTCTCGAAATAATTGTTATACAACCCCATATCATGGGGTCTCGTGGCCGTGTGCCTGAGTGTCTGGTCGCGAATCTGGGGACCCGGGTTCGATCCTGACCGACGCCAAAAATTACATCGAATTTTAATGGCACAAAATTGACCCCTCTCTCCATGCCAACAATGAGTGCCCGTGAGGTGACGCCTGGTAAGCGCCCGCACGGTACAAATATTCCATAATTACCGATATCTGTGTACGAAGCAGATTGGCACACCCGGCAATGGGTAATATGCCGTGATGAAATATTTATTTATTTATTTATATCATATTTATATCGTTGAAATCAGAAAAAAATCTCTATCTAATGGACAAAAAAATTATATAGGTTGCCATTTAAAAAAATATAATTTTATTCTACCGTTTAAGAACCACTGGTTGAATTTTTTATTTATTATTCCTCATAAATTAAGCCCTTTTTCCTGGTAATTTTTTGTATATAACATTTTTCTCTAAAGTCATTAGTTCGCCCAAAAAAGCGCTGGTTGTTTTAAAGGAAACACACTGTATACTTTTCTGTGGACCATAAGAAATGCAATGCTAAAATTTTCATGTGACTGTAAATTCTGCCCTATTAATTTTAGATCAAAAGTGTAAATACAAGAATGGTTAGAATTAAAAACTGCATCTAACAAGTCCAAAATTATTGTTTACATGCGTTTCGTTTGAGAAAGAAAGGCAAAATAAAAGTAATAATTTTTAGCCAGTTACAGAGTGCCAGGAGCAATAGCATAAAAAAATTTAACAGTTCTATTGCTTCAGTTTGGCAAATGACATCTATCATAAAGTTTTAAGTCTATATGTTAATATAGACGCATACAGTACATATAGACTGTTAACTACGTTAATTTCAAAAACTGGACCGATAGGGCCAAGAGTAATTTCTGGCATGACCACAATGATGTTTAAATGTAGTTGGTAATCCAACCCCACATCATACAACGTGACACAAAACTGTATTCTCCATAGAGAGATACATTAGCGGCTAAAGTGGAAGATAATGTCAACCATTGGATAGGTTGGCCATAGCTCAGTTCGTAGAGCGTTAATCCGGCAAAATAATGGTCCATGGTTCAAATCCATGTGGCTGACATTATCTTTTCACACTTTCTTAATTTATTTTATAGTTTATAAGTTGTAGAGTATAAAATTCTGAATCAATAAGCAAATTAATTTTGTATGCCTTGTAACGGCAGAAATTAGATATGAAAATGTCGAAAATCACCTCAAAAATTGCAATATCTAACGGTGTATCGATCATGTTGGAGTAATTTATGTTTATAAGGTATTATTTCTAATTTCTGTTCCAGTTAACATTTATCTGTTAATTTAAATTTCTCTTGAACAGAAATTATAAATAGTAATAAAAATAAATTAACCTAGGCTATAGCTATTTTTGAGGTTATTTTCGACATTTTCATACCTAATTTCTGCCGGTAAAAGGCATACAAAATTAATTTAATTATTGATTCAGATGCCCTACAACTTTTATTTGAAGCATTTTTACATAAAATAATTAGGGAGGCAGGAAATTACGAGTCTGATTTTACATGTTAAAGTCCTATGTTCGACTGTGCCGGTCTCACCATCCTTTATATACATACTGAAAAAAGGGCCACTCAAAAAACTTTTTCACTTATAATTCTTTTTACATATTTGTAAACTAGGCTTAGGAACTCAAAAATCATTGTATTTGACATGATGGTAGCGCTTCCGGTTTAACAGGAAATGACATTAGCCTTTATATTTCAAATAGAACATCCTATATATTTTTATATATTTGGATTTTATGTAAAATTATGAATTCAACGACGTACTTGTAGTGAATTTTTATTGAAAAAAATAAATTACATAAAAGGAAGAGAAATTTATGAATAATTAACTTGGTGAGCTACATCAGGTAGACTGTGATAACAAATTGATAATTTTTTTGTAAAAAAATATGGAATGTTAAAAAAATAACATACTATTTAAATAATTATATTAAGTATTATTTAATATTATCTCAACTGTTTTCACAGCTTGCCTGATATCGTGGCTTAGCAGGTTAATTATGCACCATTTTCTCTTACGTTTTTGTAATTTATTTCTTCAATAAAAATGTACTTCAACATATCGTTGAATTCATAATTTTACGTAGATTTCAAATATATCAAAAAATATACGGTGTCCGATTTGAAATATGAAAGTTAATATGACTTCCGGTTAAACTGGAAGCACTATCATCATACCAAATACCATGATTTGTGAGTCCCTAAGCCTAGTTCACAAATATATCAAAAAAATTAAGTATATATATATACAGGTTGTTCCAAGACTCGACCGACAAACTTTTACCATATATTCCAGGGGTCATTACGATCAAAAAATGTTATATGACCTATAGATGAATTCCTCTTTGTTTCGGAGATATCGAAGAAATTAAGAAACAAAATGATAAAAGAAAATTTATTCATCAATGGATAGTTAATTAACACAAAATTACAACTGTTCAAAATTAGAACCGCCATTTTCTAAACATACAGCTATCCTTCGAGTCATAGAATGTTGCCAATTCATTCTTTAGAGAATTAGTAGCTTCAACTATACGGTCAGTCAACTCTTGGCGTGTATCTGGTTTACCATTATTATACACACGAGATTTGAGGCAACCCCACAGAAAAAAATCTAAAGGCGACAAGTCAGGTGACCGAGCTGGCCAATGTACAGGACCACCTCGTCCTATCCACCTTCGATATCTCCGAAACAAAGAGGAATTCATCTATAGGTCATATAACATTTTTTGATCGTAATGACCCCTGGAATATATGGTAAAAGTTTGTCGGTCGAGTCGTGGAACACCCTGTATATATATATATATATATATATATATATATATATATATATATATATATATATATATATATATATATATATATATATATATATATATATATAAATAAAAGTTATTTCGACTGACCCGAGTAATAAATTATAAGGAATAATTGTCATGTTATTATATTTTTGTAAAATAAAACCCCGGTTAACCGAACTCGGGTCAACCGAAACAGTTCCATGAATGATTATGGTAGCCCCACCTATTCTCCGGCTCCGAGCGAGCGGTAGGCGCTACTACCCAATTACATACATCGGGCTTCTTTCCCCCTTTCAATCCACAGGCAGGCTGTAGCGACGGGGAGTTCACACGGAGCTCGCAAATTAATAGTAGAGCGGAACGTTGGTTTTCTTGTGTGTGTCTTTACGTACTGTTGTGAGATGGCATCCAAGCGGAAGAGTGTTGTGATTTCTATTACGGATAAATTAGCTGCTATGAAGAAGTTGAAAAAGGCAGTTTGCTGAAATCTGTTGCGGCTAATTACGAAGTTGGAGTTTCTACTATTTCAGACTGGGTGAAATCTAAGCCTAAGTTTCAAGAGAAATCTGTACAAAACTCTTAACAGAAAAACATTGAAGACATCAGATTTTGAAAAACTAAACGGAGCGTTGTATCTGTGGTTTATACAGCAAAGAGAAAAAGACATCCCATTAACAGGTCCAATACTGCAAGAAAAAGCTAAAATGTTAGCGGAGTTGTTAGGTGAGGTTGGTTAGACAGGTTTAAAAATCTGTTGTGGCCAGCACAATACCTCTCGCCACTGTCTTTTTTTGATTACATAAGTATAGGGCGCGAACAGTCATGTTTCATTGTTGGCCTTGACAAGCAGACGTGGGGGCCCGTTTCAGAATGATAATTATTAATTATGTACATAAATGTCAGAACTTTTCATTAAAAATTTCAAGATTTTCTAAATTCACGTAGTTAATTTGTCATCAGGAGTGTGGAATTTACTTGTCGAGGAAAATAAACCACATGGAATTGGAAAATCATTAAATTTAGAATGAGAAATTATGATATATGACATCTATATATATAATTACTAGCTATCATTCTGACATGGGCTCCCATATCTGCTTGTCAAGGCCAACAAAGTCACATGACTGCTCGCGCCCTAATGTATTTAACATTTCTTGTATACTTACACTCTACACCAAAAATTCTACTTATATCTATTCCATATATTTAGATTTTTTAAATTATTCCACATAATTAGATTCTATGAAGAAGTTTTGTCCTACCCTTGTTTCTCGAGATGATTCCAATTCATTGTCAGAAATAACAGTATATATGAAGGGTAGGTATGTGTAATATACCTATAAATATTTAACTAATAATGCATTTAGAAATAATATAATGTATGTACTTACCAGAAAAAGTGTTCAGTAATGTCTCCGGATTTCTGACACTGACATTTATCTGTCAGTTACAAATAATTTAAATTATCAACTATTTTTCATGGCATTCTTTCGGCTGTCAAATTTATTACAACAGATTATTTTATATATTATACTTCTTTTATCTCTAAATCTATGGAATATATAATAAAATATTTAAATGTATCAGATAGAGAATTTAATTTTCTTTAATATTACCACGAAAAATTTTCAAAAAATAATATTTAGAATATTTTTTTTCAAGAATCTTCTACTTCCGGTCGTCCAATTATTACCAAAACCTTTTCAGATCTTCCCATGAATGTCCGATTGGGAAATACGTTGTTAAACAAATTTTAAGTCTTATAGTTTTTGAGTAACCGTCCTTCCAACATCCCCCACACACACACACATACACACACACACACACATCCACACACACACACACACACACAGACATCATCGTAAAAATGTTAAAATCGGATTGTAAGGACCTTAAAACGTGCTTATTCAATAAAATCTGGAAATGCGATTTTTAGCATGAATGCAATACCTCTCTTAGCGAGAGGTAAAAAGCAATATGGCATTCGTCAACTAAACTTGTGCGGAGAAAAATTATTATTATACTAATACGTCTGCCCCAGGTTACAAAATGAAAAAAGAACGCGTAACAGTTCTTTTAGCTTCAAATGCCTCTGGCACTCATACTCTGCCACCAATGTGCATCGGTAAGTCAAAAAAACCTCGAACATTAAGGGATATTGTTCCAAATGCTTTACCGGTTTTTTATAGAACACAAAAAGTGCTTGGACATCCTCTGAGCTATTTGAACAACGGTTTTTTGATTCGTTTGTGCCGAAACTTGAGAAGTTTTTAGCTGGAAAATTTTGCCCAAAAAAGCTACCTTATTGATTGATAATGCTCCCACACATAGCAATGAACTAAAAAGTGGCGGTATTGTTGTTCGTTTCCTTCCCCCAAATGCTACTAGCCTAATTCAGCCTATGGATCAAGATGTAATAGAAACATTTAAACGACACTACCGAGGCCTGTTATTGCGAACTATCCTGCAGGATTGCGAAACACAAAATAAACAGATAAATGAAGCACTGAAGTCAGTTAACATGAAACACGTGATTTATTGGAGTGCCCAGGCTTAAGTTCAAAATGAAACACTTCAAATATGCAGGAGAAAACTTTATGTTGGACTAGGACTAGAGGAAGAAGGAACAAAAAGTTTTGAAAACTTGACAGAGATGGTCCATAGAATTCCTGGATGCGAAGACATGCATGAAAGAAAACTCCGAAGCAGACGACGTGGATAACGGAATCGGTAAAGTGACAGCTGATGATGGCTTTAATGCATTAGAGGTACATATGTATACATATGTACAGTAATAAACGTTTTTTTAAACAAGTCAGAAACTACATAAGTTGTTATTTTAGCTTGCCCTCAAATTTGTTGAACAATGCAGTGAGTCAACACCTGCTGACGTCGTTCTAATAAAAAGATAACGAGACATCGCCGCTCGCAAACGGTGTGAAGAACATTCACAAAAACAAACAAAAATCACCGAGTTTTTTAATACATAGATATGCACATAAGTATGTAGGTACGTATGTACATACTATACTGTAACTACATCTCGTATATTGTAATATACATTGTTTCAAAAATTTAAAAAAAGCCAAATCGTTGTAATTCATTTCCCCTACACACCCATTTTAGTACATATGTAGGTAATTTTAAGACGTTAATGGGTTAACAGAAAAATTTGTTATCCGAAACGGCTGTCTCCCCTTTATTTCGGTTAACCAGGGTTTTACTGTATTGTAATAATAAGCCATTAAATTAAGAGTATTCATATCGATGCCAAATTAAATAATCTTTCTAACCATATAAAAAAAAAAAACATGTTAAACGCCTCTGTCACGGTTTCCAGTGTTCACCCTGTACGGGTGACCTATAGCGTTTCTCGGATACGGGCCACCTCGATTATTTTCTTTATTATTGGTTATAGAAGAAATTAATTCAATAAAAGTTATAGTATATCAAGGGTGACATTCACATTCAACCATGTAATCATTTTATACTCTTATAACAAAAATATTCAGAAAAATTCATTTGAAATTAAAATAAATTATATTTTTATAATTATTTTCAGTAGCATACGAAAAAAATGAACTTAATTTAAAACTAAACAAAAATATTTGTTAATAACTTCATAAATAGTGTTAAAACCATTCAATAGTGAATTATGCACTAAATAATTCAAATTGACAGATAACAGTTTTGTTTTTCATAACACCGGAAATGTTAAAACACATGGGAGAGAAAGGAGAAGAATACATAAGGAAGATATTTAATAAGGCAATAGAGGAACAAATCTCGCCAGAAGACTGGCAGGTGGGAATTATAGTACCGATATTTAAGAAAGGGGAAATTCCGGAACTAAAAAGGCATAACCCTATTAAGTGTGCCAGGCAAAGTCTTTGCTAGAATAGTAGAAGGAAGAATAAGAACTTTTTAGTTCTCTAGAAGACACACAATGCGGATTCAGGCCAGAGGTGTACAGGACCACATTTTTACAGTGAGACAGGTCATTGAAAAGGCGAGATTAACAGATAGAGAGTTGCATATGTGCTTCATAAAGACAAGGTAGTGCGGACAAAAATGTAGAATTGTCTGCAAACAAGAGACATAGAAGACCAAACCATACAATGTGTTAAGAGCCTATATAAGATAAATCAAAACTACGTGAGAACTCGTAACAACGCATCAGACGCCTTTAACACCGATGTAGGACTAAGGCAAGGCTGTATCCTGAGCCCACTTCTATTTACGATATATCTGGACGAGTCCATCAAAAACATTAAAGGCAAACTAAAATTATATAAAGTAAGCAATTGGAAAATGAAAGCAGTGAACCTATCTATTCTATGCTACGCAGACGACATGATAATAATCGCCAAAACCGAAAAAGATTTACAAGACAATATTAACATACTGAACAACGAATTAATGGAGTGGAACATGGTCATAAACACACAGAAGACAAAAACGATGGTAATAAATGGACACAGTCACTCTTTAAAAATAAATGGAGAAAGGATAGAACAATTAGAGTCATTTAAATATTTGGTAGTAGTGATAAGTGAAAAGGGGACTCTAGACCAGGAAGTAAAGGAAAGAGTGGCAGCAACAGGAAGGCTATTCAACTCACTAAAGAACAAATTTCTTGGAAAGAAAGAAATACCGAAACAAACCAAAGTTGAAGTCTTCAAGAAAGTAGCAGCACCTTTATTGACATATGGGAACGAATCATGGACAACGCAGGAGAGACACCAAAGTCGACAACGAAATGTGGAAATGAGGTTTGTAAGGAAGATGGAAGGGAAGACAAAAATGGACAGAATAAGAAATGAAACATTTAGGAATAATTTAGGCACACAACCGATAGCACACATCATTCAAGAAGGACAGCTGAGATGGGCGGGCCACGTACACAGAATGAGTGACGAAATACTGGCGAAACAGGTATATGCCGCAAAGTTACACAAGAAGAGGAAGATAGGCAGACCAGTTAAAACATGGACGACGCCTTACATCGAAAGGTAGATAGGCAAAGGATTAAGTAAGTAACATAGCCTACTGAAAAATAAATATAAACATAAAATTTATTTAAATTTCAATTGAATTTTATGTAAAGATATAAAATGACTATATGGTTGAAATAATAAAAAAAAAAATACTCTATCGAAAATTTCTAAAAAGTATATACCATCCTATTTAAAAAAATAATAACTTTAAGTTATAGTTTGAGAACCGCTGGTTAAAAAAATCTTTAATAAGTGAATGTTTCTCTTGATCTACTACAATAATCGACGTGTCTCGTATTTGAGAAACATCCTATACAATATGTTCAATTTAGAGCTGCCATCTTGGAATAGAGAAGAGATTCAACGCAAGTTAAATGGATCTTTTTGTGTACTTATAGGGAGCTATTTCAGATGTGCTTTTGTTTTTCCAAAAATTCTCATATGGCACTAGATAATGGCGAAAAACTGAATTTTGTTGATTTTTTTTCTTTTTCAAATAATTTCTAAATTATTAGTAATCCAGAAAAATGTTCCAAATACAAATTTAAATATTTTTATTGTTTAACTAGTAACGTACAAAATTAATTTTCATATCCCTAAATTTCCGAGATATAACACAAAGTTATATTTTTTAAATGGAACACATATCTGCTTCTAATCTCAAAAAAATACTTCTTTTTTTCTCTTTTCAACTTAAACAATTTATAACATTGTTAAATTTATGTATTACTTTACATAATCCTGAAGAAGGATTAAAATAAATCCGAAATCTCGATTAAATAACCCAGAACGAACCATATTTTTGCCATTTCTCTGAATTCCTACGAAATTTATTACTATATTTCAAACAGTGACAAATTTTGCGGGCTTAGTGAAGTACACTCTTTTTTAATTTAAGCTTTCGGTTATATTTTTACCCATCTACAGGACACTGTAATACAATGATGAATACGTACAATATGTTTTTGAATAATTTGGTATAATATACTCACATTAGTTGAGATTGTTTAATTTTTTTTCAACATTTACAAACATATTTTTGAAACGTGCCATGAGCACATGGTCATTAAGCTGACAATACGGAAAAATTTGAATAACACATTAAATTTTTTGGCCAATACGTATGGACTCAAAATTATGATAAAGCCTATATATATATATATATATATATATATATATATATATATATATATATATATATATATATATATATATTAGTTGAGATTATATATATATATATATATATATATATATATATATATATATATATATACGAGCCCTGTCCCATATAAGTTCACACAGTTGCCTAATTTGCTTAAAATCTTAAAACTTTCACTGTAATTATGATGTAACAGCAATATTTTTACCAGTATTGACTAAATTATTTATTTTTCATTAATTTATTTCATTCATTTCAATGAATAAAAATGTTTCTATCATTGTAAATGTAAAATTAAAAAAGATTCATTGGACAAGGCTTTTTAAAAAATCAGGCAATCGCGATATCATTGACTCAGATCTTATGTTTTGAAACAATTGAAGCTTTTGACGTTTCTATATTATTGAATAAGCTTATAAGTGACTTGTTAACTAATTGCGTATTCAAAATATTACTTAAAATGGTTCGAGGGAAAGCAGTTTCGCAAGATGTGCGAAAAATAATAGTTTCTCTTTCAAATTCTGGAAAATCATATTCGGAAATTGGAAATATTATCAATTTATCAAGGTATACTATTGGAAGTATCGTTCAAAGATATAAAGCAAGCGGTTCCACTGCGCAAAAACCTAAACCAGGAAGAAACTCTGGAATTTTGGAAATCCATAAAAGAGCGTTAAAACGAATAATAAAGCAAAATCGCCGCTCTAGTTATGGTGAATTGAGTGCTTTATGGACTGCTGCCACAGGAAGAAAAATGTCTAGGACTACTTGCCACAGAACAGCTAGCAAGATGGGTTTTAAAGTTTATAAGGTAGCCAGTGTTGATCTCATATTTGTTACTTAGAAAAATTAACGTGGTTACAATTTGCAGGCGAAAGAAAAACCTTTATTGACCAAAAAACAGAAGAGAAATAGATTAATCTGGGCAAGAGAACATAAAAATTGGGCTATAGAACAGTGGTACGCTGTAAACTGGAGTGACGAAGCAAAATTTGAAGTATGCGTAGGTGATAGTCGCCGTAGGGTTATAAGAACCCGGGAAGAAGCTTATGACATTGGATGTTTAAAAAGAAAAGTTAAGTTTCCGGCATCAGTAATGGTATGGGGTTCTATGTCAGCAAAAGGAGTAGGAAAACTACACTTTTTAGAAGGAACTATGAATGCTTCCAAATACATTGATACCTTAGAAACATATTTAAAACCCACAATAGAGAATTTCAAAAATGCTGACATCGAGTACATCTTCCAACAGGACGGGGCTGCTTGCCACACAGCAAAAAAAGTTATACAGTGGCTATCCGATAATAACATCCCACTTTTAAAATGGACGTCCAGCAGCCCTGATTTGTCGCCAATAGAAACTTTGTGGCATATTATGAAAAAACAGTTACGACTACATCCAGCTAGAACTATGGTAGAATTGCGTTCTCGTTTACAAAATATCTGGGATAATTTCTCTCCAGAACAATGCAAAAATCTTGTAAATACCATGCCAAGACGTATAAAAGCCGTTATAGAAAGAAAAGGTGACGTTACAGAATGGTAATTACAATGAAATGTAATTAGCACAAATCGTTTGTATTCCTGTAAATCAATTAATTCTTATATATTTTAAATAAGTAAAATAAGATTAAATATTTCCGTTGTATTTCAGTTTATTTATTGTTAATTTAACATAATAGTAGCAAAAATTTAAGTTGTTTTATTTTTGCGCAGCAAAATTTGATGATTAATAGAATTAAATTGGGTGTGTGAACTTATATGGGACAGGGCTCGTATATATATATATATAAATTAAATCAATGGATTACGATTTAATGTTTTTAAAAAGTTTTTATTTTAAAGTACAAGATACAAGATATGATATGAACTTTATCTCTCCACAGACCGACATAAACTCTGCTTTACATGTCTGAGATGAGCTATTTAACTACTTAGGTGGTATGACATTTGTGCTGTATAGGGTTTAATGTTACTTAATGGAAAGTTACCAGGAATGATGCAACAAGGGCTGGGCATCTACATAATTCCTCCCCCCTAAGATGAAAGAATACCTGTTGGATATTCCATAGGTGTTGTTTCAATTGTTATTTCGCTACTTTTATTCTGATTACATAAATTACGTTTGTTAATTTCTACATAAATCTTATAAACTAAGAACATGGCTACAACTATGCATACAATGTATAATATTATATCGAAAAATATTGAATGTGACTCCGAGTTATGGATTTCATTTAAATGTGTTATTTGTTGATTTGGAATTTTAACTGATTCTAGATTTTTTATATTCAGTGTCTTATTAAGGATTATTTTATTTTTATTTTGTTCAATATTTAAGTTAATAATTTTATCATACTTGACATTTTTAAATAATTTTTGTTTGTTTATTAAACAGTTTTTTATTGAGTATATTCCAGCAATTTCTTTATCTTGAACTTCGTGATCACATTCGACATTTATTACATCTTTATTAGGTACAAAAAGATATACAATATTTGAATTTGGTATTGAAATGATTTCGTTGTGATTAAGTACTTTAATATATTCGCAACTATCACTATTTTTATTAAAATACAAGTTATCTAAACATTTATTTGCTAGGGAATTTTCAATGTTACAAATATAAAGTTTATCTTCTACCAAAGTACATTTATTCAATTTATTAATGTGTGTATTAGTTTTCGCGTAATAGCCAGGAGTGATATCTAAGGTAACGTAAGTGTTATTGTGCAAAGTAGGAATAGGGGTGATTTGTAGGAGTTCGTTTTGTAGAAGGGGAATAGGAATGTCTATTATTATGTCTAAATTGAAATTTTCATATTTACAATAGGTTTTTACTGTTGGTTTTGCCAATTTTTGATTACAAGGTGTTTTAAACTGCTTGATAATAATTTATCAATTTCTTTTTTGACATCTTCTCTTGAAAGAATACCAAAATATAAAGTGTTTGTTTCACAAAAAGCAAACGTGGTTTCGATTTCGTTAAGGATACTTATTAGATTTGTGGCTGCAAATGTTAGTTGCGTTATTATATTTTCGATATAGAGTATATCGTTGGTATCTATTATTTTGCCTAAAACAACATGCATCTCAGTAATTTTATTTTGAATAATTTTATTATTGGAGTTGATTTTTTCAACTTGTTTATTGAAATAATCCGAAATATTTTTATTAAAGGTAATTACTTGATTTAAATTGTCTTTCAAAGTATTTTCATTTTCTTTAATTAATTTCAAAGCGTTATCGTATTTTTCTTGATCAGTGGCGTCTAAATTTCCAGTGATACTTTTTATTATAGAACCGATTCCGTTTATAAGTCCACGTTTTTCTTTATTATCGTACAAGAGAATTTGTATTTTACTATTTACTATGTCTAAAAAGTTTTCTAACATAATAAAGTTATTACTTAAAGTTTCTACATTTTTCTTATTATATTTATTCTCTAATTCTAATTTTAATTGATTATAGTGGTAAGTAAGATTATTATATGTTTCCTTAATTCTATCTAGATTGAGCTTAACATAGATGTACTTATTATTAGTTGAGATTAATGCATTTCCTAGTTTCAGGACGTTAATTCCGGCGTTGTGTCTTTCGTCTTTGAGGTCGATGGTTGTTGTTGTTCGTATGAGTCTGTAAATTGACGGAGAGGTTTTAATTTGTCAATTTTTACCTTTCTGTTCGTGTCAGTTATTACTTGGGCCCTATCTTTTACATACGTTTTAATTTGTTGTTTTTTGTAACGGGGTTTCTCGACTTTACCAGTGTTTCTTTTGGCTTGTTCTTCGAATGCTTTATCTGGTAATTTAATACTATCAACCTGTGACGTGGCGTATTTCTTTTTGCTGTTATCTAATAATAATTTAGTTTCATCGTAAATTTTTTTCATAATTTCTTTGTGGGTCTGAACGTAATTATCAGTAACGATTTCGGGAGAAATTTCTTCTTTTATTTCATTATAATGGCCGAAAAGTATTTCATTGGGTGTGCGTTTGATAACGGAGTGAATTGTCTGGTTATAAGCTTGAAGAGCATAACGGACTTTATTACTAATGTTTAAATCGTTGAAATCTTTATTTTGTTCCAGTATTCTAACATGTTCTATTATTGTTGAATGGAACCTTTCGATATTACCGTTACTTTTTGGATTATTGACGCTAATGAGGTGAATACGAATATTTTTGGTTGATAAAAAGTTGTAGATCAGCTGGTTGTTAAATTGAAGGCCGTTATCAGATATTATTAATTTAGGAGTACCGAAGATAGAAAAATATTTTATTAATTTTTGTATTATAGTTATTGTATTGGTTTCGGACAAATGATAAATTTGTGCGTGCTTAGAGAAACTGTCGATTATTGTTAAGAATTTTTCTTTTTTTAATGATAAAATATCAATATGAATAATTTCGAGGGGCTTGGTCGCAGTTTGTGTTTTTATAATGGGTGTTTTTACGGGATTTCTTTCATATTTATTTTCCTGGCAAACATCACAGTTATTTATAAATTTAGAAACTGTTTGCTGCATATTTGGCCAATAATACTGCTGTTTTAATTTCTGATAAGTTTCAATTATGCCACGGTGATTTGTTTTACCTAAATGATAGTTCTAGAATGCTGCGTATAACTGTCGGTGTCTTTTTCAGCGATAACGGAGTTTGCATAAGTTTCGATACTATTCAGAGTAAAAACGTTGATTTGTATGTCTGTATTTTCAAAAATTTGTCTTAGTAGATTTTCTATATCAGACCAATTTTGTTTGTCTAGATCAGATGCAATTTTTGGCATGTTAATTGAATTAATATTGTTTTCGATTAGATAATGTCTTAATTGTATTAAACAGTTTTTAATATCTTTTAAATTTGGCTCGTCAAAATAATTCTCTTTTGAAATTAAATGTATTATTAGTCTAGGTGATGTTTGTACGGCGATGTTATTTACTATTTTTATTTTTTCTATATTGTTGGTGGTGTGGTACTTTTCGTTAATCTGTTTTGCGAAACCTTGACCCATTTTAAAATCTTGTGAAACGCAATGAATTATGGGTTCCTTGTGGTCAAAAATATTTGAAGTTTTATAATTTATCTCGAAAGGTTTCGGAATTCTGGATAAGTAATCTGCGACGTAATTTTGTTTACCTTTTTGATACTCTATGTCATAATGTATTGTGATAATTTCAATTTCCAACGTATGAGTTTTGAATTTGGTTCTTTTAGACTGTTTAGCCAAATAAGGGGTTTGTGATCCGTAATCAGTTTAAGTTTCCGGCCATACAAATAGTGATGAAAATGTTTCGTGGCCCACACGATAGCAAGTAATTCCTTTTCGGTGGTCGAATAATTTACTTCATGATCGTTGAGAGTGCGACTTGCGTAGGCTATAGGTAGATCTTTACCGTTTATGTTTTGGGATAAGACTGCTCCTAAAGCGAAATTTGATGCGTCGGTCGTTAAACGGAGTTGTTTCGAAAAATCAGGATACTGTAATATTGGTGCGTTTGAGAGTAGTAATTTACATTTTTCGAAGCACGAAATGTATTCTTTGTCATCAATATTAATTTTGGCGTCTTTCTTTAAGCATTTGGTAAATGGTTTGGTTAATTTGGAAAAGTTTTTTATAAATCTACGGTAATAACCAAGAAAGCCTAAAAATGATTTAATTTCTTTTCGAGTCTTTGGAAGAGTAAGTTTTTTAATAGTTTCAATTTTATCTGGATTTGGTTTAATGCCCTCGGTAGTAATTATATGTCCAAGATACGCAACTTCTTTTCTTAGAAATTCGCTCTTATCTAGTTGTAATTTAAGATTCGCCTCTCTTAATCTTTGGAAAACAATTTTGATGTTTTGAATGTGTTCTTGTAATGATTTGCCCAAAATAATTATGTCGTCCAAATACACAAAACATATTTTATTAATGAGGTCTTTTAAAACAAAATTCATTAGTCGCTGGAAGGTACTTGGTGCGTTCTTGAGGCCAAATGACATTCTAAGGAATTCAAAGTGTCCTTGATCGGTAGAAAAGGCTGTTTTTTCTACTGAATCAGAATCCATTTCGATTTGGTGGAATCCGCTTTTTAAGTCAATGGTACTGAAATAATTACATTTACCAAGTTGGTCTAAAATGTTCGCGATATCGGGTATCGGAAATTTATCGTCGATAGTTTTTGAGTTTAGTTTGCGGTAGTCAATAACCATGCGAAATTTTGTTTCACCCGAAGCATCCTGTTTTTTGGGAACAATCCAAATTGGGCTACTCCAAGGGGAGTATGAGTGTCTAATTATGTCCTGATCTAACAATTTATTAATTTGTTTGTTAACTTCTTCCTTGTAGATAACCGGATATTTATATGATCTTTGATAAACTGGGGTTTCGTCGGTTGTCCTAACTTTGTGTTTTATCACATTTGTAAAAGCTAAGTTTTTGTCGTCATCGATAATCAAATCTTCGAATTCTTTAAGAGTTTTATTTAATTCTTTGATTTCTGTGTTATTTAAATGATCTGTTCTGAGGTTTAATTCTTTTGAAATTTCTTGACAATTCATTTCTAATTTGTTTTTGTGAAAATAGCTAAATTTAAATTTGCGTTTACCTAATAAAATAGATTCATCTGAATAACTAATTTTCGCTTTTAACAACTTTAGGCCAGAATTTCCTATTACAATATCAAAATCTTTATGGAATTCAAAAATGAAGCATTTTATATTTTTCTTAAGTAATTCAACAAATGTGAATTGGGTACCGGTTGAAACAGCATTTGCGGTTTGTATCTCGAAATGTTCATTAAAAATTTTGAATTTGTTTTTATTTTTATGAACGAAATTTTGACTAATAAAATTTTCGGAAGATCCGGTGTCAATTAATACACGGTAATTTTTAAATTGGATAAATGGTAGATGTGAAGTATAGTTTGCTAAGGTTTCAAATCTTCTAAGAGTTCTATGGGAAAATTTTCGGTTCGTGACTCTAGTTCGTTGTTTGTTTCAATGTTTTCTTCATCGTTTGTTTGGTCGTAATCATAGTGTTCGAATAGTTGATTGTCATTGTTGGGGTCTACAAGGGTTTCAGTATTACTGTCTAGCATTTGTAAGTCCTGTCTCTGTCTTTTTTGTTGAGGTCTAAAGGTGTTTGTGCTGATGGACATAGGTTGAGGATAATTGTTTATTCTCGGTTTAGGGTGTATCGGTTGACTAGGGAAATTTCGTTGTTGCTGAGGATATCGGAGCATTGGCGATCGATATTGATTTTGATTTGGGTAGGAATTTTGGTTTTGTGTTGCAGTTTTATAAACAGGTGTTGGGACGTTTATCTTTGGTTTGATAGTGTTTTGTTTGTGTATGTTTGTGTGAATGTACTGGAAGTCATTTTTGATTAAATTCTGGATATCATTTAAAGATTTTGGATTTCTAGCGGCTAACTGACTTCTATATGGCTCTCTGCAATTTATTATAAAATTATGTGACGCATAACTAGACATGAATGTAGCTAAATTGTCGAAGCCAGCACCAAACTTTAATTTTAATAAACTTATCAATCTTTTGAAAATGTCTTCGTATTTATCGAAGTACAAGAATATGTCTTCGTTAGATTTTTGATCGAGATGTGATAGTTCTGTTAAGAAATGAACTTCATTTCTTTTATCACCATATTCATCAATTAGTAATTCTTTTAAAGATTTCCAGTCAGTATACGTTTTGGTAGCTAGTTTTGTATTGGCTTCTTTAGTTATTTTCTTTCGAATTGTATGCAAAATTATTCGTTTAATAATTGCAGATAAATTTTGTTTATCGATTATTTCGATCATTTCATCGCAGATGTTAATAAAGTGCGCGAGGGTGCCAGTGCTCCCATCATATTCGGGTATGATATCTATTAGTTCTTTAATGTCGTTAGGGATTCTGGGGATTAAATTCAAAGTGGCTGGCTGGATTTGTGGAGCTGGTGGATTCATTGTGTGTGTATGTGATATTTAAATAAAATGATGTAAATATGAATTAGAATAAATATGAAATTGTTTAACAACAGTGAATAGTAGAATGTAATATACTTGTAAATATTAATAATAAATTCACGACGGCCAATTTCATGGTCTTTGTGGAGTGAATTTGGGATGGTTCCTGATGTCCGCTCAGGTGGTGGGGTCGAGATGTCTTCTACGGACGATCCGCTTCTGGTGACTCTCGGAATTAACGACGATATGATCAGCCTTTCTTCGTCGGAGGTTTGTGTGGGTGTAGAGGGTCTTGTAGCCTGGTACTTCTGGATTTGGTTCCACTCTTTGAAGTGTGAAATCTTCAACGAATTGATCTCACCAATAATTGTCGTGGTGAGATTTCGGACTTCTGAACACTCAGGGAACTTGATGGTTCGTGGATGCCGCGTTTAACACTTAAAAGTGACGACTTGAACTCTTCAACGAATTGGAGATTCGAATTTCGAAAATCTTCGGAGTTTTAAAGCCTTTTGGGCATCCTACCGCGACTGCGCCAATTAAATCAATGGAATACGATTAATGTTTTTAAAAAGTTTTTATTTTAAAGTACAAGATACAACAAGATATGATATGAACTTTATCTCTCTACAGACCGACATAAACTCTGCTTTACATGTCTGAGATGAGCTATTTAACTACTTAGGTGGTATGACATTTGTGCTGTATAGGGTTTAATGTTACTTAATGGAAAGTTACCAGGAATGATGCAACAAGGGCTGGGCATCTACATAATTTATATATATATATATATATATATATATATATATATATATATATATATATATATATATATATATATATATATGTATACGTATCATGTAAGGAACTAAGATACGAAGGAGACTGTAATAAATCGTTTGAAAGTTTGAAAAGAAGAAAGAAATGAAAATAAGTATGTAAGAAAACGAGTATATCAAAAGAATCGAAATAAGGAAGAAAAACAAGCTACCAGTCAGAATATGACGTTGATTAATTTACAACTGATTTGAATGAAAATAAAGATGACTATATGCAACGTGTTTTATTCGAATTTTTAAACCATAGTTATACGAAGTATATGTAATATGATATGATTGTATAATATGCGTGAACCCTATGGACGAAATAGTTAATATATAAAAAAAATTAAGTTTAAACTAAGTTTTTTTTTTTTTTTTAGAAACTTACGAAAACTTTTGGGTTTGGAGAATTATTCCCAAAGTCTCAATTTCCTACAAAACTTTTTAATATGTTGTGTTTTAACTCTGGAATACAAGCTTTAATTTGTGAACTTCTGGTCATGTCAGCAATGGGATTTGACTTTAAAAATATCGTTCCAGTTAAGTAAAATAAATAAGTGACAAAATAATGCATTATATTTCTTATTTTCTTATAGGAAATATATCCCATTATTACGGGCCATTACCCTGCTGGAACTTCAGTAAAAACGTTAACGCACCTTATACAGAATTACAAAAGCAAAAGATTTTGTCAATATGACTATGGACATCGGCATAATAAAAAACTATACAATACTACTACACCTTCAAATTATAATTTATCGCAAGTTAATATTCCTGGTTTGATAATGTATGGTGTCAATGACTATTTCTCTTCCAAAGAAGTACGCAATACCTGTATAAATAAATAAAATTATTTTACTTTATTTAATATTTTTTTAACATTATTTTATTGTTTTAGGGTTCTTTAAAACTATATAACTCACTCCCAAAAGGTAAAAATATAATATATGAAATTAAGGACAAACACTATACTCATATGGATTTTTACTACGCAAAAAATGTTGTTACTGAAATCTATGATTATATGATGCAAATTATGAGTAATTATAAAACAACAAAATAATTCTGAATTGTGAGCTTCTATTTAATATCTGATTTCTGATTGTATATGTCAGGAATCATGTGTATAGTAATATTACCAAATATTGTGTAATGTTTTCGTTTAGTTTAGAATAGTTTCTTTTTTCATATACCGGGTGGAACATCATACCTGTGTACATAGGCGATTCATATGAGAAAAACAGTTTTTTCGTGCGCATTGCTCCCCAAAGTATTTTAGACAAAAATGCTTCAAATAAATGTTGTAGAGCATAAAATTCTGCATCTAAATCAATAAACAGAATTACTTTTACATGCTTTGTAACGACACAAATTAAATAAGAAAATATTGAAAATTACGTTGAAAATATCAAATAGCCATGGAATTGAAACAAAAATAGAAACAAATAAATAGGTAAATTAAATTCATACAAAAATCTCCATACCTATTATTACGACAATTGTACATTTCAATGAAATATTTATTTTTTATAGGATTTTTAATGAAAATCTTTTTAAATTGGAAATAATTCATGTAAACATTAAGACCTATCAAATTAGTTATTTATCTGTCAAACGTCAGACATTTATTTGTTTCTATTTTTGTTTCAATTCCATGGCTATTTGATATTTTCAACGTAATTTTCAATATTTTCTTATATAATTTGTGTCGTTACAAAGCATGTAAAAGTAATTCTGTTTATTGATTTAGATGTAGAATTTTATGCTCTACAACATTTATTTGAAGCATTTTTGTCTAAAATAATTTGGGAAGAAATGCGCACGAAAAAACTGTTTTTCTCATATGAATCGCCTATGTACATAGGTATGATGTTCCACCCGGTATATGTATATATATATATATATATATATATATATATATATATATATATATATATATATATATATATATATATATATATATATTCATGTATTATAATGTAACGGAATGGAAAATTATAATGTACCTATTTCTAATATCTATTATACAATTGTACTTGTAATTTATACACATGTCCCATATTACATACATATATACTTTTTATACTTATAACGATTTTAAATGCTTTGTGCTAGTTAATTAATAGTTATTTTATATCAAGTGTTGAAAAGGATTCGTTACATGAAAGTGCAGAGTTTAACGTACACGTTACCCTTTTTGACACGTGTTCTACAAGTGTTAATTTAAGGAATCTCTATAATATTATCAGGATTGATGAAATTTTCTCTTTAGCGTAGGCGTACACACGAAGCGGCCCTTCATACTCATATAGTGGGACGCATATGCCTGCAGTTGTTTATAAAAATGTACAAGTATGAAAAAAGTCTTATAAAATGAGCTATTTCTATTATTTTTTTTGTATTTCTCGTCTTTTATCTACTAAAATATTTAATAAAACCTGCTATACTAAACCCAGATAGTTTAGGGAAATTTTTAGGCGTAATGTTCTATGCGTAACATTGGATTGACATTTTTTTAATTATTTGAAAGTTCATGTCAATTTTAATTTATGAACATAAGTAAATGTCATCTAGTACCAACCTTCTAACACAAACACTCGTGTATCGAAATGAAGGCTCTTTCGACACGCAATCGGGTTTCGTAACGACTTCATTATGGACGCAAAATATACAATATTTTTATACTCCAATGCGTAAACTTGGTACTTTACACACTGCAAACAGTGTGCTAAGCAAACGATATTTGCATTTTATTTACTTTCTACATTTTTTTTTTGTATTGTACATTCATGTTGGTAATACTAACAGAGTACTACAGGATTCAATTTCAGATGTTATCTGTCAAATGTGAACTCTTTCAGTAATTGTTCTGGTGAGTGATGGGGTGCGACCAATCCTGCGAAAATATTGGCTGGAAAACTTCTTGACTGGATGGGGATGATGTGGAAACAAAAATTTACTGGATAACCTCCTGAAAAAGGCACATGCGGTGCCGAAACTTGTAGAGGCCGAAAAATAAAAATTTGTTTTGACTGTTATACAGTAAATTTTTATTTCCACATTTTTCAGTAATGTTATTTAAGGTTGTGTAAGTGTAAACAAGCTTTATGTCATTCGGTCAATAATTGTCGCTGACACAGCAAGCCTCGTTACGGAATACTTGACCTCATGTCATAAAGCATGTATTTACACTTTTGTCGCAAGGACATTGATGCAGCTCATTTTATTCATTTGCGAGTTGGTCACAAAAATAAACCTAATAATATAATTGTTAAGTTCATTAACAGAAATACTAGAAATACTCTCATTTCCGCATGTAAACATAAAAATTTAACGACACAACCATCTTAAAGATTTTTTTTTTACATTCGGAAATGAGAGAATTTTTAGTATTTCTATTAATTAACGAAAACCATGACGTAGACGTTTAATATGGAAAAAGTTTTTTCAAATATCATCTGTCCCGTAAGAATTAAAAAAAATAATGAAACAAAAATTGGACTTAAATATAGCTTTTAAACAACATAAAACGGTAAATAACTTATTTAGCATAATCAAAGGCACAAGAAAATAACTAAAATCCAATCTAATATATAAGATTCTATGTAAAAATTGTAATAAAACTTATACAGGACAAACAAAAAGTATCTAAAAATACGCCTACATGAACATAAAAGAAACTCCAACAATAATAATAGAAATATAAAATGTGCTCTAGTAGAACACGCTAAAAGCAATAAACATGAATTTGATTTTGAAAATACAAAAATATTAGCTATGGAATCAAACCTTCAAAAACGATTAACTTTAGAGATGCTATACATAAAACAAGATAAAAATAATATTAATTCTCAAACTGATATAGAACATCTTTGCTTAATATACAACAATTTAATAAACATTAAATATATATGACATATGGCTATAGCTCAAAAACGGTTTATTTCAATCTTTCAAAATTAAGGCTATTTTTCAACATAATCACCCCCCACAGTTATGCACTTGTCCCATCTTTCTTGCAGCTTCCTAATTCCCTTGGCGAAGAATTCTTTCGATTTACCCCGAAGCCACTTTTGCACCGCTGCCCTAACTTCCTCATTGTTAGCAAATCTTTTTCCACGTAGGGCGTCTTTGAGTGGTCCAAACAGGTAAAAATCCTCGATTCCAACGAGGGACCAGAAACTTCCACTGGACGTCCACATCGGGGTTCATCACCTACACTTGTTCGGCCACTTTTAAACCGATCAACCCACTTGTAAAAATTCGCACCGTTCATACAACTTTTACCGTACTGTATTAGCATTCTAGGTTTTACATCTTCTGCGACTAAAAATCTAATGACTGAGCGCTGCTCTTCTAAGGTGCAATCTTCTAGTGGACTTGCCATGGTGAACTGACTGAAAATTTTGAGGTTATGTTGACATAAAATGATGAAACAGCTGATCAGAGCATATCTCAAGGTTGCCAACTAACACCCCTGAAAAGATTGTACACATTCATTGAATAGTTTTAAAATTATAGAATTTGTCTCTTTACTTATTGAATGACCCTCGTATATATATATATATATATATATATATATATATATATATAATAAAAATAATACCAACACATAAATATTACATGGAAGCACAACAAGACATCTACAATCAAGGGGTTTATCATCACACGACAGGATTTGCAGCATCCAACCATTCATTGGTCCTGCATAATTAATCTAAAATAAACAGATTTAGTCCTTATCTTTTAAGTTAAATAAATGTGTAAAAGTTACGTTGTATATTTTTTTTTGTTACATCCATTTATATCATATACATCCATAATAAGTTTTTATATTTGACGATTTTCACTCTGCGGTTTTAACTATTTATTTATAATTTTAAATGTCCGCCTATGTTTTCCGTTATCCACATGTGTAATTTTTTTTTTCAATCGACATTTCTGTAAGTTTCATATTTTATTTCTGTAATTTATTGTATATATAATTTTTGTTTTAACATGTACTATATTTCGCTCTTGTGTATGTATTGTAGAGCCCTGATGAAGACTATGGTATAGTCGAAACGTTGGCATGAATAAATTTTATTATTGACTGCTAGTCCGAAACACCGTTACTACCTGTTTCCATCTCAAATACAGTCGAATATCGTTTTGGAATTTTTCAATATAATTCAATCATAAATCATAATAATAGGATTTTAGATCTTACAATCGCCAGTGTTGAAGATATGAAAGTAAACAAATGTGATTCATCTTTTGCTAAAATTGATTGTCAACATTCCTCTCCATGTATACAGGGTGTTTCTATACCTCTGCATGAAATTTTAATGACATAATTTGAATTTGATATACTGATTATAGAACAAAAAAGAATTTGTTTGAAATTCGCAAAAATAAGGGTAGTTCATTCCTGCCGAACATTTTTAGTGCCACTGCTTTCATAGTACATTTAATTATTTACAATTATGTTATTAATGAAATAAAAGTATAAACACTGCCTACAAATAATCATTTTTAATTAGTTATTATGTAGGTAATTAAATGTATTATGAAACCAGGGCACTGAAAATGTTCGCTAGGAATGAACTACCCTTATTTTTGCGAATTAAAAAAAAACTTTTTGTTATATAATCAGTATATCAAATTGTATACATTAAAGTTTCGTGCAGAGGTATAGAAACATATGTATTTACGGCCAGTTCTATAAACAAAAATTTAATGGTCTCGTAACTAAGTGATGAATAAATTTACTTGTTCAGTAAATACATGTTGAGCTTTATAAATGAAATCTACCTATTAGATACCTAAAGTGGAGATAAATTTTCATTGTGTTGTGTGAAAATGACTTTTTTAAATTTATGACTTGCTTGATTATTCTTATGACAGTATTTATGGTTTTGTTTTGTGTTTTTGTTCGTTTGGCAGACAGTAAAAGAAGGTGAAATCAGATGAAATGTAATCAGAAGACAGTAATGGGGCAAAAATAAAAAAAAAACGCGGGAAAAGATTGTAAAACAGATAATTAATTCTAAACAACAAACTGGTATTCCAACGGGAAACAGATAAAATTGTTATATGAAATTATAAAAGGTAAAGCTAAGAAAGATAAAGCTGAAGACAAAGTAAGTTAAACTATACAGTTTTCGTTACAGAAATACTATTAAAATTAATTCATATAATAGTTTCAAATGTACAAAACAGGTTGTGGACCATTTACAAAAATATTGTAGTGGACTATAAAAAATATACAAAAGAAGAAAACCTACCTTCAGTAGATTCTAGGAGTGACAGAAGTATACCTGGGACAAATCGGGATTCGGTTTCACTTGAAGTAATTTCATTTACAAAATGTTGAACTTTTGCAGACTCTCTTATTAAATTTTGATCCGGCCCAATCAAATGAGTCTTGAAGACCAACTACGTCCCGGTGATCTCGTAAGACGCACACCGGTTTGTTTAAATTAAATACAGTTGTACGATCAAATATGAAGTTTGAAATAATAAAACATGCATGTTCATTATATTCCTCTCCTCTTAGGAAAAGAATTTTTCAAAGAGAAATTTTTAAGCTACGATAAACAAATTTTTTTAAAATTTTTATAAGGGAGACATCATAACAATGTTAACATATACTTAAGATTAAACAAAAATAATGACAAATATGAGACGATGGGGAAATTATTGTCTGGGAAATACTTATTCACATTATAATAACAATGTTACATAGTAATGTACAGTTTTTATCAAATATCACGATGCATAGAAAATCCGCCAGGTGGTGAATGGAATTTGACATCATCCGATGATGATACAGGTGACAGTAGACATATTTGAAGTTTTTAAATGTTAAGGATTCGCCTGGGCGTTTACGTAAAGAATATTTGCTAGAGTAAGAATAAATGGGTGAAGCAAGTGGTGAGACAAAGTAAAAAGCGATTTGATGATTTGTTGAGTGAAAAATTTACAAATGATTTTAGTGCGACTGTTTTGATTGAGTGTGAAGAGACTGCGGGGTGGAAGTGGTTGAGTTGTGATAGCTATAAGAAGTGCGAATGGAGAGTTATTGTGGAATGAATCAGATGTGAGGAATAGATGGTGCGAATATTTTAAAGGTTTGTATGGAGATGAGATTGAGAGGGATGATTGTAGCGAAACTGGCAGTGAAAATGATAATGAAGATTATTATGATATAGATGAAAATGATGTGTGTAATGCATTGGCGCGTGTAAGGAATGGTAAGGTTGCGGGGTTGAATGGGATTACAAATGAGGTGTTGAAGTATGGAGGAGAGAAAGTATTTGAATGGTTAATTTATTCATTTAGATTTTGTTTCAAATGTTGTTTGGTTCCTGAAGATTGGAAAAAAGCTGTTATTTGCCCACTATTCAAAGGCAAAGGCAGTTGGAGTGAATGTACGAATTTTCGAGCGATAAGTTTGTTGAGTGAAATGAACGGTGTACATATTGGTGAAAGTATAATGCCTGCATTAGCGTATATGGATGATGTTGTTGTTTTGGAGAAAATAAAAACAACACAGAAGAATGATAGAGAGAATACATGTAGTTGGTGTTGGAGTAAACGAATTGGATTGACAATTAAAATAAATGTCATTATGTCAATCGTAATATTTAATGTTGTTTTGTTTTTTATAAAAACAATCGTAGTAGTTGTGCATTGTATATATTAAATAATTTCTAATAAAAATCTGTCATATATTGTGTATTAATAATTTTGTATTCTTCACATTATTCCAATACATAATTCAATAGGTCAGAGATTAATCTGTTTATTTAATTAAATAGTTATTTAAATATCGGAGACCATAAATGAAGATAAGCCCTATATGTTAATCGGATCTGATTACGGAAACTGGAAGTATCGGCTGAAAGTAGTTAGATCAAGATGAGTTGTTGGAATTTACAAGTTCTTATCAGGAAATGTATAAGAAATTAAAATTACATATAATTTATTCTGATTCTGACAGGGAACCTGAACGATTGAAGACAAGGGAAGCTCTGGAAAAAGGCACAAAGAAAGCTAAAGCTATGATTGTTAGCAGAATTTCAGACAATTATTTGGAATACGCAAAGGATTTACAAAGTCCAAAAGAGATAATAGAAAAACTTGAGTCTGTCTTTAATAGAAAGTCTATTGCTAGTCAATTATTTCTTAGGAAAAAGCTACTGCAGCTTAAATTTAAAGAGGAAGACTCTATGGGAAATTTTCTTTTAGAATTTGATAAAACTGTGAGGGAATTAAAATCAGTGGGAGCAAAAATTGAAGAAGAAACTTTAGAATGCCAATTATTTTTAGCTCATCCAAAATCTGACGAAAGTTGTCACTGCTCTAGAAACTATCGAGTCTGACCAGTTAACGGTGGCTAAAATAAAAAGCAGGTTGCTGGACGAAGAAAGGAAGAGGAAAGGAATAAATGAAGAAGAAAGCATTACTAATGGAAAATCTTCAGCTTTTTAATGTAGTACAAATGGAAAATTGTCTATTTTTGTTGGACAAGGTGTAAAAAAGTATATTTCTACTCAATTTCCATTTAAATGTTACAAATGCGGAAAAATTGGACATCGTCGGTCTCAGTGCAGAGTTAAATTGCCGGAAGATAAAGTAACAAGAACTGGGGCTAATATTACTATTGTAGAAAAAGACGAGAATATCGACAGTCGTATTTCATTTTTAGCTGTCGAAGATTCAGAAATAAATACTAGTGGTTTTGTTGCAAATTCTAGTTCTACATTCGAATGGTATATAGATAGCGCAGCATCTGCTCATATAGTCAAAAGTGAAGAATATTTTACACTTCAGAAACTAGACTGTCCGAAGAAAATAGCTGTAGCTAAAAGTGGAATAACACTTACTGCTAAAAAAGCAGGTACAATTGAAATATTGTCTCACGTCAATAATAAATCTATACCAATAACTGTAGAAAATGTGTTAATTGTTCCACATTTAAATAATAATTTATTATCAATAAATAGACTAAATGAAAAAGGCTTAACAATAGTATTTAAGAATCGGAAAGTTACAATATATAACAGAAATGGACTTGTAGCTATAGGAGTTGAGAAAGGGCGTTTATATATTTTAAAGTTTTCTTTAAATTTTGAACGAACACATAATTGCAGCAGGAAAGATATTCTATTACTTTTATAGATGATTACTTCCACTTTACCATGATATATTTGGTAAAGCATAAGAATGAATTGCTTACTTGTATGAAAGAATATGTAGCTTCAGTAACTGCTCAATTTAGCGTAAAAATTCCAGACTTAAATGTGATAATGGCGGTGAGTATACTTCTAAATAATTTGTAGGTTTTTGTAAAAGTTCAGGAATACATACAGAATATACAAACCCCTCTACTCCACAACAAAATTCTGTCGCAGAAAGAATGAACAGAACGATTTTAGAAAAGGCAAGAGCTATGATATATGATTCAGAACTTAGCAAAGGATTCTGGAGAGAGGACGTACTGACTGCTGCAAATCTTAGTAATAGAAGTTTAACAACATCCTTTAAAAATGAAAGAAAAGCACAAACTCCAGCAGAAATATGGTACGCAGAGAAACCTGATTCATCCAGACTTAGAGTTTTGGGTTGCAAAGTGTATGTACATATACCAGTTGAAGAAACTCGATGCTAAACTTGTGGAAGGAGCAATGGTTGGTTATACGACAAATGGTTATAGAGTATGGATCCGATTAGAAGAAAAGTATATTGTTCTAGACATGTAGTATTTGATGAAAGAAGAAAGGAAGATCTGCGGAAAGAAAATGACAGAAGGATACGAAAAAAAGATAGATCAAATGATGATTCCAATGATTTTGAAGAATGTAATAATACCAATGATTTAAGAGCATCTACTCGAATAAAAAGACCTCCAACATGGACACAAGACTATGATTTTAGCTACTTCCCGTTATCTGCTGATCTTGATTCTGATGTACCAGTATGTATTGATATAAATAATAGGTCAGATTCCGAACTTTGGAAACTAGTTGTTAAAGAAGAAATATCTGCATTGGAAAAACTGCTCTTACAAACAAACGGGTTTTTAAAATTAAAAGAAATTCGAATGGAAATATAGAAAAATATAAGGCACGTCTGGTTGTAAGAGGTTTTACACAGAAACCAGGAATATATTATACGGAAACATTTGCTGCAGTAGCAGGAATGAACACTAAGAACATTATTTTCTGTGGCGAATAAAGAAGGAATGGAAATTCATCAACTAGATGTGAAAACAACTTTTTTACAAGGGTATTTTGAGGAAGAAATATATATGCATCTACTAGATGGTTACAGTACGGACAAGAAGAATAAGATGGTATGTAGACTAAAAAGATCCTTATATGGTTTAAAACAGGCACCTCGAAGGTGAAATATTCGTTTTGACACATATATTAAAGAACTAGGATTTAAAAAAATTGAGAGTGATTACTGTTTATATTCCAATATTATCAATAAACAATAAGTTTACCTTCTCATATTCGTAGATGATTGTATTATATCATGTAAAAGTACCGAATTGATAGAAATGGTTAAGGAAAAGTTACAGAAGGAATTCGAGATGAAAGATATTGAACAAATAGGAACTTTCATTGTAATTAAAGTTGTTAATAATTTAAATGATGGTATTTTAACGTTAAAAATAATGAACATTACGTACATGTACCGGGAAGAAATTATTTAGTTGCCCATTAAAAAATTTCTTCTTGTTTCGTTAAGGGGATCTACATAGAAGATTATTATTCATTAACAGGGAATAAATGGAACACAAGATTTATCATCGATATAAATTTAGACATATTGATAAAGAAATGTATGGTTGCACTAAAATAACATCTGTATGTGTAGAAAGAGGAACTAACATTTTAGTTTAGTCTAGAAGGTACAGTTATAATGCCTTTCCTTATTAATCAAAATATTTTTTGCCTTGCGATTGTCAATTTTGATGATGATTTCTTTTCTAAATCCTTTTGGTACAGATATAGGTGAAGAAATAAATAAGCACTTTAAAAAAAATCTTTATATTTACATTCCATAACAAATGATGTCTGGTGAAATGAACCTGCAATTGAAAATAATGGATCACCCATTTCAGATAGATGGGTATAACTGTGGAATTTTTTTAATCCATTTTGCAGAAATGTTTATTAAAATGACGGTATGCTCTTCTTTTGAAACAAATATGTTGCTTGAAATGTTTGATTCGGTGGTAAATATATGTTGGAATTGTGGTTTAGATGATACGGGGATAGAAAATGGGTACAATGTAAAAGTTGCCATCGATGGGGACATTATGCATGTGCACCCTCTAAAGAAAGGTATAGTGTTTGCCATCGGTTTCCTTTTTTTGTTTCTTCTGTAAAATGTGCAGCGATGTACTTATAAAGAGCCTTTTACATTTTAGGATATACTGCCGATTTTGATTTTTACCTTGTCCAAGTCCAGTGAAAATGCAATCGACATTTTTCATATTTGTATCCTCTTGTTTTTTTTATTGAACTTATTGTCGATTTAGCTACCCCATATTTTCGCCCTAAAATGTAGCTCCTCTACCTGCATTGTAATTGTTCCAATATTTCGGCTTTATCATTCAATTTCAAATATTTTCTTTTCTTTATATGTATTATACTACCCAGCAAAAGTCCCTAAGAATGTATTCAGATCAGCTGAGCTGCACGTTGATCAGTATAATATAATTACATACAGCTATATTTAAAAAGGTAGGTTATACAATTTGACATTTCTTACAAAAAAAATCTGATGTGGCCAGCACATTACCTTCCGTCAATCCTGTGTATTATGTACAAATTTCATAGGGCGCGAGCAGTCACGTGACTTTGCTGATCTTGGCAATCAGATAAGGGGACCCGTATCAGAATGACACCTATTAATTAGTCCATAACAAATAATTTTTCATTCAAAATTTCGTTTCTTGTTATTGTATGATTTTTTGTTGGCAACTAAATTCCACGCTTTCTGATAACAAATAAATCACATGAAATAAGAAAATCATGAAATTTTGAATGAAAAAAGATATTTGTCAGTTATGGACATAATTAATAGCTGTCATTTTGACACGGGTCTCTATATCTGCTTGCCAAGGTCAGTGCGCCACTGACTGGAGAGTATTCGGGCGCCGCTACTGGTGGAATGTTCGGAGCGATGACGTAATCCCGGCGACGGAATAACCCATACGCGCTGAGACGTGTTAATTACACTGATGACCTAAATCTATTGTGCTCGGTATCACTGTGGCGTCGGAGGGTTCCAGAAGGATGCTGGGCTGTATAAATACCGTCCGAACGACAGCGGAGATATGTCTGTTATATAGAAGCAACGAGCAATGAACACGGGGTGATATAAATAAATAGTCTACGAGCTGTTAACATAAATAAATGTAGTTCTATAAATAAATATAGTGATATAAATATTGTTTAAATAAATAATCTTAGTGTTTAAGTACTTAATAATATTAGTAGTCTTAAATTAGTGTTTATAATTATTTAATCATAGTGTTAGTTACTTTTACCATCCTTTTAATATTTAATCTTAATTATTTATCGTTTAATAAACGTATTATTTTAATTAATAATATTTGTCTGAGTTTTACACTTCACCCATATAAAAACGTTACATTCTTCTTCCACTCAATTCTGTTTTGGGTGTCGTCCTCATTCAATTCCTTTTCTCTGAAGTCTTCCGCAATACAGTCCTTCCATTTTATCTTTGGTCTTCCTCTGTTTCTTCTACCTTCTATAACTAAGCTATTCATTCTTCTTCCAATATATTCTTCATCTCTCCTCATGACATGTTCAAACCAATATAATCTTCTCTCTTGTAACTTTCTAGAAACTTCTATCCTCGTTCCTCGAGCCATTTCCCTTACCTATATTTTAATTCCTAACCCTATCTTTTCGTGTCTTCTTCAACATCTATCTCAACATCCTCATCTCTACCACATTAATTTTCGTTTCACTGATGCTGACATCTGTCGATTTGAATTATTTTAATATATTAGCAGTTTCCATGATTAGCACAGCAGGCTGATTTATGAAATTTTTCATATCTTTATAAGTCTTTAACTCTATATCTATTGAATATGAAGTATAAAATGCAATCCAATCGTACAGCGAATAATATATTCTTTAAAATTTATCACATTAAATGTCAATAAATGATATTTAAAACTGTTTTTTTTTTCAAGAAAAACTGTTAAAATTTGCAAATGGTACTTCCGGTGGGTCAATTATAATCAAAATCTAATCACGTCTGCTCGTCTGCATATGAATCTAAACTTGAGAAATACGAAAAAATTATAATCGTCAAATACACACACGCAGACGCATACACACATACAGACATCGTAAAAATAGCAAATTCGTCTTCTAGGGACCCCAGTACGTACTTATTCATTAGACACTCAATATCGAATTTTTTAATCAAAGAGAATACCTTCCTTACCTAAATGTGATGGAAGGTAAAAATAGAATACAGTCCTACGTTAAATTTACTGTTTGTTTTTTATTAATGATATAGTCTACCTGTATACAACTCGGCAATAGAAAATTCTCGACATAGTCGATGTGTTGCCTACAGTAAATACCACTCGACCTTCGGCAACACGTTTCGTATAATCGAGAATTTTCAATCGTCTTATTGTATATGAAAATACAGCTGCATACTGTTTAATCATCATCATCATTTAGGCTTACGGCCCATTGAGAGCTCCTGCCGCCTCTACTACTTTCCTCCAGCTGTTTCGATCTTTCGTTTTTACTCTCCAGTTTTTCTCTCCGAGTTTTTTTAGATCATCCAGCACACCGTCAATCCAACTATTTCTTGGTCTACCTCTTGGTCGTGTTCCTGGCGGATTTGCTTTAAATATCGTCTTGACGGGTTCGTCATCATTCATTCTCTCTAAATGCCCCAGCCATCGGAGTCTGCGCATCTTTATAGTCGCTACCAAGTCCGGTTCTTGATGTTATTCTCTTAGTTCGGCATTAGTTCTAATTCTCCAAAGATCCTCGTTAATTTGAATTGGTCCAAAAATGGCTCTAAGTATTTTCCTTTCGAAGCAATTCAAATTTATTTCCATTGTCTTGTTTAGTGTCCAGGTTTCGCTACCATAGGTAACTACTGGTTTTATGATAGTCTTGTAGATTTCTAGTTTAGTTCTTCTAGACAGTTCTTTGGATCTCAGTAGCTGTTTCACTGAGTAAAAACATTTGACCCCGCTTGCAATTCTAGATTTAATTTCTTGTTCTAATCCTCCATTAGAATGTATGACAGACCCTAGATATCTGAATTCATCAACAATCTCAAAATTGTAGTTCAGTAGATTAATGTGTATTTCTGCGGTTCGGGATCTCCTGGAAATGAGAGAGTATTTGGTTTTTTCTGTTTCTTTGCAGTCCTACAAGTTTTGTGCAGTTTACCACATCGTCTAAAATATTTTCAAGTCCTTCTTTGCTTTCTGCTACTACAGCGATATCGTCCGCGAAAGCGAACAGTTGGTGTGTACCGTTCAGTTTTACCCAAAGTTAGTAAATTTTCTGTCCCTAATGGCTGTTTATAGGATTAGATTGAATAAAACAGGGGATATGCTGTCACCTTGTTTTACGCCCTGATTAATTTTAAAGTAATCTGATACTTTGTTTCCGATTTTTACTGAAGTTAATGTATCAGTTAAAGTCATTTTTACTAGATTTATATATTTTCGTGGTAGGCCCAGTTCTTCTAAGGCTTTTAGCAGTTCATTTCTGTTTATTGAATCGAAGGCTTGCTTGAAATCAATATATAGCACATGTATATCTCGTCCAAATTCCAAGAGTTTTTCCGAAAGCATTCGAAGACTAAATATTTGGTCAATTGTATTTTTATTCTCTATAAATCCAGTTGGATAGTTGCCTATTATGTGAGGGGTATATTCTTTGAGTCTGTCGTAAATAATGTTACTTAGTACTTTGTATCCCATATTAAGTAGTGAGATTCCGCGATAGTTTTGACAGAGGAGTTTATCTCCTTTTTTGTAAATTGGGATTATAACGCTTGTATTCCATGCTGATGGCATAGTTTCCTCTTTCCAGATGAGCAGAAGGAGCTCATGCAGTTCTGTTATTAGTTTATCGCCTCCATGCTTAAAAAGCTCCGCCGGAATTCCATCGTCTCCACAAGCTTTATTGTTTTTCAGTTTGGTAACCGCTTTTACGATTTCTTCTAGTGTAGGCGGTTGTATATTCATCTCGGCACTCAGAACTGTTTGTTGAAACTCTATTGGCTGATCGTTTTGTAATTCGTCGCCGTTTAATACTTTTGAGAAGTGGTCTCTCCATGTTTCTAAAACGTTTGCTGTGCCAGATACTAAGTTTCCCTCTTGGTCTTTACACTGGCTTGTCCTAGATTGGAAGCCTTTCTTGAGATTGGTAATACGTTGGTAATATGGTCGAATCTGAAGGTCGTTTCTAAGATCTTCAGTTTCTTTTATTAAGTTTCGGAGAGTTTCCCTCTTTTTCCTTCGTCTTACTTTACTCGCTTTGTTTCTTATCTCCCGGAATGTTTTCCAATTGATTCTTGTTGGGATGCTCAGAGCTTCTCTCTGGCTTCCTTTTTCTTAAGGTTCCACTCAATTATTTTTTCATCTCGCGGATACGGCAGCTTTTTTCTGTCATGCCTAGGCATTCATGTGCTGATTTTTTGATAGCTGCCGACAGTTTTGTCCACTTTGCATTTATTATATCTTTAATATTTTCGTTTTCATTCGCGTTTTCCGGGTCTTCTTCGAGGAGCTTGTTCACTGTTTGAATATATTTTGATTCGATAGTTGGTTGAGTAAGTACCTGTAGATTATATTTTTGCATGTTTTCCGTTTTATTGGATTTCTTATAAGTGCTGGATAATTTTATCCTTAATTTTTCTAGAACAAGGAAATGATCTGAACTACAGTCAGATCCTTTGAAAGATCTAACATCCATCATATGCGATATATATTTACTAATTATCGCGACGTGATCTATTTGATTCACGTAGCTTCCATCTGGAGTCAGCCAGGTGCCTTTGCGTATGCTTTGTGATGGAATTTTGTACTAGCTATTATTAAATTATTCTCTGTACTAAAATTAATAAACAGATTGCCATTCTCATTGCTGTCTGAGTGTAGACTATACTTCCCGACAGTAGGATAGTGGCACTCCTCTCGACCCACTTGTGCGTTCATATCTCCTAGTAAGATTACGATATCATGTTTAGGTATTTTTTGAAATATCTGAGTTAGTTCCTCATAGACTTTTTCCTTGATATCTAGAGATTTATCTTCCGTTGGTGCATAGCAATTAACGAAAGTTGTATTGAAAAGTTTTGTTTTGATTCGTAGGGTACATAGTCTCTCGTTCCCTAAGAAATCTAAAACAGTATCTTCCATTTTATTTGAGATCATAAATGCTACTCCTCCAACGGATGCTTTATTTTGATCTCCTCTACGAAATAAAGTGTATCTTCGCATTTTCTGTATTCCTGTTCCTCTTATTTGGTTTCTTGTAGTGCGAGGATATTTATATTGAGTCTTGTCATTTCTTCCCAGATATCTTCTCTGATTCCAGGTCTCATTAGACTAAGTACATTCCAGGTACCAAATTTCATATCGTTTTTCCTTCTCTTTATCCGTTGTCTCGCCGTTTTGTTACCAGTTAATCGATCGAGCCGAGGCCTGCGTTGAGGTTCCGTAACATGATACTTTTTCCGGGGACACCGCGACAAGGTGATACCCATGGGGGGGACTGTTTAATCATACAGGATATAATTAATTATAGTCCATTAACAAATATTATTAGTAATATGTAAATGTATTTTTTTTTAATGAGAATAAATGTTTTATTATAATTCAGCGACTTTAATTTAAAATCCTGAAATTAACGTCTTAAAACTACATAGAAATAAAATTTAACGTAATCAATATAAATAAATAAATAAATAAATAACTGAATAAATAAAAAATAAATAAATACTTAAATAAATATTTATGCAACATGTACTCAGTAGAAGGCAAAATTGTGTATATTTATGCAATCTTTATTACTTTAATATAATACGTATTGTTGTGGTAAACACATTATATCAAAATGAATCTTAAAATCTGGTACAATATATTTAAAATTAAATTTTGAAACAAATAAAAATATTCGAGCCAGCACTACTGCTTACTGTTTAATAATATACAATAAATTTGTTAAATATACACCTATAAAAAATATTGTACGAATTTTGTATTATTATAAAAATGAATAAATAATATTTATATACAGAGTATTAAAAAGGGTAATTTTTTTTAGGGCATATAGTACAGACCAAAATGAATAAAAAAAAGTTAAGCACCATAGGTTCCGAGATATAAGGCAATGAAAGTTGAGTGTTTACGGAGTTTACCTCTGTCATTTCGAAAACTATACGAGGTAAGACTTCGAATAAATGACGCTTTTTGCATATCTTTCAGAGGTCTTCTTAGGTGTGTTTTTGCTTTTTTTAAATAAAAAATTGTATTGTTAAATGTTATGGCGAGCTTAGCCAATATTTAATTTTCAAATAACTTCGTAACTATTAGATATGGAGAAAAATATTTCATATAAAATTATTATTCTATTTTTTAATAGTCTATTTTCTGATATAGACAAAATTTTGTTTAATGTTACAATACAGTGAAAAGTATATTGTATTCCAAAAATATTAGTAATCTTGCTTTAACATATGGTAAAGAAAAAAGAACACGCCGCATTGTCTTTATTTCAGAAACAAATAGGAATGGTTGTTAAGCCTGCAGGATTATTTGTTGATATTACAAGAGGATATTTAACTGCTAATAAAACTTCACTAAAACCTAGGCATATATATTATTCTCAGGTAAACCTAAATAAATTATTCTGCCTTGTATGATAATATTTTTGATTTTTTAAATTCAAGGGCAACTGAATATAACCAAATAAAGAACTTTTTTTATTTTGTTATATACATAAATGACGAAGAAGATCTTTATATTATACCTGACTCTGCATCATAATCGCATGAAATAAAATTGGTATGTATTAGCATGACTGTTCTGTATGACGTCATATTGTTGACATGGAGACGGAACTTGATTACTTCTTGTTGTTTACGTTGCTATATTAACTCTATTTTTGCTTATATATTTTGTGTCTCCTGACAGTCTAGTATGTATAAATCGTCAACACTCGTATGTACATTCAAAATTGCAAGCATTACTGAAAATTAAGAAAGATATAATATCCTTTCACAAACTGCATGCGTTTATGACGGGAATTAATAAAAGATACGAAGCTAAAAAGTCTTTGGTTTCTACAGAAGACCAGTTACCTACCTACGTAACCTTTTTATTCAAGCTCCTGATGAACCATATTTGTTTTTGAAGGTATTGAATTATGACAATTATTTCGGCAGACTTGTAGCAATTATTAATAAAGAAAATAATATTATTTGATGGCAGATGTAGATAATTGAGATATATGAGAAAAAAAATTTAATCAAATATTCTAGGTGGCTAAGCGATAATAAATAACAAATAAATAAGTAAATAATAAGTAAGTAATAATAAATAAGTAACAAACACATGTATACTTGTTGACACTAATTTAACTGTTTAACATTGTTACATTTTGTTTATATTCACATAGCCACCTATAATATTTGAATAAAAATGATTTCCCATATTTCTCAGTTATCTTAATTTTCATATTTTTTTTCAAATACATTAATAAAAACTCATACATCGTTAAAAAGAGAAAAAAATGACGGTTTATATATTGGTAAAATAATTATAGGTTGCTATTTAAAATATAAAAGTCGTATCTTGTAAACACGACTTCATAAAAAAATATTTACATCTGCCATCAAATAGTATATTTAAAATAATAAAACTTACATGAGCCATTTTTTTCTCTTACTTATAATAAAAAAGTTAAAGAAAGGGGAGGAACGTCTTCCCAGACTCAGCCTGTATATACTCGAAACCCGAATATAGCCCGTTAACACGGGAAAATCGTTTTTCTCAGACTGTTGCTCGCCGTTTCAAATGACAACAATGGTTGTATTTTATTTGATTTAATAATTAATTTGAGTTTAAAATATTGCAAGCTTACATATATTTGGTGTCATTTGATGCAGATTTTTTTTTATCTCTCTATTCATACAACCATTCTCTATACGGTTTGATTACATTTTATACTCCATATTCAATGGATATAGCGGTGTACACAAAAGTAGTCAACGCCGACATAGGACAAAAATGAAAGTTTTGGGTCGTTTTGGTTATGTAACAAGGTTATGTTTTATGCCACAATAATTTTTCAATTTCTATTTTATATTTGCAATGAATAAAATAAAATAAATAAATAAATATTTCATCACGGCATATTACCCATTGCTGGGTGTGCCAATCTGCTTCATACACAGATATCGGTAATGATGGAATATTTGTACCGTGCGGGCGCTTACCAGGCGTCACCTCACGCGCACTCATTGCTGGCGTGGAGAGTGCGCCACAGGGGTCAATTTTGTGCCATTAAGATGCGATGTAATTTTTGGCGTCGGTCGGGATCGAACCCGGGTCCCCTAGATTCAAGACCAGACACTCAGGCACACAGCCACGAGACCCCATATGAATGCTAATAATAGGACGTCAAATTATTATGTGATGCAGTGGGGGATGTAATATAATAATTCTTACAAAATTACAGACTGAAGTATAAAATTTTACACATTTCCTAGAATATTTATATAAATAATAGATGCTTAAGAAAATAGCTTTTCAAGAGATATCTTCTACTAACATGAAAAATTTATTTAGGTTTACATATTTTGTCATAATAAAATATACTTATCGTATAAATAAAATTCACACAATGACCATATATGATTTCAACAATGAATTGTACAAAAATGTTTTTTTAAGTTAAAATTTGAACAAGGTATAATACAAAAAGCAGAAAATTGTCTTAAATTTATATAATATTTGCAGTTGCAGAAGTCCATTTTTGACATAATTCGTCGATTTATTATAGATTGTGTACCATGTAATGTTAATGGTCAAGGAGAATGTAGAAATTCACAGGGTTCGTATTTTTCGTGTATTTTCCTTCCGGGCATGCGTCTAGTATATTTTTAATGAAGAATCTTCATTTATTGCGAATATAATAGAAAAATATGTTAACAACATCCATTTTATCCAACACTTTAATCGCAATTTCTGTGTATGGTGCATCTTGTAATATTTAACTAATATTATAAAATAAAATGTAAAACTAAATATGATAAAATGATTTACAGAAATTACACATGTTATGAGAAAAATTATATTTTTTACCACAATTATCTTCGCTGGTAATTTAACTTTTTTGAATAAGTCACATCGCATAATAGCATTTTAAATAATTTCTTTATTCATTTCAATATATTATGATGTATATTCATATACAATAGCAAAAACTCAAAATAAAGTTGCAAATTGTATCACCTTTTCGAAATGTCAAAATTTATTCGGTATCCAAAAGTAGCAAAGTCACCGTTAGAGGCGCTGACGCTCAAAATGCGCACATCGCCTATAGAGTTAAAAAATTATAAATAAATTAAATTTCATAAATCAGCCAGCTGTTATAACCATGAAACAGCTACTATATTAAGATAATTCTAATTGACAGATGTCAGTGTCAAGTGTAATTTACATTATTATGATTTAAGTTCGTCTTACCTGTGCGGCAAGCTCGTTGAACTATCAGGATCCTGACGCCATGAGCGATCTATGGGCTGTGTTAAAGTTAAGGTTTAGGTTTCCTCAATAAACGAACACGTCGTGGTTTAAATAATTATTTATTAATTATTAATTAATAGTCCGCGAGCCTGGGTACAAATTTGGTCAATCATTTCCTCTCGGGCGATAACTTGTAAAATGCTTCAGAGAGTTGTATCATGAAGCTCCGTGAACGTCAGCTGCGGTTCGGTGGGTGGGTTAAGCAGCGGTAGCCTCCCACGCACGTTGAAAAAAAAAAGAATTTTAATCATTTCCTCCCGATTGAAAATTTATCAAATTATAGCTAATCCAATATCTTAAAGAAAAAAAAAGTCAGCTGACTATAAAGTGGTGGATAATACGTAAGCTGGTCACACAAACATGATAAAAATATATATAAAAAAGATTATATCTTTCAGTTAGAGCATGAAGCATAATGTCGAATAACTTTAGATACGTCATTTCCTCCCGGATAAAAATTTGCAAGCTGATAGTTAATATGATCCTGTAAGTAATAAAAAAAATCAGCTAGCAATATGCCGAGGGAAAACTCGTCAGCTGGTGCATTTAAATAGGCGATAGATGCTCCTGTCTGGCTCCTGCGTTATACTCTTCAGAGCATAAGCTGACAATCTTCCCACCGAGATATAGCCCGCTGACATGTTTATTTATTCACAATATCATATAAACTGTCATCTGATAAATTTTCAATTGAGAAGAAATGTGAACATATATATTTTTTATCATGTTCGTGTGACCAGCTGACGTATTATCCATCACTTTATAGTCAGCTGACTTTTTTTTTTCTTTAAGATATTGAATTAGCTATTATTTGATAAATTTTCAATCGGGAGGAAATGATTAAAATTCATTTTTTGTTCAACGTGCGTGGGAGGCTACCGCTGCTTAACCCACCCACCGAACCGCAGCTGACGTTCACGGAGCTTCATGATACAACTCTCTGAAGCATTTTACAAGTTATCGCCCGAGAGTAACTTGGTCATGAAAATCTGTTGCTGGCTCGCGGACTATAACACTAGTTACAAAAATATGATTATATATATATATATATATATATATATATATATATATATATATATATATATATATATATATATATATATACAGGCTGTTTCCTTTAAAACAACCAGCGCTTTTTTGGGCGAACTAATGACTTTAGAGAAAAATATGTTATATACAAAAAATTACCAGGAAAAAGGGCTTAATTTATGAGGAATAATAAATAAAAAATTCAACCAGTGGTTCTCAAACGGTAGAATAAAATTATATTTTTTTAAATGGCAACCTATATAAATTTTTTGTCCATTAGATAGAGAGTTTTTTTCTGATTTCAACGATATAAAAATTACAAAATAGGAAAACAAATTTAGCAGAAAAATTAAACGAAACCCGAGAGAATTTACCACAAATTCCAGATACCATATATGTGCACAATAAACAAAAAGTAAATAAAACAAAAAGTTCAAAATTCAAAAAAGAAAAAATCAAAAGTGTTAACAAGGATCTGAAAACTGCTAAAATTCACACAGACCCTAACAATAAAATATATTAAATCACTGAACGGCATATGCAAAAAGGGATCTGTCCACCAATGTCCAAATAAAATTGAAGAAACAGATGATGGAAGCTGCGAAAAAAACATTATTCTACATAACAGCAACAAAAATTGTCAATACACCAAAATTAATTTGAAATCCAACCATATAGAAATTGTGGAAGAAATCAGCCAATTTCTGGCAATTTTGCCTTACCCTGAAACAATCAGGCAAATGAATTCAAGATTCTCCAAGGAATATTCCTAATAAAAGAAGACCAATGTCATCTGAAATTCTGGAACCAAACACTCCTATTTAAAGAGGGTACATTCGGAAAACCAGTCATCTTAGAAAATTTTCAAATCACACTGAACGCAAGCCAGATACCCACCATGTCAATCGACATCAACAACATCCAAGATCTAAGGCTTCCAATCAACAAATTCAATGATATTAAAGATGACATCACGAACACCTTAAATTATCCAATCATAATACTTTATATTATTTTAATAATTACTAGTATTATTATATTCGTAGCTTTCGCAGTAAAAAGGTGCCCAAGGAAAAAGGTCAATCCCCTCCAAGCTCAAGACCAAGAACTTCAACCAAGGGACTCAACCCCAAACTCCACTCACCAGCATCCCCAGCTGATCATCCCCGGTGGTGCTCGTTTCTAGGAAGGGAGGAGTTAGATCAACCATTCCCGAACTGCTGACCTAAGCATCTCCAGTTTCCCCAGTGTAGGAATAAGCACTTTTGAACTATAAAATGTAAAACTTAGAATATAGAAGTTAGTTACAGTAGAGAGACTGAAGTGTCCAGAAATATTATATAATTTGTATCAATTTTAACTATTATCTTTCGTTGTAATTTAAATAAATATATTTTTTTAATAAACGTAATCCACGTTTACTTAACTTATATATATATATATATATATATATATATATATATATATATATATATATATATATATATATATATTATTTATTTAAGATATACGAAGACGTGTTGAACTATGCGAACTTGAGACGAAGGAATTGAATCTGCTTATACTGAATCGGACTTGATCGGATTGACCTGAGCTTAGCAGTGGCTTCCACGATTTATACCTTTTTTGAGTGCTTGATCAGCGGTTCCCAGGATCATACCGCTGGACTATGTGACAATTAGAAATAACATGTTTATGAATACGAGACTCCACTTAGTTCATACACGTGTCTATTCTATGAATTAGAAGGGTAAGAACATAACAACATAGTACGTTTGTGTTCTAATTTTACTGGAAATGTAGAATATTTGCAAGAAACTGTCTGTATAGAATTTGTACAAAATACATAGAACTGACAAGGTAATGTGCTGGCCATATCAGATTTTTTCTCTATTAATAACGAAGCCCTGTGATTCAAAGAGTTACTGTTGTTGACACACTGGTACTGCATTCGAGTTTTGTTTCTTTCATTATTAGTATGTATTAACCCAAATGGTAAACAACTAAAATCATATATCTGATTTTCGGTAATAAGTCGTTATTTTCTAATTTTTCGTTCTGTTGGTAATAAAAAAATATGCGTCTAACAAATCTATATTTGCTAGATAAGGTATCATTAATTAGTTTATATATACTATTTTAGAAACCTCAAATTTAAAATGAGGAGATAATATGAACTTACTAAATCTTTTGTAATTAAAATGAAGCTACATTTTCCATTAGGTTTTTTCGCTCAATAATAACTCATTTGGAATATAAGAACACTTAGATATAACACCTGTAATTATTCGTTACTCAGAAACAGCCTGTTCATAAGTTTTAAATTGATAGTTTCCAATAACTGCCCTTGGTAAATTTTTTTGGTAAGAATACGAGTATATTCAAAAAGTATAGTGATTCAATTTACTCAATTTAAGACAAATTTGTCTTGCGTAAGGGTTTGTCAATTACACAAGTAATTAGATAGGGAATCGGCGTAGTTTCTCACCTTATTTATTATTTATTTATTTTTATCCACGACTGTCAAGTAATATACCAATAATTCAACCGTTTTTTTTATCAATTAATGACCATAGTTACTGTTGCTATTTGAATAATATTGACAGTTCGATGGAATAATATTATTCAATCGTTATGTCAAATTCAAATCTTACCTTTCAAAGAGTACAAATAAATTACTTTTTTCTTCAAACGTCATAAAAGTAGCATCTTTTGTGACTTGATTCACAAGGTAGAAGTTTAATTTCTACGCCACCGAAGTAGAAATAGCCAATTTCTACGCCGCCGGCGTAGAAATAAAATAAATAAATATCCATAGAAACTATGCAGATTAACGAATAAGAAGTAAGTTTAATAAAAGAAACCTGTAATATCGCCCTAAATGTCACTATAACACGCTAGGTAACCTAAGAATAAAGTTACTAAATACGATCAATAGCTGTCAAATTTAAATATATTATAACATGTGAATTGAAATATAAACAGAGTTTACTTTTGAGGAAATAACATTATTAATGAATAGCAGACTTACAGATTACAATGACAGGGACGGTAATGAGCATAAGTATACTTAGAATTAAAGTGATAAGAAAAGATTATATTGTTTTCAGAGATTCCTGGACATATCTTTCAGCCACACTGTTAGATTTCCATCCAAACGAACAACTTCAGGGGGCGTACATTATAATCCTTCAAATTCCGACATAGTTGCACACAAGGAGGATATAAAATTGCACAGATTTTATTTAAACGTCGAAACGTGAAAATTTTCATTTCAATGTTTATAACAAAAAGTGAACAAATAAGTATCCATAGGTACAGGGCAATTGAAATCGCAAATGTAATTTACGTAAAATATAACGTCAGTAGTAGATATTTTTCTTTAAATATCTACGTTTGAAGAAAAAATATAATGTGTCATTCGGAGTAAAGTGTCTTTGTGTGCCTCGCGTGCATTTATCCGACTCGCTTCGCTCGTCGTTTAATCTTCCACGCTCGACACACAAAGTATCACTTTTACTCCTAATAACACAATATACTATTAATTTAAGTAATTTTTCCACATAAAAAGCCAAAATTATATTAGTTTTCTCATTTTTTATAGTTTTATTTTCTTCTTAAGCTTAAAATGTATCTGAATACTCGGTTTAAAATAGTGTGCTAAATGTCAAATCACTTCGTAATTTTGTTATAACAAATACCTAGCGATCAACGCTAACTATATTTATGTTTGTTATCAAACACTTTTCGAAAATTTGTTAAGTTATTTCTCGAATAATTTACTACACTCGCCTTCCGGCTCGTGATGCAAACTTCATTCTCATGAATAATAGTATACATTACATACTCATTGAATAATATACTATTTTATGTGTCTCTTGTCCTTCCATTACCCTTTGTTTATCGCTTCCCTCCTCTCTTTCAGCGTGGTGGTGTTTCGATGGCATTGTTAGTCTAAATGGGGCGTGGAGATGCTTTGGGAAGAGATTGCTAGGTTGGTTTGTCTTAAGATCGCAGCTAACTTGTCATTGCTTGATTTGTCTTCACGTTTTCAGATTGTGCTAAACAATAAATCATCCATACCACAGTTTTTCATCACTTTTATGGACTCTGTATTTTAGTGAGGTGAGATAATGGATTTTCTGTGAATTGATAATGCGTTATGTACATTGATCATAATCTGCAAGGGTCTACCAACTTTGGAAAGGCATCTGTAACACCAGTTAGAGTTAGATCATTAGTTAACATTGTGCTCATTAAGAAACCCAAAGCAGAAAAGGCTCTGAGCAATTTGTTCTTGTAACAAAATCAAGAATTTGTCTTGTTTTGCCACTGTTTCCGATACGCTAGCATGAAATTTCACCATAGGTGAGTGTAAAGCTGAACAAATTACCAAATATTAGATAAATACATATTTGTCAGGCACGTAGCAGTAAATCTCTTGACTACCTAGTTCAGATTAGTAATTTACATGTTCTAAATTTTTTTGGTGAACGTAAGTTCATCGGATCTAAAGGGGTAAGTCACGTGAGTATCATATCCATATGAATGTGGAAAAAATGATGAATTGGATCTAAGAGGGTGTCCTATATAGATCCTTGCTATAAGCTACTCGGACTTACTAGAAACTTCAGAATCTGAATTTATGGAATTCAGTTTATATAAATCCTCCTCCAACGCAGTGTATCGTTTTTACTTTGCTAAGGATCCTGATGGTGAAGAGTGCCTCCTTTTTCCCCATATCACTTCACATTATTTAAATTCATACACACAATCACGTGTTGAACGTCCGTATCCGACGTGTACAAATAACAGGATGAATAAATGAGCTCTGATAAGGTGTTACATCAGGTGTTTGTTTATTATTATATAGCTTTCAAATATACCGACGGGTATGAAATAATGCGATACAACAACGTAATTATATCGGAGGACAGCGAAGGAAAATAATAATTACAAATGTTTGGACGTACAACTATCCGTGAAATATTAGTAATATACCTTCTATTCCACAACCATCCTTATGGAAGTTAAATAATAACAAGAATGTTAGATATATGATCTACATACATCTGTCCCGTATTTAATCAATTCTAAAATTGTTATTTCGGTACTGTTGACGCCTTTAGTTAATATGAAATGTTGAATTCATTAGAGTAACTGAGAGCTCGGGAGCCGGCACGCCAAATTTTTTTGGTGCCGGTCTTTAATTGTAACTTCTTTCAAGTTCAAAATAATATTCACGGTTCACCATACATAGCTAAGAATAAACTATATTGCCCACAAATACGATTTATATGTCGTAGATAGAGAACAAAATGTACAAGTAATGTGAATATAATAACTATAATGTGATAATTTTAATGCATATTTTCCAATATGCAGGTGGTAATGAAGACGTGTTACAAATTTATAGGGTATGCAAAATAAACTTTTACTAATAAACTCATACACAGGAATATGTTTGAATTGACGGTAAAAATATATTTTTTTATAAAAAAAATTGTTTGTTGCCCATAAACGTTTGCAGTGTAATGTAAATATAAAGATGCCTCGTAGATGTATTCGAAATTTTAACCAGTTATTTGAGCTTGAGAGAGGCCGAATTATAGGGTAGCACGAAGCCCGTTAATACCGGAAGCTAATGCTTCCGCGAAATTGCCCGTTTAAATTGGAATTCCAGTATAATTTTAAAAGCATGAAGGGAGTGCAAAGATAACACCGAACTGCAAGGAGAAATGGTTCAGGAGTGTTACAAAAAACATCAGAGCGTGAAAATCGCCGTTTATTGCGTATGGCCTTGCAAAATCGCCAGGTGCTATAATTTTGCAAAGGAGACAGGTAACACGGGAACCTATCAATGTCGGCTCGTACTGCTTTGTGTCGATTAATTAATGTTGGACTCTGGGCGCGCCCTTCACTTTTACGCATTCCGCTGATTTCAGTGCACCGTCTAAATCAGCTAGCGCTTTGACAGTTTTCCATATTCACCTGCTGACTAAGCGTTTTTTACAGTGAATTTTGTTCGCTGTTTAATTTTTTACTTCGATTACTTGAAACAATTTTTCATTACAATTTCGTAATGTTACATCTTCCGTTTAAAATTATACTCAGATGGATGTCTTCCTTTTATAATTTAACGAGGGCTGATGACGGACATTTTTCCGAAACCGGTTCCCTATAACTAAATAAAAAATCTGTTGTGGCCAGCACAATACCTCTCGCCATTTTCATTTTATGTTGCATAGGGCGCGAGCAGTTATGTGACTTTGTTGGCCTTGGCAAGCAGATATGGGGGCCCGTGTCAGAATGACAGCTAGTAATGTATATAGGTATCAAGTATCATAAGTTTTCATTCAAAATATTATTATTTTCCAAATCCATGTGGATTATTTTCCTCGACAAGTATATTACATACTATGGATGAAAAGTAAAGATCAGAATATTTTGAAATTTGGAATGAAAAATTATGACATATGACAATTATGACATATGACAATTATGACATCATGTTAATAACTACTAGCCGTCATTCTGACACGGATCCTCATCTGCTTGCCAAGGCCAACAAAGTCACATGACTGCTCGCGCCCTATAAGTAACGAATTTAAAATTTCTTGTACACACAAATAGATGATATTGTATCTCTTCTTTCGTTCTATGAGAAATTTTGCCCTATTATTCTAATATATTCAAAATTGTTCAAATTCATTGACGGTATTAGCGATATTTCTTAAGGATATATGTAATATTAACATACTTATAATTTAAATACATATTTAATTAATAATACAATAATATGTATTACATATACATATTAAAACTGCTGATTTTTGACACTGACAATTTGCATTTATCTGTCAATTAAAACATTTAAATATCTCAACTGTTTTTTGGGCAACGAGATTAATTACAACAGATTATTCTATATTATTATCCTATATATCCAAACCTATATACGAGATATAATAAAAAAATTAAATGTGTCAAATTGAGAATTTAATTATCTTTATTATTTGTAGTAACAATTTTCAAAAAATAATATTTAATTTTTTTTTAGAAACTACCACTTCCGGTTGCCAATTGTTACCAGAACTTATTCAACTCTTCCCATTACTGTTAGATTGAGGAATCCGTAGTTACACAGATCTTTAGTCTTATAGAATTTGAGAAATCGTACCTCCAACAACCTCACACACACACACAAATCCACACACACACACACACATCATCGTAAAAATGTTATAATAATATAATACCTTTAAACGTGCTTATTCACTAAAATCTGGAATGAATCCAATACCTCTCTTAGCGAGAGGTAAAAACAATAAAATTTTACTGTACTTTTTTACACTTATTCCATTAGACAGTAACATGAACGTCTTCATTAAACTCTCCAAATTTGTCACCTATTGAACATGTGTAGGACATAATAGGCTGACAGATGCAACGAAATATGAGAAATATTGCCAATGAAGATGAGATGTGGATTGCTGTAGAACGAGCATGGATGAACATGCCACAACATGTGTTTCAACTTTATTTGTATTAGTATTAAGAAAAGGTATTTGTTCTCAATGAAACTGTTCTATTTAATATTTTATTAAGACACAAGTAGCCAAAATATTACGTTCAAATTTTGCTTAAATATGAGTGTAGTATTTTTTATGACTAGCAACATAAATAGTATTATTGCGTCATTGTGCATATATGCAGATTAAAAATGTAACTAGTGTCTTAGTTTACTTGAAGTGTTAGATAAACAATTAGATTACTGTTATACAATGACTTAATGATAAGGATCAGTTTAAGTAAATTTGTAAAGATTTAATAAATGAATTCAGAGTGTTACACACAATTACAATACATATATGTTGTACAATAAGAAAAAAAAATAACATACATAAATACATAACGCATTATCAATAACACATATTTATTAATTATTAATTAATAGTCCGCGAGCCTGGGTACAAATTTGGTCAATCATTTCCTCTCGGGCGATAACTTGTAAAATGCTTCAGAGAGTTGTATCATGAAGCTCCGTGAACGTCAGCTGCGGTTCGGTGGGTGGGTTAAGCAGCGGTAGCCTCCCACGCACGTTGAAAAAAAAAAGAATTTTAATCATTTCCTCCCGATTGAAAATTTATCAAATTATAGCTAATCCAATATCTTAAAGAAAAAAAAAGTCAGCTGACTATAAAGTGGTGGATAATACGTAAGCTGGTCACACAAACATGATAAAAATATATATAAAAAAGATTATATCTTTCAGTTAGAGCATGAAGCATAATGTCGAATAACTTTAGATACGTCATTTCCTCCCGGATAAAAATTTGCAAGCTGATAGTTAATATGATCCTGTAAGTAATAAAAAAAATCAGCTAGCAATATGCCGAGGGAAAACTCGTCAGCTGGTGCATTTAAATAGGCGATAGATGCTCCTGTCTGGCTCCTGCGTTATACTCTTCAGAGCATAAGCTGACAATCTTCCCACCGAGATATAGCCCGCTGACATGTTTATTTATTCACAATATCATATAAACTGTCATCTGATAAATTTTCAATTGAGAAGAAATGTGAACATATATATTTTTTATCATGTTCGTGTGACCAGCTGACGTATTATCCATCACTTTATAGTCAGCTGACTTTTTTTTTTCTTTAAGATATTGAATTAGCTATTATTTGATAAATTTTCAATCGGGAGGAAATGATTAAAATTCATTTTTTGTTCAACGTGCGTGGGAGGCTACCGCTGCTTAACCCACCCACCGAACCGCAGCTGACGTTCACGGAGCTTCATGATACAACTCTCTGAAGCATTTTACAAGTTATCGCCCGAGAGTAACTTGGTCATGAAAATCTGTTGCTGGCTCGCGGACTATAACACTAGTTACAAAAATATGATTATATATATATATATATATATATATATATATATATATATATATATATATATATATATATATATATATACAGGCTGTTTCCTTTAAAACAACCAGCGCTTTTTTGGGCGAACTAATGACTTTAGAGAAAAATATGTTATATACAAAAAATTACCAGGAAAAAGGGCTTAATTTATGAGGAATAATAAATAAAAAATTCAACCAGTGGTTCTCAAACGGTAGAATAAAATTATATTTTTTTAAATGGCAACCTATATAAATTTTTTGTCCATTAGATAGAGAGTTTTTTTCTGATTTCAACGATATAAAAATTACAAAATAGGAAAACAAATTTAGCAGAAAAATTAAACGAAACCCGAGAGAATTTACCACAAATTCCAGATACCATATATGTGCACAATAAACAAAAAGTAAATAAAACAAAAAGTTCAAAATTCAAAAAAGAAAAAATCAAAAGTGTTAACAAGGATCTGAAAACTGCTAAAATTCACACAGACCCTAACAATAAAATATATTAAATCACTGAACGGCATATGCAAAAAGGGATCTGTCCACCAATGTCCAAATAAAATTGAAGAAACAGATGATGGAAGCTGCGAAAAAAACATTATTCTACATAACAGCAACAAAAATTGTCAATACACCAAAATTAATTTGAAATCCAACCATATAGAAATTGTGGAAGAAATCAGCCAATTTCTGGCAATTTTGCCTTACCCTGAAACAATCAGGCAAATGAATTCAAGATTCTCCAAGGAATATTCCTAATAAAAGAAGACCAATGTCATCTGAAATTCTGGAACCAAACACTCCTATTTAAAGAGGGTACATTCGGAAAACCAGTCATCTTAGAAAATTTTCAAATCACACTGAACGCAAGCCAGATACCCACCATGTCAATCGACATCAACAACATCCAAGATCTAAGGCTTCCAATCAACAAATTCAATGATATTAAAGATGACATCACGAACACCTTAAATTATCCAATCATAATACTTTATATTATTTTAATAATTACTAGTATTATTATATTCGTAGCTTTCGCAGTAAAAAGGTGCCCAAGGAAAAAGGTCAATCCCCTCCAAGCTCAAGACCAAGAACTTCAACCAAGGGACTCAACCCCAAACTCCACTCACCAGCATCCCCAGCTGATCATCCCCGGTGGTGCTCGTTTCTAGGAAGGGAGGAGTTAGATCAACCATTCCCGAACTGCTGACCTAAGCATCTCCAGTTTCCCCAGTGTAGGAATAAGCACTTTTGAACTATAAAATGTAAAACTTAGAATATAGAAGTTAGTTACAGTAGAGAGACTGAAGTGTCCAGAAATATTATATAATTTGTATCAATTTTAACTATTATCTTTCGTTGTAATTTAAATAAATATATTTTTTTAATAAACGTAATCCACGTTTACTTAACTTATATATATATATATATATATATATATATATATATATATATATATATATATATATATATATATATATATATTATTTATTTAAGATATACGAAGACGTGTTGAACTATGCGAACTTGAGACGAAGGAATTGAATCTGCTTATACTGAATCGGACTTGATCGGATTGACCTGAGCTTAGCAGTGGCTTCCACGATTTATACCTTTTTTGAGTGCTTGATCAGCGGTTCCCAGGATCATACCGCTGGACTATGTGACAATTAGAAATAACATGTTTATGAATACGAGACTCCACTTAGTTCATACACGTGTCTATTCTATGAATTAGAAGGGTAAGAACATAACAACATAGTACGTTTGTGTTCTAATTTTACTGGAAATGTAGAATATTTGCAAGAAACTGTCTGTATAGAATTTGTACAAAATACATAGAACTGACGGAAGGTAATGTGCTGGCCATATCAGATTTTTTCTCTATTAATAACGAAGCCCTGTGATTCAAAGAGTTACTGTTGTTGACACACTGGTACTGCATTCGAGTTTTGTTTCTTTCATTATTAGTATGTATTAACCCAAATGGTAAACAACTAAAATCATATATCTGATTTTCGGTAATAAGTCGTTATTTTCTAATTTTTCGTTCTGTTGGTAATAAAAAAATATGCGTCTAACAAATCTATATTTGCTAGATAAGGTATCATTAATTAGTTTATATATACTATTTTAGAAACCTCAAATTTAAAATGAGGAGATAATATGAACTTACTAAATCTTTTGTAATTAAAATGAAGCTACATTTTCCATTAGGTTTTTTCGCTCAATAATAACTCATTTGGAATATAAGAACACTTAGATATAACACCTGTAATTATTCGTTACTCAGAAACAGCCTGTTCATAAGTTTTAAATTGATAGTTTCCAATAACTGCCCTTGGTAAATTTTTTTGGTAAGAATACGAGTATATTCAAAAAGTATAGTGATTCAATTTACTCAATTTAAGACAAATTTGTCTTGCGTAAGGGTTTGTCAATTACACAAGTAATTAGATAGGGAATCGGCGTAGTTTCTCACCTTATTTATTATTTATTTATTTTTATCCACGACTGTCAAGTAATATACCAATAATTCAACCGTTTTTTTTATCAATTAATGACCATAGTTACTGTTGCTATTTGAATAATATTGACAGTTCGATGGAATAATATTATTCAATCGTTATGTCAAATTCAAATCTTACCTTTCAAAGAGTACAAATAAATTACTTTTTTCTTCAAACGTCATAAAAGTAGCATCTTTTGTGACTTGATTCACAAGGTAGAAGTTTAATTTCTACGCCACCGAAGTAGAAATAGCCAATTTCTACGCCGCCGGCGTAGAAATAAAATAAATAAATATCCATAGAAACTATGCAGATTAACGAATAAGAAGTAAGTTTAATAAAAGAAACCTGTAATATCGCCCTAAATGTCACTATAACACGCTAGGTAACCTAAGAATAAAGTTACTAAATACGATCAATAGCTGTCAAATTTAAATATATTATAACATGTGAATTGAAATATAAACAGAGTTTACTTTTGAGGAAATAACATTATTAATGAATAGCAGACTTACAGATTACAATGACAGGGACGGTAATGAGCATAAGTATACTTAGAATTAAAGTGATAAGAAAAGATTATATTGTTTTCAGAGATTCCTGGACATATCTTTCAGCCACACTGTTAGATTTCCATCCAAACGAACAACTTCAGGGGGCGTACATTATAATCCTTCAAATTCCGACATAGTTGCACACAAGGAGGATATAAAATTGCACAGATTTTATTTAAACGTCGAAACGTGAAAATTTTCATTTCAATGTTTATAACAAAAAGTGAACAAATAAGTATCCATAGGTACAGGGCAATTGAAATCGCAAATGTAATTTACGTAAAATATAACGTCAGTAGTAGATATTTTTCTTTAAATATCTACGTTTGAAGAAAAAATATAATGTGTCATTCGGAGTAAAGTGTCTTTGTGTGCCTCGCGTGCATTTATCCGACTCGCTTCGCTCGTCGTTTAATCTTCCACGCTCGACACACAAAGTATCACTTTTACTCCTAATAACACAATATACTATTAATTTAAGTAATTTTTCCACATAAAAAGCCAAAATTATATTAGTTTTCTCATTTTTTATAGTTTTATTTTCTTCTTAAGCTTAAAATGTATCTGAATACTCGGTTTAAAATAGTGTGCTAAATGTCAAATCACTTCGTAATTTTGTTATAACAAATACCTAGCGATCAACGCTAACTATATTTATGTTTGTTATCAAACACTTTTCGAAAATTTGTTAAGTTATTTCTCGAATAATTTACTACACTCGCCTTCCGGCTCGTGATGCAAACTTCATTCTCATGAATAATAGTATACATTACATACTCATTGAATAATATACTATTTTATGTGTCTCTTGTCCTTCCATTACCCTTTGTTTATCGCTTCCCTCCTCTCTTTCAGCGTGGTGGTGTTTCGATGGCATTGTTAGTCTAAATGGGGCGTGGAGATGCTTTGGGAAGAGATTGCTAGGTTGGTTTGTCTTAAGATCGCAGCTAACTTGTCATTGCTTGATTTGTCTTCACGTTTTCAGATTGTGCTAAACAATAAATCATCCATACCACAGTTTTTCATCACTTTTATGGACTCTGTATTTTAGTGAGGTGAGATAATGGATTTTCTGTGAATTGATAATGCGTTATGTACATTGATCATAATCTGCAAGGGTCTACCAACTTTGGAAAGGCATCTGTAACACCAGTTAGAGTTAGATCATTAGTTAACATTGTGCTCATTAAGAAACCCAAAGCAGAAAAGGCTCTGAGCAATTTGTTCTTGTAACAAAATCAAGAATTTGTCTTGTTTTGCCACTGTTTCCGATACGCTAGCATGAAATTTCACCATAGGTGAGTGTAAAGCTGAACAAATTACCAAATATTAGATAAATACATATTTGTCAGGCACGTAGCAGTAAATCTCTTGACTACCTAGTTCAGATTAGTAATTTACATGTTCTAAATTTTTTTGGTGAACGTAAGTTCATCGGATCTAAAGGGGTAAGTCACGTGAGTATCATATCCATATGAATGTGGAAAAAATGATGAATTGGATCTAAGAGGGTGTCCTATATAGATCCTTGCTATAAGCTACTCGGACTTACTAGAAACTTCAGAATCTGAATTTATGGAATTCAGTTTATATAAATCCTCCTCCAACGCAGTGTATCGTTTTTACTTTGCTAAGGATCCTGATGGTGAAGAGTGCCTCCTTTTTCCCCATATCACTTCACATTATTTAAATTCATACACACAATCACGTGTTGAACGTCCGTATCCGACGTGTACAAATAACAGGATGAATAAATGAGCTCTGATAAGGTGTTACATCAGGTGTTTGTTTATTATTATATAGCTTTCAAATATACCGACGGGTATGAAATAATGCGATACAACAACGTAATTATATCGGAGGACAGCGAAGGAAAATAATAATTACAAATGTTTGGACGTACAACTATCCGTGAAATATTAGTAATATACCTTCTATTCCACAACCATCCTTATGGAAGTTAAATAATAACAAGAATGTTAGATATATGATCTACATACATCTGTCCCGTATTTAATCAATTCTAAAATTGTTATTTCGGTACTGTTGACGCCTTTAGTTAATATGAAATGTTGAATTCATTAGAGTAACTGAGAGCTCGGGAGCCGGCACGCCAAATTTTTTTGGTGCCGGTCTTTAATTGTAACTTCTTTCAAGTTCAAAATAATATTCACGGTTCACCATACATAGCTAAGAATAAACTATATTGCCCACAAATACGATTTATATGTCGTAGATAGAGAACAAAATGTACAAGTAATGTGAATATAATAACTATAATGTGATAATTTTAATGCATATTTTCCAATATGCAGGTGGTAATGAAGACGTGTTACAAATTTATAGGGTATGCAAAATAAACTTTTACTAATAAACTCATACACAGGAATATGTTTGAATTGACGGTAAAAATATATTTTTTTATAAAAAAAATTGTTTGTTGCCCATAAACGTTTGCAGTGTAATGTAAATATAAAGATGCCTCGTAGATGTATTCGAAATTTTAACCAGTTATTTGAGCTTGAGAGAGGCCGAATTATAGGGTAGCACGAAGCCCGTTAATACCGGAAGCTAATGCTTCCGCGAAATTGCCCGTTTAAATTGGAATTCCAGTATAATTTTAAAAGCATGAAGGGAGTGCAAAGATAACACCGAACTGCAAGGAGAAATGGTTCAGGAGTGTTACAAAAAACATCAGAGCGTGAAAATCGCCGTTTATTGCGTATGGCCTTGCAAAATCGCCAGGTGCTATAATTTTGCAAAGGAGACAGGTAACACGGGAACCTATCAATGTCGGCTCGTACTGCTTTGTGTCGATTAATTAATGTTGGACTCTGGGCGCGCCCTTCACTTTTACGCATTCCGCTGATTTCAGTGCACCGTCTAAATCAGCTAGCGCTTTGACAGTTTTCCATATTCACCTGCTGACTAAGCGTTTTTTACAGTGAATTTTGTTCGCTGTTTAATTTTTTACTTCGATTACTTGAAACAATTTTTCATTACAATTTCGTAATGTTACATCTTCCGTTTAAAATTATACTCAGATGGATGTCTTCCTTTTATAATTTAACGAGGGCTGATGACGGACATTTTTCCGAAACCGGTTCCCTATAACTAAATAAAAAATCTGTTGTGGCCAGCACAATACCTCTCGCCATTTTCATTTTATGTTGCATAGGGCGCGAGCAGTTATGTGACTTTGTTGGCCTTGGCAAGCAGATATGGGGGCCCGTGTCAGAATGACAGCTAGTAATGTATATAGGTATCAAGTATCATAAGTTTTCATTCAAAATATTATTATTTTCCAAATCCATGTGGATTATTTTCCTCGACAAGTATATTACATACTATGGATGAAAAGTAAAGATCAGAATATTTTGAAATTTGGAATGAAAAATTATGACATATGACAATTATGACATATGACAATTATGACATCATGTTAATAACTACTAGCCGTCATTCTGACACGGATCCTCATCTGCTTGCCAAGGCCAACAAAGTCACATGACTGCTCGCGCCCTATAAGTAACGAATTTAAAATTTCTTGTACACACAAATAGATGATATTGTATCTCTTCTTTCGTTCTATGAGAAATTTTGCCCTATTATTCTAATATATTCAAAATTGTTCAAATTCATTGACGGTATTAGCGATATTTCTTAAGGATATATGTAATATTAACATACTTATAATTTAAATACATATTTAATTAATAATACAATAATATGTATTACATATACATATTAAAACTGCTGATTTTTGACACTGACAATTTGCATTTATCTGTCAATTAAAACATTTAAATATCTCAACTGTTTTTTGGGCAACGAGATTAATTACAACAGATTATTCTATATTATTATCCTATATATCCAAACCTATATACGAGATATAATAAAAAAATTAAATGTGTCAAATTGAGAATTTAATTATCTTTATTATTTGTAGTAACAATTTTCAAAAAATAATATTTAATTTTTTTTTAGAAACTACCACTTCCGGTTGCCAATTGTTACCAGAACTTATTCAACTCTTCCCATTACTGTTAGATTGAGGAATCCGTAGTTACACAGATCTTTAGTCTTATAGAATTTGAGAAATCGTACCTCCAACAACCTCACACACACACACAAATCCACACACACACACACACATCATCGTAAAAATGTTATAATAATATAATACCTTTAAACGTGCTTATTCACTAAAATCTGGAATGAATCCAATACCTCTCTTAGCGAGAGGTAAAAACAATAAAATTTTACTGTACTTTTTTACACTTATTCCATTAGACAGTAACATGAACGTCTTCATTAAACTCTCCAAATTTGTCACCTATTGAACATGTGTAGGACATAATAGGCTGACAGATGCAACGAAATATGAGAAATATTGCCAATGAAGATGAGATGTGGATTGCTGTAGAACGAGCATGGATGAACATGCCACAACATGTGTTTCAACTTTATTTGTATTAGTATTAAGAAAAGGTATTTGTTCTCAATGAAACTGTTCTATTTAATATTTTATTAAGACACAAGTAGCCAAAATATTACGTTCAAATTTTGCTTAAATATGAGTGTAGTATTTTTTATGACTAGCAACATAAATAGTATTATTGCGTCATTGTGCATATATGCAGATTAAAAATGTAACTAGTGTCTTAGTTTACTTGAAGTGTTAGATAAACAATTAGATTACTGTTATACAATGACTTAATGATAAGGATCAGTTTAAGTAAATTTGTAAAGATTTAATAAATGAATTCAGAGTGTTACACACAATTACAATACATATATGTTGTACAATAAGAAAAAAAAATAACACTTATATACTACTTTTATATAATATGAATAATTCTATGTACTTAGAAGTTGAAAATTAGGAAATATTATGTTTTCCTAAATTTATATAAAGGAAAATATTAAATTTATTATTATTTTATTGTTTTATAATTATTCATAATTTTTATCATATAATCATAAACTTCAGTAACCGCATTTTTTGCAAAGTAAAAATCGAAGTGGGTATAATGTTTGTCTTTAATTTCGTAAATTATGATGTTTCCTTTTGGGAGTGCGTTATACAGTGCATAAGATCCCTAAGCAATGAAATAATATTTTAAATGTAAACTTTGAAATAAAGGAAAATAATATAATTATAGGTATCTACTTACCGTTTTGGAAGCCAAAAAATCATTGACACCGTATATTATTAACCCAGGAATTGTCACTTTAGATAAATTGTAATTTGGAGGTTTATTGGAATTGTAAATTTGTTTATTTCGTCGATGTCCGTAATCAAATTGTGAAAATCTTTTGCTTTTCTTATTCTGTATTACATGTGTTAGTGTTTTTATTGAAGTTCCAGCAGGGAAATGGCCCAAAAAGACGGGAAATATATCCTACCGGAAATAAATAATATAAAGCATGTCTATTACTGATTTATTAAACTTAACTGGACCCATGTTTTTAAAGTCAAATCCACTAGTTGACAATACTAATAGTTCACAAATTAAAGCTTGTATTTGTGAACTATAACATATAGAATTGACATCGTCTGTAGGAAATTTGGGAAGCAATTCTCCATAACCCAAGGCTTGAGAAAGTTCCTAGAAAAATTTCTTATTTTTTTGAAAAAATAAATATTATATAATAATACATGTATTTAATACTACACATTACCGGGCCCATTTTGTAACAAAGCGGTTAATTTTTAACTACAGGTTAAAATATTTATCCAACAGATATTGAGTTGACAAATAAAATAGTATATTGTGCAACAAGTGCAGAAAAGCACCTATTGCCCACGAGGTGTGAAAGTTTCAGCACGAGACGAAGTCGAGGACTGGAATCACACAAGTGGGCAATAGGTGTTTCTGCACGAGTGGCACACTATACTTTTTCTACGACCACACTCTTTTGTAAGATAAATAATTTATTTTTAATAAAAAAACATATAGTTGGCAAGTCGTGGGATAAAGTGTGAGAAATAATTTCTCACACTTTAACCCACGAAATGATTAACTTTCGGGCTTTGTAAAGCAAGGGAATGTGTGAGAAATAATTTCACACACTTTATCCCACGACTGTGGGAAATTAATAACTTTCGGGTTATGTAAAGTATGGGAAAAGTTCAATTTTCTGTATTGGTCGTAGAAAAACCATTTTTTGTCATATACAGGTGACACTGAGAAACGGGCCACTCAAAATAACTTTTTTACCTAAAATTATTTTTTAATTTTCTTGATATACTTGTAAACTAGGCCTAGGAGTTCACATATTATGGTAGTTGGCATTATGGTTCCGGTTTAGTCGGACGTGACATTAACTTTCATATTTTAAATGGGATACCCTATATATTTTTATATATTTGAAATCTACGTAAAATGACGAATTTAACGATATGAAGTACATTTTTATTGAAGAAATAAATTACAAAACGTAAGAGAAAATTATGAATAATTAACCTGCTGAGCCATGATATCAGGCAGGCTGTGAAAACAGTTAAGATAAAACTGAGTAATATTTAAGTTAATTGTTTAAATAGTAAGTTATTTTTGTAAGATTCTATGGCCCGGTTTCATTAAAAATTAATCTATAATTAAATTTTGTAAAGCTGTAAACCACAAATAATAAACTTAGAAAGAAATACATAATATAATAATACTTTATTTATTTTAGCAATAAACAGAATTTATTTTGTGCAAGTGTGCACCTCACAAAAACAGGCAATGCACATATAAGCAACACATGCAGAACATTTATAATGTATTTGTGTCGTCTTTTTTTGAGCATATACTCTGCCATTTTTATCTTTCAATTTTTGGTAGCAGGTTGTACAACGACTTTTTTTCTTTGTCAATTCTAGGGAATGCTTCAATTGGATAGTCTGTACAGGATATTGGGGCGCATTGTCTTTCAGTTTGAGTAATTCTTCTGCTACTTGTTCTTTGAATCTAGTAATTGGCATTTTATTATCAGTGATTTTCTGAAATACAATGTATGCATTGACAATAGCTGTCCCTGTTAGGAACTCTATGGCAAGTTTCCTATACCACTTTACTCCTTTCCTCAGACTTGGAGAGTAAGCTTTGAGTTGATCGGACAAATCTATAAATCCTTTCAAGTTATTATAGTATACAATTGCTGCAGGTTTTTCTACTTCAACTCCGCGTCTTTTTACAGTAACAGTGGAATCGTCATGTTTTGTACTAAGAATTAAGACATCTCTTTTGTCTTTCCACTTAGTTACTACACATCCTGTGTTACTCTGCCTGCTAATATGCTGCCCAGTTTTCAATTTTGCAGTAATCACCTCTTTAGGATTATTTTTGCGGTTTTCCCTCAACGTCCCAACCAAATGTGTACGTCTGTTTGTTAATTCATGTGCTAGTGCTACACTAGTGTAGTAATTATCGGTGCATAATGTTCTTCCACTATCTAAACAATCGTTCATAAGAGTCAGGACTACTTTGGTAGGTACGGATATGTTGCTATCATCTGTTTCTTTCCCACAATACACCTTAAGATCATACGTGTAACCGCGGCTAAGACAAAGTTTGAATAATTTTATGCCAAACTTGTGTCTCTTGTTTTGGATGTACTGCCGGACAATTAGCCTGCCACGAAAAGGCACTAGTGTTTCGTCAATACACACTTCATCGCTAGGCGTCATTAACAACTTGAACCTTTGCCTGAGGTGTTCTATTAGAGGACTTATTTTGTGAAGACGACCAGTAGAAGGTGCTTCGTTATCATTTAAGTGAAACATCTTCATTAAAATTTCAAAACGATTTCTAGATATTACTTTGGAAATTTCATTTCTATATAGGGGTCTTTTTCGTGCCCAGTAGTCACGAATTTGTGGAAATCTACATAAACCCATCCAAAAAATTATTCCAATGAATTTTTCTAATTCTTCTGCATGGGTATCCTTCCATTTTAGTGTTCGAGAACGTCGCGAGTTGTCCTTTCCTAAGCATTGTGATGCATATCTGTTAGTTTCGTCTGCTATATGTGAAATTAATTCATCTGTGACGAATAATTTGTAAAAGTCATATGGAGTTGCAGGATTCTGATTCTTGATAATGTCCATGTTTATTCCAGCGTTATCTTCAGTAAACTGAAACTTTTTAAGTTTGTCGGGATCTACTGGTCCCCATTTTACATTATCAGTAACTGTTTGTTCATCTGAACTTTCATCTGATATATTAGCAATGACGTCGTCGATTGCACGATCAATGTTGCTGAATGTAGGTGGGACGTCTACAACATTGTGTTCATCACTCGAGTTTTCATCACACAAATCAGAAGTTTCTAAATTATCATCATATGAAGTTATCCCTTTTGAAGTTGAGGGTTTTGACAGGTCGGATAATAAAGTAGGATTTCCTTTACTACCTAAAATGATTTCTGCTAAAGCAACTCGCTAAATAACTCGAGAATTTTTACCTTTACTACGTTTAGCTGGCGGAATATCCTCATCCTCGTCGGAACTTGCATCTGCTTCTTCTGGAACGTATTCGTCTGATGAAGGATCTGCATTTGCAAATGGGTCGTCTTCTTCGTCAGACAGAATCTCCTGCATCAGTTTTTCCAACCGTCTTTGCTCGGATTCGTAACTGGCCATGGTAACACTCACTTATCACGTCTAGACACTACTACACCCGTCGCATGATAATGCAGTGTAAATATAATTCGTGAAATATGCAAGTCTGTACATGTTTGCGAAGTCGCATGCGTGTATATCTAAAGATGCACGTGGGCTAAGCTGCAAAGTTTTAACTGGAAGACCACTGCATCTAATAAGATGCACGTTAATTACTCAGCAACTAAACACGTATACATTCAAAAATAACATAACATTCATCGTGGATAATATTATTCCCCGTTTTAAGTAGAAAATACATGTGGGCAACAGAAGAAAATCATTTCTGGTATACATGGCGCTCAACGTGTTAAGATCATAAGAACATAGAAACTGATTCGAGTTTGTTCATATAATTAAATTTACTTTGGAAGTAAATTTAATCATAGATTAAGTTTGTTATGAAACCGGGCCTATATTTGGTTCCAAAAAATTATCAACTTGTTATCACAGCTTATTTGATATGGCTTACCAAGTTAATTATTCACAATTTTCTCTTACGATTTTTCAGTGTTATCCTGTATATCAACTTAATTGGTTATTTTTTTCAACCAGTTGTTAAAATTAACCACTGGGTTACAGAATATGCCCGTAAGTCAACATACAAAACCATTTTATTTGAACAAGACAGCAACTAATTCAAAATATGCACGTCTACGAGTTCATAGTCATCAAGGTACCATAGATTACTCCTACTTGTTCTTGAATATTTGTGTTAAAATTAGAATTATAACGTAAATTAGGCTTCCCGGTAAAAAAGGACCATTTTTTTTTGTAAAGGCTCCGAATCTACAGTTGATGACGAGCTGAACAATTCACTGGACCACCGTATCCTACCTAGCAATTTAGGAAGCATTGGTTGTGAAGTGAGCAGGACGGCAATCCCGCTAAAATTCTGTAAATGTGAACCAAATCCGTAATAATTGGATTTTTTTTGGGAGTATGTCAAAAGAGCAATTTTTATCTAATTTATTCTAAATCGCAAATCGTATAATTATCTTATATATTTGAAATCCCAATGTTAGACAAATAATCTTGGACACCTGTTTTTGTAATAGGATTTTATCATGTTTTCTTCCCTTTACTATGTAACAAAATGTTTGCCCTATTTTTATGTACTCGCATTGGCCTATTTGATGTTCTTATTGTACCGAGGGAAGATGACTTTATCGTGAAATATATACGGGTGTTTCCTTTTTGTGCGAACTAATGACTTGTGAGAAAAATGTTATATATAAATTAGAAGAATATCGACGGATGATGGATAAATTGAAGGAAATAAAATATACTCCTTGTTGCAAACGTTTCGGATTTTATTAATCCATCCTCAGTGCTATGGAGGAAAGGAAGAATAAACAGTTACAGAGTAAAAAAACAACAAAGCCCAGCAATAATTACACAGTAATAAATAAATAATGCTTACCATCAGAAGATTGTTACAAAAAACTTTTAAATACATGAAGTGATACATGTGACAAAATTAGTTGAAAAAATATACATTGTGCTTTCTGCCGCAGTGTAAGTACAACTGCGAGAGAAAGATACAGAAAGTTAACAAATAAAAAATATACAATGTTACCAGTACAAATTAGTTATAACACAAAAATATCTGTTGGTGTGTATATTGACGCAAACTTTAAACTATTATATGTGAATATTCACAATAATAGTAATAGTATAAATTATAGAACAGATACTGAAAACCTGAACAAAATTTATCAAAATATTTTAGATCACAACAAACGACTTCATTAGTATACAGTTTAAAGTGTGCGCCAATATACACACCAACAGATATTTTTGTGATATAACCAATTTGTACTGGTAACATTGTATATTTTTTATTTGTTAACTTTCTGTATCTTTCTCTCGCAGTTGTACTTACACTGCGGCAGAAAGCACAATGTATATTTTTTCAACTAATTTTGTCACATGTATCACTTCATGTATTTAAAAGTTTATTGTAACAATCTTCTGATGGTAAGCATTATTTATTTATTACTGTGTAATTATTGCTGGGCTTTGCTGTTTTTTTACTCTGTAACTGTTTATTCTTCCTTTCCTCCATAGCACTGAGGATGGATTAATAAAATCCGAAACGTTTGCAACAAGGAGTATATTTTATTTCCTTCAATTTATCCATCATCCGTCGATATTCTTCTAATTATTACACATTTGGATACGAACTATACATCGGTTATATATAAAAAAATGATAAAAAATAAGGGACTAATTTATCAGTAATAACAAACCGAAAATTCAAAAAGTAGTTCTCAAACGGTACAACAAAATAATATTTTTTTTAATATAATATTTTAGTTCATTACATGGAGATTTTTTCCCGATTTTAACGATAAAAATAGTGTATAGGATTATATAATAATTATTTCGGGAAAATGGTATTAAACATTAGAAATAGTGTTGCAATATTGAAATTGGCTACGCGATAAATAAATATAAATAAATGATATAGGTGACAGATAGCTTTGTAACTCGTGTTAATGATTGTTTACTTTCGCGATTATTTAATAACTTATTAATAAAAAATCTGATGTGACCAACACAATACCTCCCGCCATTTACCTATGGGGTCTCGTTGCCGCGTGCCTGATGTCGGTCGCGAATCTGGGGAATCCGATTCGATCCCGATCAACGCCAAATAATTAGAATTTGAAATGGCATATAAGATTAACCCTTGTGATAAACGTCAGCACAATACAAATATGTCATCATCATTACCGAAATGTTTGTACAAATCAGATTAGCACACGGAGCAATGGATAATATGCCGTGATGATATATTTATTTATTTCTTTATTTAAATACATACCTGCATATTTCCTAATGCTAGAAATTATATATATTAAGTTCCTTTCCATAAAACTATTGTTCTATTTACAATTTTCCTTTTACAACGTTACTATTATTAATTTGAAATGATTATTTTTTGACAGTGGTATTTATCTGTCAGTAACATACATTTATGTCAGTAACATACATTTGAGCTGAACTATGTAACCATTGAGATGTTTTTAAAGCATAAGCTCCGAGATATAAATTTAATATTATTTTACAAATTTATCCATAAAATATATAGAAAAAGTATTAAAGCAAACCTGTAGAAAATGGAATAATCTTTCATTTTTATAATAACAAATTGCGAAAAAATTATATTTAAAGGTATTTTTTGAAGAAAAACTATCTTGAGCTTCAAGTAAACTGCCATTTCCGGTTATCCGATTACCACCAAAATCTAATGACTTCTTTCCATATTAGAATAAGGTGGAATGCATGGTTTCAAAACTTTCTGAATGATAGTATTTGAGTTAGAGCGTAAAGAGGATCCACACACACACACACACACACACACACACACACACACACACACACACACACACACACACACACACACACACACACACACACACACACACACACACACACACACACACACACACACACACACACACACACACACACACACACACACACACACACACACACACACACACACACACACACACACACACACACACACACACACACACACACACACACACACACACACACACACACACACACACACACACACACACACACACACACACACACACACACACACACACACACACACACACACACACACACACACACACACACACACACACACACACACACACACACACACACACACACACACACACACACACACACACACACACACACACACACACACACACACACACACACACACACACACACACACACACACACACACACACACACACACACACACACACACACACACACACACACACACACACACACACACACACACACACACACACACACACACACACACACACACACACACACACACACACACACACACACACACACACACACACACACACACACACACACACACACACACACACACACACACACACACACACACACACACACACACACACACACACACACACACACACACACACACACACACACACACACACACACACACACACACACACACACACACACACACACACACACACACACACACACACACACACACACACACACACACACACACACACACACACACACACACACACACACACACACACACACACACACACACACACACACACACACACACACACACACACACACACACACACACACACACACACACACACACACACACACACACACACACACACACACACACACACACACACACACACACACACACACACACACACACACAAACACACACACACACACACACACACACACACACACACACACAGACAGACAGACATCATCGTGAAAATGTTAAAATTGGATTCTAGGGACCTTAAAACGTGGTCATTTACCAAAATCTCGATATGCGATTTTTAGCACGATCCCTATACCTCCCTTACCAAGGGTAGCGGGAGGTAAAAAATGACTTTACATTTACATTTATATTTGTTTATTGCATAACCTACTTCAATACTGTAACATTATTTCTAATTTTTAATATCAATTTTCTTGAAGTATTTATGGTGGCAGTGAATCCGGTCGCGGCACCCTGGATTTAACAGTACACCTAAAAGTTTCGGCAGCCTGATTGATAACGGGAAATATTTGCAAATCAGGAGCATAAACAAAACACAATTATCCATTAAATACACAGGAAGAACAATTTTTCAATTTCCACCTCTGATACTATACCAATTTAGCACGTACCGATGTAACTTTCTAACGTTTGTTAAGTGTCATGAGTTTTAAAATATTCATTTGTCAGTAATATGAGAGCTAGCGAACACATAAAGTAATTACACATCGTATTGTAATGTGCGCCCCTGACTTAAGAGTATACAAGCGCCGCTACTGGTAGAATATTCCCGAGCGATGACGTAATCTTCTACGGCGGAAATACCCTTACTGCTAGACGTGTTAATTACACCGGTGACCTAAATCTTTTGTATTCAATGTCATTGTGGCGTCAGAAAGTTCGAGAAGGACATCTCGCTATATAAACCCGTCGCCAAACTCAGCAGATATAGTCTGATATATAGAAGCAACGAGCAATGAAGTTAGTGATATACATAAATAGTCTACGAGTTGTGATAAATAAATGTAGTTATATAAATATAGTGATATAAATATTGGTTAAATAAATAATCTTAGTGTTTAAATATTTAATAATATTCTTAGTGTGTATAATTATATAATCATAGTGTGTTATTTTTTATTATCTTTTTAATATACATATATGCTAATTATTTATTGTTTAATAAACGTATTATTTTAATTAATAATATTTCCCCGATTTTTACATTTCACCCATATAAATAAACGTTACAATTTGTGTCAGGTGTGGGGTTGTTAATAAACTGTAACATGTAAATAAAAATAAATAAAATGGCGACTAAACAATTAAAATTAAGTGAATTAAAAGTAAGGGATCTCAAGAGAGAACTGGAAGAACGAGATTTAGAAACAACAGGAAGGAAGTCAGTACTCCAAGAAAGACTGCGGCAGGCATTAACCGATGATGGTGAAAATCCTGAAGATTACTTAGTTGACTCGTCCGACATTGCTAAATTAAAACAGGAAATGACAGAAAATTCTAGAACATTAGAAAATAAATTAGAAAAAAATCTCGAACATCAAAAGGAGAATTGAACGAAACACTAGAACAAACATTAAGAGAAAGTTCTAGAAAGGCAGAGGAAAGTTGCAGAACATTAGAACAAATATTAACAGAAGATTCTACAAAGACAGAAGAAAATTCTAGAACATTAGAACAAAAATGACCAAATTATTTAAAACAATTTCAAGCGGCTGCGAAAGCACATAACTGGACGAGGCCACAGCGTTGACCGTCTCTTTGCGTGGAGAAGCTATTGACATCCTGCAAACGCTGAAGGAGGACTACGACCAACTAGTCAAGCGATTGGATATGCGGTATGGAAATGCGCGTCTGGAACAGGTGTACTAGACGCAACTGAGAAACCAATATCAGATTTCAAAAGAAAGCCTTCAAGAATTTGAAGCTGACGTAGCTCGTTTGGTTCGTCTCGCACATCCTACAGCTCCTGACAGCGTTTTGGAGTGCTGAGGGATGAGGGATTACGACGAATTGCAAGTAAAATGTTTGCTGAAAGAAAGAAACTCCGCGGTTGGAAAAATGGTGAACTAGATCATCCGTAGAGACTTTACAGAAAACCGCAAAAGAAAACGGATGCCATGCAGGGCGAAAGACAAAGGAAATTGAAAGAAAGGGAAGCAGTGCCGATGAGTTCAAGAAGACTTAAGACTCCTGGAAGACACACAAAGAGACAGAGAAAGGAACTAGAAAGAAAGGGAAGTAATGTCGACGCATTGTCCTGAAGGCCATGCCAAGATGGAGGCAAATATGGTAGTCGACTGGAAGAAAAACATTCCACCATTGCCAGAATAACAGTAGTTGACGCTAGTTGGCAGCCCGATGGAATACGCAACGACCAAGAAATTGTCCCGACTATGAAAATATTACTGGAATCGAAAGCAGAAGAGAGAAAACCAAGAAGAAAAGAAGTTGCACCACACTCACAGAGTGTAAAATCGTACTGGCCGCAATGGGACTCAATAACGATTGCGGATGGCCTGTTAAAGCGTGTGGTATAGAATGCCGATGGAACTGAGAAGAGAACTCAGTTGGTTATTCCTAAGAATAGAATAGCAGACGTGTTAAAAGAGATCCATGACGGATATGAAGGAGACCATTTTGGAATCAACAAGACTTTAGAAAGATTGCGCCAGAGATTTTACTGGGTTAACTGCAAGGAAGACATTAAATACTGGTGCAAGAAATGTGTGGTATGCGCTGGAATCAACGGTCCGCATAAACGTCGACGAGCTCCAATGCGTCATTACAATGTGGGCAGTCCATTTCAGCGCATTGCGATTAACATGGCCGGACCATTTCCGGAAAGTGACAACGGAAACAAATACATCGTGGTTGTCATGGACTACTTCACCAAATGGGTTGAAGCCTACCCATTACCTAACCAGGAAGCCACCACGGTCGCTGAAACTATAATGAAAGAATGCATATGCCGATTTGGTGTACCATGTGAACTTCACAGGAGACCAGGGGAGAAATTTCGAGTCTGCCGTTTTCTACAATATCTGTAAGATATTAGGAATTAATAAAATGAGGACAACTGCATTATATTCGCAGTCCGATGGCATGGTTGAACGAATAAACAGAACGATCAACCGATACTTGTCGAAGGTAGTCTCCAACCATCAAAAAGACTGGTACCGACATCTTCATCTGTTCCTGATAGTTTATCGTTCATCCGTACATGAAACATCAGGGCAAATTCCTGCGAACATCTTATTCGGGCGTGAGTTGCGCCTGCCATGTGACTTGGTGTTCGGGAGTAAACCTAGGGAAGATCTGGCCGGGGAAGATTACGTTATGGACTTACGGAGAAGAATGGACAACATTCATGAACAAGTCCGCACAAACATTCAAGGTGCCAGCGGTCGATGAAGGACCAGTATGACATCACGACTGAAAAAAGTGGATACCTGGGAATTTAGTGTGGCTTTACAATCCACAAAGGCATCGCGGTTTATCACCAAAGTGCAATGAAATTGGGAAGGTCCTTATGAGGTCGATAAACTGATAAACGACGTAATATACAGAATTAGGAAAGCACCTACCGGGAAGCCGAGAGTAATACACTTTAATCGGCTAGCCCCTTTCGCCGGTGGCAACAATGAAGAATATCATGGAGCAACGGTTCGTCGGATCATAGCTCAGGAACCGACCTTAGAAGACTTCATGGAAAAGTATTTGGTCACAAGGCAAGGTATGGCGTGACGACAGAAGGTCATCGAGACGTTCACCGTATCTTCCAATTATTACCTCGGCCACTGCATATCAAAAGACTTAAAGATGCCACGCGGCATATCACCCATTTCTGGGTGTGCCAATCTGCTTCTATACAGATATCGATAATGATCAACAGTTTATCTGTAATGTATTATAATAATTCGTAAAAACGTTGCAATTAGGTAAGAAAAACAAAATTTTGTCATTTATTTTTCCTGTATGCCACCAACTATTATTATGTACAGCTGAGGATAGGTTTGCTCAAAACCCGAAACGTCCATATTTCCTAATAAAGAATACATTACGTGGACCATCAAGCCTTTTCACTGTATAAACAACATAAATTTCACGTTCTGGCCTTTCAATCCCATTTTGAAATATTTTTTAATATTTATAATAACATTAAATGTAAAACAAAATTAACAGCGCTTTTTCAAGAAAAACTGTTACAATCTTCAAATGAGGGTATTTCCGGTTGACAAATTATAACAAAATCTAATTAAGTCTGCAATGGACTTTTGGAATTCTAGTATTGGAGATATCGCGGCCGAAATTATAGTCACACACACACGAACACACACACACACACACACACACATATACATACACACACACATACAGACAATGATGTCTGTATGTGTAAATGTAGTAAAATCGTATTGTAGGGAGTTTAAAACGTGCTTATTCATTGAAAACTCACCACCGAGTTTTTTGACCAAAGACAGTACCTGACGGAAGGTAAAAAAGTTGAAATAATTGTCTGGGAATAATTTCTTCAACTAATCTAGACTCCATCTAACGAGGTATATAAAAGTTTTCAGGATTGCCATAGACTCTTCTAGTCATTGGTGAAATACAGCCACATTTATGTGAAAACATTATTCAAAATTTCAACAAGAGAATAACCCTGTGTCGTGGTGGCCATTTGCCTGATGTATTTCACGTTTAATCGGAACTATTTTTCTTTATTATAAATATTTCTGATCCATCCTAAATGTTTAAATCGTAGAAATGGGCTAATTGGATCAAGGAGAATTTAAATAAACGAAAAAGAAATTATGAAAAATTCATGGACCTCGCTGGGATTTGAACCCAGGGCCTTTCTATATCTAGTAGGACGCTCTAACCAACTGAGCCACGAGTTCCTATCGAAGTCAATGAACATTTCACAAGTCTTTTTACAAATCGTAACGAGTACACTCTTCTAACAGGAGAGATGAATACTCAGCGCGAACAATGCGCAAATATAGAAATTATTGTGAACTTTAAGCCGTCACACACACGTAGATTATAAATATTTGTGATCTATCCTAAATGTTTAAATCGTAGAAATGGGCTAATTGGATCAAGGAGAATTTAAATAAACGAAGAAAGAAATTGTGAAAAATTCATGGACCTCGCTGGGATTTGAACCCAGGGCCTTCCTATATCTAGTAGGACGCTCTAACCAACTGAGCCACGAGTTCCCATCAAAGTCAATGAATATTTCACAAGTATTTTTACAAATCGTAACGAGTACACTCTTCTAACAGGAGAGATGAATACTCAGCGCGAACAATGCGCAAATATAGAAATTATTGTGAACTTTAAGCCGTCACACACACGTAGATTATAAATATTTGTGATCCATCCTAAATGTTTAAATCGTAGAAATGGGCTAATTGGATCAAGGAGAATTTAAATAAACGAAGAAAGAAATTGTGAAATTTTTCACAATTTCTTTCTTCGTTTATTTAAATTCTCCTTGATCCTATTTTTCTTTATGTTGAAATTAAAATGTTTGCTAATTCAAAAACTAAATGTGTTTTTCTTTAAAATTAAATCCGGCGTTCTAGTTGGAACACCTTTATATAGCTATAATTTTTAATATTTAATTGTTATTATTGTTATAGTAAACATACTAATATCACAGAAAAATTCTTCTATAATGTCAGATAAGCTTCTTCATTTAACGTAAAAGCGTAATTTGACGTTTTACTACTATGTTGCCAAAAAAGAATATCTAAGATTTATTTTCAGCTAAAATCTACATAAAACCATATTCGTACTATGACAAATTCTGAATCGGTTCTTATCCACTGTTATGTGTTTAGTTAAAATAGACTTAAGATCAAGTTTTAGAATTGAGCTGTCAATACTACTGTTGGTTTTTGACAATGACTTTTTTCTGTCATTTACAAACATCTGATGGTTACCATAGAGTTGTTTAGGCTCTGAAATACGACAGATTAATTTATATATTACTTTTTTATCTCAATATATGGAAGATATAATAAAATTTTAAAATGTATCGAATATAGAATTTTACGTTCTATAATACTAATAATAAAAAAAAAAAAATTAAAATATATTTAGATTTTTTTTAAAAATACTACTACTTCCGGTTTTCCAATTGATACCAAAACCTATTCAACTCTTCCCATTAATGTTAGATTGAGGAATCCGTTGTCAAAAAGGTTTTTAGTCTTATAGAATTTGAGAAATCGTGTCTCCAACAACCTCACACACACACATCCACACAAACACACACAGACATCATTGTAAAAATGTTAAAATCGGATTCTATGGACCTTAAATCGTGCTCATTCAATAAAATCTGGATATGCGATTTTTAGTATGAATCCAATACCTCTCTTAGCGGGAGGTAAAAAAGAAAAAATCGGAAAATCCCCAGGCAGTGATGTAATCAATAACGATTTTTACAAAAATCTTCCTATGAACTAGAGGCACTACATGCAACATCTCTTTAACAGTATCTTAAACCTAAAAGAAATCCCTGAAGAATGGGCAAAAACACAACTATGCATGATATACAAAAGGTAATCCCGAAGATTTAATGAACTACATAGGAATAGCTCTGGTTAATTCAATGGTCAAAATTTTCACACAAATTCTAAACAACAGACTTAAAGAATGGATAGAGGAAAACAATATACTGAATGAATTCCAATTCGGCTTTAGGAAGAACAGAGGTACCATAGACAACATTTTCCCGCTAACCTCAATCATTCATCTTCGAATAAGACTAAAAGGAAATAATACATTTGGCATATTTGTGGATATGAAACGTGCCTTTGATTCCCTAAACTACCAAAGAATGCAGTCAAAATTGTATGAAAATGGTATAAGCCCCAAGATGATAAGAATTATACGAAACATGTACAGTAAAGCAGAAGTATGTGTAAAGAACAAAAACTGAAGGAGTCGTTCTGGGTGAAATTTTAAGTCTAATATGTGCGCTATATATCAATGACATTAAAACATTCTTCAGGGAAAAAGGAGCTAGAGGACTTAATATAGATCGTAAAAATGACTTGTTCATTCTAGTATACGCAGACGAGATATTCATACTATGCAGCCCTTTTGTTGACCTGAATTTAAAACTGAAAATATTAGAAGAATATTGTGGTGAAAACTTATTAATTGTAAATACGGACAAAACTAAGATTCTACAATATTATAAAGGACCCATGAGAACCTCGTACTGACATATAAATAAGTACGAAATGAAATTATAACTTTACCTATTTGCGTACGAAATTTACTACTTCTGCGAAGTTTTCAGAAACATCCAGACAAACAAAGAGCAAAGCAATTACCGCAGTAAGTAAAGTTAATTATATATTAAGCAGAGGGAAATCGAAATTATGATTGGAGAAGAAAATATATACATATATATAAATATTAGCAACAGCAATGTATGGTGTTGAAGTCTGGGAGTTAAGATACATAGACGATTTGAAAACTATCCAAATAAAATTCATAAAAACCTTATTACATTGCCCCAGAAGCACACCAGGATTTATGATCAGAATAGAAACCGGAATGGAGTACATGCATACAAATCGAAATCTTCATGGTGGAGAAAGATAACAAACATGGATGATAAAAGACTGCCTAAAATACTATTGATTTGCCTTTTGGAGTTAGACCAGTGTGAATATAGGTATGAAAACCAAATTTAACTGGGCATCGCAACTAAAAATGATTCTAGAAAATATTGGTTGCCGAGACTCATGGGATAACCAGAATATAAGCAAAGGAAGAATAAATGACATGGTAAAATTATGAATAATTAACCTGGTAAGTCATATTAGGTAGGCTGCGAAACAAATTTACATTTTTTTTTGTATCAATATATGGACTCTTACAAAAATAACTTACTATTTAAACAATTAACTTAAATATTAGTTAATATTATCTTAACTGTTTTCACAGTTTGTCTATCATGGCTTAGCAGGTTAATTATGCATCATTTTCCCTTAGGTTTTTCTAATTTATTTTTTCAATAAAAATACGCACTTAAACATATCGTTGAATTCGTAATTTTATGTAAATTCTAAATATAAGGCATATTCCAAAACTAAGGTCCGGTGACCAATATTTAACTGGTGATAGGCCTGAATGAAGTTTCACGAATGCAGCGCTGTCTATCGACTCTTTGAGTTAGAGCGTAAAGTGGATCCACACATACACACACATACACACAGACATCATCGTGAAAATGTTAAAATTGGATTCTAGGGACCTTAAAATGTAGTCATTTACCAAAATCTCGATATGCGATTTTTAGCACGATCCCTATACATCCCTTACCAAGGGTAGCGGGAGGTAAAACTATTTTTTTAATCGGCGTAAGAATGTTTCCAACTTTCGATTCCACCCTGTATACTATTATACAATTAATTGCCTAAAATTAATTTTTGCCTTTCAGAGTAATGCAAAGTAAAATAAGTTTTCTTTTAAATAACAGTGTGCCTTGCGTCCTGACAAAGGGACCGCAAACTGGTCCCGACTTCAGTTATGACGTTTCATTTGTGACGACATATTTCTGTACATGTAACAGTTTTCCAAGCCTTTTGTGCTTTAATTTAGATTATATACAAGTATACAAACTAAGATGTTTGTCGTTTTATAAAACGCCTAGAAGAGCAGTTAGATTATAAAACATCGATAAATCTACGAAATCCGGCTGCTGGGACTTTTAAGTGTATTGATAAATCCCGGCTTCTGAGACCGGGTCTACTGCCATTTGTTATACAACCCTGAACAATTAATTTATATTGTTGAAATCAGAAATAAAATCTTTAAAAAATACTTTGTTTTACCTTTTGAGAACAGCTAGTTGAATTTTCCGTTTGTTATCACTGATAAATTAGACCCTTCATAATCATTTTTGTATACAGGGTGTTCCGCGACTCGACCGACAAACTTATACCATATATTCCGGGGGTCATTACGATCAAAAAATGTTATATGACCTATAGGTGAATTCCTCTTTGTTTCGAAAATATCGAAGAAATTTAAAAAAAAAAGAAAATTTATTCATCAATGTATTAATTAAGGGTCTTGCCTTGTTCGAAAATAAATATGAAAAAAGACATTTCGTGCAAGTCATTTTGTGGTGTTTCTATAAGAAATAAACTTTTGAAACTTGGGATACATAAAGTTAAATAATATTCGAGAAGTGTTATACGCTCAGAATATTGTTTTTGTTTATCATTTTTTAAATATTAATTGATTAACAGTACCAGTTTTAATTCTATTTTGTTCCTTCATTTTACAGTTTTCTGGTCAAATAAAATTAAATATATTTATATAGCAATGCTCAATTAATTGAAAATAACATATCTGTCATAGAAAATATGTCTAATATTAACGTATATTCGTGTATTTTGCTTTGCAAAAATTGTTAAAAATAGTTATTTTTGCGCGCAAGTGGTGTCGCTAGTAGTTCGCCCTGGCTCATTCGGTGTTTATTACGGATAAGGCTCCGCCCAGGTAGAATTGATGGACGGAGAAAGAGGGAAAAAGGTCGTGCCGAGAAAATAACTTGTCTGAAGAAAAAAATTCTATTTCAGTTATTCTTCGTTACAATATACTAATTTTTTTTTTTTTGCAATTATACATATTTAATCACATCGTCATTTGCAAATATGATTATTTGAAGTATTTTTATAATAATCAAAGTACAAAATAAAAAACAAAGTTAATATGCGATTTTAACGACGTTTATATTTATAATAACATAAAATGACAAAAAATGAAAATAAACTTTTTTTCGAGAAAAGCTGTTAAAATCTTTTAATTAAAGTACAAAACGCAAACTAATTAAAGGTGTCGGAAGGTAAAACTGTTAAATAAAAACAGTATGCTGAACGCAAAACACTTCTCTAATATTATTAAACGTTATGTATCTAAGATTTCAATTGTTTATTTCTTCTAGAATGACCAAAAAATGAATTACAAGAAATGTCATTGTTCCAAACTTATTTTTGAACAAGGCAAGTCCCAAATAAATTAGAAACAATTTGTATCGAGTTTTAGCATTACATTTAATGGTAAATTGATTCACGGTATAGATTAACAATTGGGTTTCACAAATTTTCAATATAAAATACTGACAAATGCATGTGAGATTATCTAAAGATAAAGTTCTGTTTTTACGAACTATTAAGATTTGTGAAACCCAATTGTTAATCCGTACCAGTATTTAAAATTCAAATAATTTTACTTTAGTCCGATCAAGTCTTGCGTTACATTATTTATATAATCCTACTAATCCTAGAGATAAAGTAAGCCGTTTATGGCACAAATTTTCCCTACATCTATTGCCGTTAGATGTATACTGTGAAAAACCATGTTAATCTTCGAAATACCACTTATTTGATATAAATACGGATTGTTTTTAATTTAATTTTAGGGGCAAGCCTCTAGTTTGAAAATAAATTTGAAACAGTGACATTTCTTGGAATTCATTTTGTGGTCATTCTATAAGAAATAAACATGCAATTGAAACTTTAGATATGTAAAGGTTAATATTATTAGAGAAGTGTTGTGCTTTCAGAATATTGTTTTTGTTTATCAGTTTTACAATCTGTCACCTTTATTTAATTTGACTTTGGTGCCTTGTGCGAAAATACATTTAGATATGTAAAGGTTAATAATATTAGAGAAGTGTTATGCTTTCAGAATATTGTTTTTGTTTATCAGTTTTACCATCTGTCTCCTTTATTTAATTTGACTTCGGTGCCTTGTTCTAAAATACATTTGAAACAATGATAATATTGAATAAATAGTATTCAACTATAAAATAACCATAAATGTTACTAATTACAAATTTAAATAATTTATGTGTTGAATAGTCGAGACTAATATTTATAATTCTTGAAATAAAGTAATCCACTTATGCCGGTAATTTCCTATTGAACTCACGATGTTTTCGTACATTACCTGATTTGAGGTATTTCCAAATTTCCTTGAAAGTAATAACTGTATTTCTTTTGATTTTTCGTATATAAACCCCCAGCAATATGACTCTATTGCCTATTTATCGTTTTGATTCTGGCAGTGAGTACATCTTGTGTTTATCTGTTATATCTTTATTTTTACCATGGCTAGAGGTGATAGAGATTTCAAACGTACACCTACATTGACAGCGCGGAGGAAATCAGTGAAATTAAAATTGCGTCTTTCACGATTATCTAAAGTAATGGCAGTGAAAAAATCTAATTTTAATTATGACAATACCAGCAGTGAGAATAAGTATGAAGTGAGAAACATAGAATAAATAGAATTTTACTAATATATTCATATTTTAGCAGTGAAAATTTAATATAGTTTAAAAATCCATTCCAAATAAGCGCAACAAACCCCCTTGACGATCAGTGGGGTACTGAGATAAATACGCCTACTGCAAGAATAATTTAGTAGTGGGGTAACTGCAAGGTCCAGCCCACTGGCTACCTCGTCTCTCACCTACAAACCCCTGTGTAACTCTGTGACAACAAGGCAAGACCCTTAACACAAAATTACAGCAACTGTTCAAAAACGTTTGAAAATGTTGTGTGGTGAAGAACAATGCGATCTGGGTATCCCCTGGGGTACTCCGCAGCTGCAGCACGACCACTTCCATTGCAAAAACCATACACGAAAACCATATCGGCATATTCTGCATTAGTACAATGCGGCATAATGGCTTAAATTAATAAGACAGCAGGAGTGAGTGGCAACACTGATACGTTGAATACAACAAATTAAAGCTTATATTTAAATCAAAGTGTTTAGTTTAAATTAAGTGAAATTAATTAAAAAGAAATCCAAACCCAAAAATATAAACATATGTGCAACGAAACCTAATAAAAGCCCTGTAAGTATGAAACATCATATTCTAAATAAATAATAAAATTGTAAGGCGGGAGCTCCAAGGTTAGCATACTGAGCAGTAAAATAAACAAGTTAATACAAATAATTAGCGACTTAAGTCAAAGTAAGCAGTGTTCCCAACCATATTTAAAATAAAAACAAAATATGGCTACAATACAGGAAATATCAGCTGAAATGACTAAACAATTAAACCCGGTAAAGGAAAAAATTGAAAACGTGAACAAGAAAGTAGATGAAGTAAAAAACTCGTTAAAAAACCTAGACCATAAAATAAAATACAACGAAGAGCGATGCATTCAACTGGAAAACACAGTTAAAGAACAAAATCACAAAATCGAATATTTAGAACGGAAAATTATACAAAAAAATCTTATTATCTTTGGTGTAGAAGAGGAAAACAATGAAAACCTCCTGGAAAAAACTTTGAAATTATTTCAAAACGTACTTCTAATTCAAGATATAAAAAAATACGAAATAGATGATATAAGAAGAATAGGCACTACCCAAAAAAAAAACAGGCCAATCAAATTGGAATTAAGCACCAAACAGAGAAAATTTGATATTCTAAAACAATGTAAAAACTTAAAAGGCACACAGATAAGAATAGAAGAAGAATTCTCCAAAAATATACTAGATGAAAGAAAAAAATTAAAGGTACACCTAAACAAGGCAAAAGAAAATGGTTATAGGGTCTCTCTAAAATACAACAAATTAATTGTAAATGGAGACAGTTTCTCCTTATCTGAACTCGAGAATAATATACGACAAGAATGCCAAGAAAAAAAGGATGAAGAGAACGTAAATACACCTGAAAGGAACGAAAATCAAGAAAAACCAAAAAAATTAGACAGAACGCCAAACCTAGCAAACCAAAAGATAGAAAAAAGAAAAGCCACATCTCCAGTTGAACAAATACCACCAAACAATAATAAACAAGAAAAAGTAACAAAATACTTCTACAAAAAGACAAAAAACGGCAAACGCGATACCCAAATAGAAATACAGAAATAACAACACATACATGCAATAGTATTGTTCTTTGGAACATCCAAGGATACAATAACATATTCAATTTAGATACAGATGAAAATAAAAAAATAACACAGAATGACATAATTTGCCTATGCGAAACATGGATATATAATAATCTACAAAACATACCACAAGATCTAAATGAATTCCAGTACATAGAGTCTAGAGCCATAAAATCTGCAAGCAGGGGACGCGCAAGTGGTGGACTATTAATTTTCTACAACAAAAAATTACAATGTAATGTAATTGAAAATACACCACATTGGATAAGTATACATTTCAATCGCCCAAGAACATTAGAAAACTTCATCTTGATTTTCTGCTATTTTTCACAACAATATACATATGAAATATTAATAGAACAACTACAGAATACTATAGAAGAGTTAAGCGAACACTACCCAAACACATCTACTATTATAGCTGGAGATCTAAATGGAAGAATAGGTAATCTAAATCAAGGCGAAGAAGCATCATTCAATAACACGAATCTCAACCACATTCGTCAAACGAGAGACCCAACAATAAATAAGCAAGGAAGACAACTAACCGAAGCACTAGAATCAGATGGCTTTTTTGTATTGAATGGAAGATCAGAAAAAGATAACATTGCCAATTTCACCTATATCAGCGGGAAAAATAAGAGCATCATCGACCTGGCTTGGGCAAACGACATGGCATTAAATGAAATTCAGGACCTGGAAATACTAAACGACATACATGTTTCAAATCATTTCCCAGTACAAATAACATTTTCGGAAAACGAACATAGAATAACAACACATAAATATACCGAGACTATTTTTGTAAAAAAATTGAAATGGGATGTAAAACTACAGGATAACTATAAAAAAAGTATTAACGAAATACTCAAAACTACAGAAATATCCTACGATATACTCGTAAACACTATATGGCATACAGCTCAAAACTTAAATATGGTAAATACCATAAACAAGAACAAAACCGTCAAAAACCAAAATCACTGGTACAAAACTGAATGTAAAATGCTAAAATCTGAGCTAAGAAAAGCACACCGTAAATGTATTCAAGAAGGGTACACAGAAGAAAATATAGCAGAGTATACGAAAATAAAAAAAAATTACAAAACATCAATCAAACAAAACAAAACCAAATACAAACAAGAACTAAAAGATCGCATAAGCAACATACACAATCCAGATATTTTCTGGAAAACAGTAAAACAAATGCGTGGAAGAACATTAAACAACATTGCAATAAAAATACCTGAGCTTACCATTTATTATAAAAATATGTATACTCAAGAGACAACAGCAAAACATAGCTTCCAAGGTAACTACCACCATTATCTGGACGAAAGAATCACCGAAATAGAAGTAAAAAGGGTCATAAAAACTATGAAAAATAACAAAAGCCCAGGTCCTGACGGCATAACAAATGAATTCTTGAAGAACCTACCAGAAAAAGGAATAAAGTACATAACAAAAATGATAAATATATGGTTTGATAACGAAGAAATCCCACAACCACTAAGTAACGCAAAAATAACTATGCTCCATAAAAAAGGTGACAAGCTAAACCCGGCAAACTATCGTGGCATAGCACTTTTAAATACACTAATAAAAATGTACACTCACATATTGTCAACCAGAATTTCAAACTGGGTAGAATATACGGGCATCCTCGCAGAAAATCAAGCTGGTTTTAGAAAAAAACAGATCCGTCATAGATCACATATTTACACTAAATACTATAGCACAGCTTAACATTCTCAACAAGAAAAAAACGTATGCCATCTTCGTGGACTTATCAAAAGCTTTCGACTCGGTTAATCAAGAGAAACTATGGGAAAAACTATATCGTTCCGATGTCAGTACAAAACTAATAAGAATAACATTTATTCAAATGCTACCATACAGATCACAGTAAATACAGATACATCAGAAAAAATTGAAATAAAGAAAGGTGTACTTCAAGGAGACTCTCTCAGTCCTATACTGTTTACACTATTTATAAATGACCTTGAGGCCACCTTAAGACAGAAGGGACTTTTCGGAATACCCTTGAACAGCACAACGGATATATTGACACTGCTATATGCGGACGACATAATCATTTTGGCGAATTCACAAGTAGATGTCCAAAATAAATTAAACGCATTAGAAGAATACACACAAAACAAAGACTTGAAAATCAACACAGACAAGACGAAAATAATGCTGTTCCACAGAGGAAGACCCCCAAATCAAACGAGGATATATCGCTGCCAAGGAGATAACATAGAAATAGTAAAAGAATACACATATTTGGGTATCAACTTTGTTTCATCGGGACTACATAATAAAACCTGCAAGGAACGAATAAGTAAAGCAAACGTAACATCTGCCAATATCAAAAGAATGATGATAATATCACAAATGGATAACTGGCAAGCAAGATTAAAATTATACCATACCACAACTATACCTACAGCACTATATGCAAGCGAAATCTGGGGGCTGCAACATACAGAAGATATAGAAACAGTGCAAACAAACTTCTTCAAAAAGCTGTTTCACTGGCCGAAAACAACACCAAATTATATCGTGCGAAGAGAAACCGGGAAAAGAAATCTCTCAGTGAAAATACTCGAACAAACATTAAAATGGTGGATGAAAATCTTAAAAATGAAAAACGACAGATACCCTAAAATGTGTTACAACAAAATTAAAGACTTGGCCACACATGAAAATCAAAACAAATATAATTGGTGTAACTCTTTAAAAACAGTGTTAAATAAATTAGGCTATCAAAACACGTGGAACAAGCAAAGTGTGAACAATTTGAAACGAAATATGGACTGTATTATTTCGGCTTACAGGTGCCATCTTTTTAATACAGACTCAAACAGAATAAATAACTCTAGTTATTCACGCGAGTATAATAATATTCAAATTAACCCTAACAGCCGTGAAATAATATACAACAGTAATTACCAATTTACCAAACTTTTCTCCCAAATCCGAGTGGCAAACACAAGTGACACAGTGCTATACCTAAACGGAAATAAAATAAACTTCAGTGCATCAACCATCTGCACAATATGCAACACATTAGAAGAAGACGACCTTCACCACTTCTACATACCCTGCCCAATACTCTCACCTATTCGACAACACTACCTGGACAATTTACTAAATGTGAACATTGATAAAGACAATTTTTTAAAAACTCTCTTTACAGGAGATGATGAAAATACAATCAAAAAAATATACTATTACACAATAAATGCACTTAAGTTAAGATCATTTGCATTAGAATAAAATTATGAATATAAATAAAATTAAAGTATAATCTAGGGTTACACACATGGGTATATTTATCTACTAATAAATTACATGTTTTCAGGGTTTAAATATAGATATAAATATAAATATAAATAAAAAATAAATCTATATTAGCATTATATACAAACACTACATATATTATATTGTAAAAACATATCACTCTTTGTATAAGCTCCTATGCTTTAACAAATAAACATTTATTATTATTATTATTAATAAGACAGCACAAAATTAATTCAGCATTAACTACAATAGTAAACACGTCAATAAACTGATATTTGTCAAACATACGTTAATTCGTCAAGGCTAACTCAATTATCATTTTTTTTTAAATTCCTTCGATATCTCCAAAACAAAGAGAAATTCACCTATAGATCATATAACATTTTTTGATCGTAATGACCCCCGGAATATATGGTATAAGTTTGTCGGTCGAGTCGCGGAACACCTGTATAACATTTTTTCTCTACTGACACATTTATAGGGTGTTAAAAAAATTTTTTTTTTAAGGGTATATATATATATATATATATATATATATATATATATATATATATATATACCGTATGCCCCAAGCAAACCTTGACATAGGCGTTTAACATGGGAAACAGGTTTTTTTTAAATAAAATTGTCCGGCAGAAAATTAAGCCATGCTATTTAATATGATAATTGTACGTTATTTAATACTAATTACTTTATTATCATTGCATAAATCAAAGAAAATTATAAATGTCAATAAATATTTGTTTCAATATTTTATTATGTAATATAAAAATATTTTTAAATGTCATTGTAGCTGAATGCTGAATGGTTAGCATATCTGCCTGTGGAATAAATTTTTTTTGTAGGTTGGGGTTCAAATCTCCATTAAGCTAAATTCTCTTCATTATTATTTTTTATTTATGTATTAATTATAAATTATATTAAAGATATTATGAGATAATATGGATGAATTAGTTCAATAATTCCAAATAAGTTTCTATCACGATATAATAGTAATTTCAATGGAAGTAGTATCCGTCAAAAACAAGATTTTAAACTATACCACATACTTTTCCTTTATAACTACAGTAAAAATACAAAACATACACATATTCATTGTATTATTATCATGTATTATTAAGATCAAAAGGAAGAATTATGCATTTTTATTAAATCCATATTTTGATTGTTGTAATCAATTTTTGTCATTGTTAAAACCAATTATTTTTATTTATAAAATATTGTTATCCATTTCAATATCTATCTTCTATTTCCAATTACAATAATTTAGAAATAAGATTTTTCTAAAAAAAATATTTAAAGTATTTTTCTTTCGTGTCAACAATAAATAAAAAACAAATAATGAAAACTTTAGCTTGATGGATACTCGAACCCCAACCTGCAAAAATTCTTTCATTCCACAGGCAGACACGCTAACCATTCAGCCACAATGACAATTGCAATTATTTTTTATTACATAATAAAATATTGAAACAAATATTTATTGACAGTTATTTATAATTTTCTTTATTTGAAAGTAATTCGTATTAAATAACGTACAGGAGGTAATGTACTGTTATTATGTCCAATTGCACGGTTTTATTTTCTGCCGGACACTTTTTATTTGCAAAAAACTGTTTTCCCATGTTAAACGCCTATGACAAGGTTTGTTTGCGACACACGATATATATATATATATATTCATATGCTGATTCTAAATAAAAAAGATTTTTTCCAAAATTCGAAAAATTATTTTTATATATCATTCAATTTTTTTTAGTGTGCTACTGCTGACAAGAAATACAAGCCTGAATGTTTATCCCCTCTCCATGCGAGACGTCACAGCGTGAGGCTAACCGTGCGTTGAGAAACATTCAAGCGTGCTACTGTATGGTTTTGCTTGTACGGTATATTATAGCAATTTTTGTTATAATTATTACAAAATAAGTAATTCTATATTGTGGTAGATAAACTCTTATACCGTTCGATTTAGGGTTTGAGTCTTCTATGAAGCACAATCTTTGTTGTTTGTTTCTGTTTCCTTCTCTTCATTTATATTTTTGCTTCTTCTCTGGTTCGTTTTTATTATTATTATTATTAATGTGTTTATTCTTAACATTTTCGAAATCTTTATTTTTGTTATTAATAACTGTATCAAATGCAATTATTATATTATATATATATATATATGTAAATAAAATATTGCTCTATTTTGAAATAACATCTAGAGTATGTATACAGATTGGTGATGTAAATAAAATTGTAATTATATAATATTTGAATAGTTATTTATGAGTTGTATATATTTATAAATCATATTTCACAAGCCTATTTGTTGAAAATTCCATATATTTCCTATGCTTACAATGCAGTTGTTTGAGGCGTAATGTCACAGCCAGAGGCTCGCTGTGACGTCACGAAATGAGTATTCAGGCCTGTATTCTCATGTGGCCTCGGTTGAATAGGAAAACAATTAATTCGTAATTATTTCCTATTCAACGTCTATTACGTGATTGGATAATTCATTATTTTTAATAAAAATTTCATGTCACCAGTGGCGCACTAAAAAAATAATTAAATCAAAAATAAGAGATACTTTTCCGAATTATGAAAAAAAAAATCTGATGTGGCCAGCACATAACCTCTCGCCGTATATTTTACCTGGCTGTATGCATAAAGCAAAGAATATTTTTATAAATACAAATAATATATTCATATAAATCTATGACGTATAAACTTCTTTATTATTCAATAATAGCATGTCTCAACATGAAGATATTTACCATAAATTATGTTACAATAAATTACAAAGTAGAGTTTACCATATATAAATATTAGGCTGGTAACAGCAATTTTCAATTCGAACAACTTTGTTTACTTTCTCTTCATATTCTTCTAGTAAAAACATTAATTTTGGGCGGTCTAAAATGTATATATCTGGATTGTGCATCTATTCTTATATATCTTCTTTTACATTTTATTTTTTCATACTTGTTATATCTAAATAACCTTAATTCCCTTTAATAAAGTGACGGATAGATTGCACTCCGATTATTCTTATATCGATGTGTAATTTTGTCAATATTTACAACTTACTTGAGAAGAATTTGATAGCTTTTTCGCAATTCAAAGTTACTCTAGTCTACAGTACTGGTGTACATTGTCCCATAATGTTTGAAACAAATTTAAGTCCTTCAACCTAGACTTGTCATCTCCATAATAGTCACAGATCAAGAATTAAGGGATTCTCCAAATACATTTTTCTTTCATAACTCATTATTTCTGACACTGACATTTATCTGTCAGTTACAAATAATTTTTCATGGCATCCTTTCGGTTGTAAAATTAATTACAACATTATTTTATATATTATATTCCTTTTATCTCTAAATCTATAAAATATGTATAAAAATATTTAAATGTATCAGATAGAGAATTTATTTTTCTTTAATATTATCAAGAAAATTTTTCAAAAAATAATATTTAGAAGATTTTTTTTCAAGAATCTTCTACTTCCGGTTGTCCAATTGTTACCAAAACCTTTTCAGATCTTCCCGGGAATGTCCGATTGGGAAATACGTTGTTAAACAAATTTTAAGTCTTATAGTTTTTGAGTAACCGTCCTTCCAACATCCCACACACACACACACACACACACACATCCACACACACACACACACACACACACAGACATCATCGTAAAAATGTTAAAATCGGATTGTAAGGACCTTAAAACGTGCTTATTCAATAAAATCTGGATATGCGATTTTTAGCATGAATGCAATACCTCTCTTAGCGAGAGGTAAAAACATTTTGATTGAGAATCAACATATCGAAATGTATATACCCTCAAATTTTTAAACTCTTTTTAACACCTTGTATATGAAATAACAAACTCCTTAAAATATAATATTTACAAAATTATTTTTATTGAAACAAATTCATATAAGCTCCTAGTGCTGTCAGAGATAAAATTTGTTAATAAATATTATTATATAACATCTTGCTTACATATATTTTTGTTGCAGGATAAAAAGGAGTCAATAAAGCAATTGGAAGTTTCATCTTAAGCAGAAACACAATGGGTGCTAAGTGAACAAAAAATTTTACTCTTCGCTTCGCATGTTCTGGTAGCATGGACGCGTAAACAGTTTGTATATTGGTGCCCATTGACATGCCAATGACAATTATGTCATTTCTTCCGGTTGAAGTATGAATAAAGTCCAAAGCTTTAGGAAGGTCATAAATACCCATCTCATGATAACTAAAAATTAAAATTAAGTAATATACTTTATAATAAATATACGTAAACTTTAGCAAATAACTTATTGTTTTTCAGAACAAGAATATGAAATAAATTCATACGTAATAATTTACTTGAAAATAAAGATTTTTGCTATCATAAAAGTAAATTATAAATATTAGAGCAACATATTATTGAAACTACTAAAATGAAAGAAAATTACATGAGGCCAGTCTTTTTTTTTAAATTTGTTTACTTCAAATATAACAATTTTCTCTTCTAACATGAATCCACACAATAAATCGATTTAGGTGATGCATATTTTTTTTCCTGCACTGGTTCTCTTATTCTTGCAAATGAATCATCTTCTTTTGACTTTTGGGTGAGTCTGCTTCGCAAACTACCTCCATTTGCTCTCTCTTTGCAATTTATTGTATCTGTAATTCCCGAATTCACCATTCCTTATTCATGAGTTGATCTACAGATCAACGCTGATTCTGAATCAATCCAATTTATCTTTCAAAATCAAGCTAATCTACTGATCAAAATCAATGATTAACTTATTCATCATATTCCATGAATCAAGGACTGATCACATCTTTGAATCCTAATTTTAACATTTATAATGTCAGGATTCTGACTGTTGGACTCATTTGTAACTTTGTCTCATGCTTCTTCTTTATCTTTATTTAAAACCACATTAGTTTTATTAATTTCAAATATTCTCTTATTTCTTTCATTTTCACTATATTTAAAAACACTAGTTTATTGGGATCAGTGTACTTTCTACCTATATAAAAATAAAAATATATTACTATAGGAAAATTATAAAATATATTTTATATATAAATTAAAAATTTATATATTAATACTTTATACAATTATTACGAATAAAATTACATGACAGTTACATTAACTGCCTAAAACGAAAACAAAACTGAGAATCTATTGATCATAATTCCTTCATTCAGAAATCAAGTTAGTGAATTAGAACACACGTTGATCTACAGATCAGCTTGATTTTTTAATCAGATGATTATTAGTCAACGGATTAATGGTAAACTCGGCCGTATAAGTTCCAGATTATTTGGGATTTTGTGTAAATCTCTTTCTTGGTCTTATTGTTGATGGCGTAAGTTTAAAAATGTTTTTTTTTGCGTGATTGTGTTATTTTTAATGTTTACTGATAGGTTTTCCAAGGCAGTAGGTTTTATTTACAAATTACTGAATTCACATCACTTACCGATGAGGAGGCAAGAGAGTAAGTAAATAAAAACAACGATCAAAGCTTACTAAAAATGACAACTAAAAAGTTTTAATATATCAAGATAATAGTAATAATAATAATAATAATAATATATATATTGTTACGGTCTAAATTCTTGTCAGACGCATTGCCCCGAATTGCTAATTTTCTATATGTTACTTACTTTTCTTAGTCTAAATCTGGCTACCTGTACCGTCTTAGTTCTTCCTACTCTGTGTTACGTTACTATTCTGGCTGTCGTCTCGTTTCGTTCTTTCCTCTTTAATTGTTATTTCCTTCTGCTCTTAATCATTCTAGCCTTTATTTCCAAACTATTCGCGGCAATATTACTAACCTTTCGTAATTTATTTTAAGTTTAGCTGCAAAGTTGAATTGTACATAAAGTACATTGTCGGTGACTAGCTAGTAACATACCTTTAATTGTTACCATAATTTAGTTGATTGTAGTACGAATAAATTGTCATGGGCTTTTATTTACAATATTTGACAATACACAGCGCGCGTTGTTAACCTTCAGATGTCTAAATTAAAGTAATGTTCACACTGGCAACTAGTTTTACTTTATAAAACTTTAAATAAATAATATCCGAGTCATTTTTAAAGTCTTATTTAATATTTAAAACATATTTGTAGTACTGGTTGGTTATATTATATGTCGAATATAGTTTATTTCTTATTTGAATTGATAATTGTTTGTCATCAAGTATATTGTCGTGAATGGAGCTTTATTTCTTAACTTTCTTCTTTGTATTCAATTTATTTCTTTCTTTCTCGCTTCCGCTGTGAATTTTTTAAGTTTTGGTGGAAAATTTGGTTTTTCCGGTATTTAGGGCTGTCGGGTAGCAGTTGTCTTACGGGGTGGACGTGTTTTTTTTTTTGAGGTCGTTGCCATGTGGCTGATTTTTGGCGTGACTTAGATTAAGCGCGAGTGGAGTTCCCGATCGTTGGTTGAAACCAGTATTTGGTCTCGCAATTTTTGCGGATTATACGATATCGGGGATTGCTGAATGACTTCCAGTGTTGGGTATTTTGGCGTGTCTCGTGGGGAGCATCTCAGGCGTTCTAATCCTACAGCTCCGAAGTGCTACGCGTCCTAAATGCCAGATATCCGTAATGCCACAAGTGATAAACGTATGTCGACTACCAGACCCGAAGTTTTCCGACATCATAATGCCACAAGTACTAAAGTGGGACAAATTGGGACAGGATGAGGAGCATTCTCGGCGTATGAACCATTCATTACAGGTCGCTACATGCACGTATCTATGTCAATTTTATAATAAAATATTTTCTTTTCTTAATAGGACTATTTAATATAATAATACACAGTAACAAAAAAGATAAGTTAAACAGAATCACATTCTTCATTTTAAGATGTTCTAACGCTCATAATCTTGAATCCTTAAATGTAGCTGGCAATAAATTCTATATCATTCCTTTATCTAAAATTATTTTCACACTTCTTATATTGTTTTCTGCTTTTCGTGGCTGTAACACATTTATAAATTCTACCATAAATTCATCATCAGCTAGTGTAGGATAAATGATAAGTAATAAACTTTATACACGGACGTATCATAATTTGACATTTATACACGATTTCTTTTGATATAAACGTGCTTTTATAGCCCGCGGACCTCATTATAGCCCGCCACCGTCAAATAAAACTATTAGCTATAAAGCTTAAATTACTGTATACTATTTTCTCATATTCCTGTTCTAGATATTTTGCCCGGTTTCGTCCGATTTTTATAATATATAATTATGCAGCATTTATTAATTACGTACATTCTGTATTATAAATGAGAGGTTGACACGTGACAAACAAAAATGTATAAGTATAACCTAGAATGACAAAAAAAAGAAAATGTTAAAACTTAAAAACTTTATTAATTACATATAATGGCATTGTAAGTTAAAATTAATCGATGAAAATAAATAATACAAAACAAAATAGGTAGTTGCACAAACGTTAAAATAACCACTCAAATCAAGTACGAAAATCGGACGAAACTCTGATGAAAATGAGTAATTTACATTATACTAGAAATAATCATAAATTCTCGAACGAGAAGTTAGACAAAAATAATATAATGTTCTTAATGCAAGCAATTTAAACACGGAAAATGAAATAAAAACATTTTATTTGTACTTCTAGATAAACTAATAAATTCGTTGAACTAATTTCACACTAATTTATTTGACACCATACACACGTTTACTTCTTCTGTACATGTTAAAAGTTCCTAGATTAGTTTGCTCTCACATTTCTTACATTATATTATAGCGCCATCTATTATGCTATTAATGCTTAACGCCTTTTTACAAAACATTGTAGTGACATCTATTATCTTTTATACCTAACAAAAATGCTTTTTCTAATTCTCATAATCATAAAATCTTCGACCGTGCATAAAATTATGTATGTACCAAGGGCGTAACTTGCTTTTATGGCCTTTGACGTGTTTTTATCCCTCGGCTGACGCCTCGGGCTCAAAATCCCGCCACAGGCCATAAAAGCTTCATTACGCCCTTAATACATAAATAACTATTATTGACTTGATTCACAAAGTTTATAATAGAAAAGGCATTTATTACCAGAGAAAAAACAAAAATTCAAACAAAAACCTGTCAAATCCAACTTCAACACTTTAACTCTGTATATAATGGATGCGTTCGGTAATTTTTTATGGAGCTAGAGTGAAGCGTTTAAGGAGCAGAGCATGACGTCACAGAGCGTATGGAGCTCAACATGAAATAAACGAACAAAACGAACTGTCTTTCTACGTGCGCCATATTTCGCGAATGTCAAACGAAGTTTGTAGCATTTATAGGTTGGGAAAAATAATGAATAATAACATGTTGACCGCTATTGTGCTAGCAGCGAAAACCTTTTTTTTGACAGTGATGATGATGAGAGTAACGACAGTAACGATAAATTAGATAAAGTGCACAATTATGCTGAGGAAACCGTTCCAAACATGACAAATCGGCAGTTTAAAATGCATTTTCGTATGTCGCCAGAAACTTTTGAAGATTTATTAATAAAACTTAATAGTGTCACTATTATCGGTAGCCAATGAGGACACCCTAGTGTTCCGCTGGAAAAAAGAGCAATGATATGCATTTGGTGTCTAGCCAATACAGAAAGTTTCCGGTAATGAAATATTAAGTAATTTCTATTAATCATTTATTTATATTTACTGAGATTTCAGGTCTGTTGCAGACCGATTTGGCATTAGCAAAAGTACATGCTGGGATGTTCTGTATGAAACATGCAGAAGTATTTTAGCACTTAATAATAGATACAAAATTATTTGCTGGCCATCTAGCCAAAGAGCCCAAACTATAATTGAATCTTTTTATAGACAGTCGAAAATACCAGGTGAGCGTAATTTATTAAATTATTTGAATTCGAGTTTTAAATTATATTACTTCAGGTATACTTGGCTGTATTGACGGAAGTCACATTCGCATTGTAGCTCCGAAAAAACATCATGTATCATATATCAATAGAAAAGGTTTTCATTCCGTTTTGTTGCAAGGAATATGTGATCATAGAAAACTGTTTATCGACGTGTATGCTGGTGAACCAGGATCCATTCATGACTCAACATTGTTTAAAAAATCTGATATTAGTCAAAGAATTATAAATGGAACTATACAGTTTCCTAACGATAGTCATATTATCGGAGACTTAGCATATACATTAAGTACAACTACATTAATAGGTTTCAAAGATACCGGAAATTTAACTGCTAGACAGATTTTTTTTAATAATTCATTATCTAAAGCTCGAGTGACTATTGAAAATTGTTATGCTTTATTGAAAGGTAGATTTCGTCGCTTAAAGTATTTAGAAACACTTCGAATGGACCTTATTTCATTACTAATAGTATCAGGCTGTATTCTTCATAATCTGGCTATTTTATGTGGTGATTTAGCAGATGATTTAATAAACATAGAAGAAGAAATAGCCGAAGAAAGGTGTAATAATTTTCCAGTTATGGACAACGATTCTGATGATGAAATCGAAAATGAAGATAATTATCGAAATCCGGCTATTGCTAAACGCCTTAATATTGTAAATAGTTTATTACTAGCACAAAGATAATCAAAATAATATATTTTTATTTTATTATCAAAATAAAATAACATTCTGTACAAAAATAACATAACTGTGTAAGAAAATTATAATGTACTATTTTTTCTTATATGTATACATATGCTATATTTTATTATCAAAATAAAACTACATTCCGTACAAAAAGAACAACTATGTAACAAAAATATAATGTATTAATTTTTCTTATAAATACATACATTTTATTATCAAAATAAAACAACATTCTATACAAAAAGAACATAACTATATAATAAAAATATAATATATTAATTTTTCTTATAAATATATACTATAAACTTCACATTTTCTCTATCATTTTCTCAAATAATGCAAGAAATTTATCTTGTCTTTCCAGTTTCTCTTTGTGGCGTAATTCTATAGAATTTGGTCTTGCCTTCCGTTTTTTCATGAACGATGATTGAAATGTATTATCTGTTTTGGGTGAACTATTTTCAACTGTAATTGTTAAATCATTTTCATCGCCTGTTTCAGCTGTGGCAGATATATCCGGTGTATTTTGATTAACTACCAAACCCTGGTTACTACTGCAAGTAGCAACTGGTGTAATTTCAGGCTTTCGATACATGAAATCATGTATGACATTAAAATACTCCCAGTATTTTCTCTTGCTACCAGATGTATTATTATTATTTAGAATACTTTTATAAGTACGTTTAAGCCCTTTCCACTTTGATTCTACTTGTTTACCAGAATATACTTTGTTTGAGAATTTCAATTGCAATTTTATCCCATACATTTTTTTTTAATGTTGTTTCAAATTTTGATTCATTTTGTTTGATTTGTTCTATTAGGAATAATACAGTTTCAGTATTCCACATTTTTGAATCATCTGACACCGTAGAGGATTGATTATAGCTGGTTTCGGTTTCTTGAAATGGTATTTGTTTTTGATATGCATGATCACTGTTGATATTTTCTGTTTCTGTTGTTGGAACGTAAGCCGTTACTGCCTGAAATTCCTCAATGACATCTGAAAGTTAAATAAACGATGATTAATTATGTAAACACAATTTCTAACCTCTAACGCATGAGTACTTACTTAGATATTCATGAGTTCTTGCATGAACTTCCATTTCTTTGTCAGTTTGCGTAGTATATTTGCATATATTGCAAATATATATAACAATATCTGAATTAGATATTGGTTTTGACATTTCTTTGTTTGTTGTTTCGCGCGTAAACAGCAGTGCTCGCTCTGAAAAGATGGGGTGAATAGAGCTTGCGCTAAATTCTCTTTACGCGCTCCACTTCGCCAAAATCGAACGCTTAAGAGGGAACTCCGAACGCTCCTTTAGCATTTACCGAACGCTTTGGAGAAAAAAAAGCGTTTAGAGAAGCTCTCTTTGTTTAACCGAACGCACCTAATACATACAGTTCTCCAATGTCCATATGCCCAGTAGATGACGCTCACATCAGCGCCAATTTTAAACAGATAAAATTACAAAATGGCAATATTCCGCTGCTGTTGATATTTTATAAAAATATTACAAGGTATCATAATGCCATCGAAACTTTGTGTATTCTAGCCAGTAGGTATGAAATAAAAAGTATTATCTACCTGGTTTCCAAATCGGATGAAGATGATACTTGATATACAATCTTTATGATTTTTTTTCACACCCCCGTACGCATATACTTATTAACTATTACTTAATAGGTATATGCCCGCACGGGAGGTGCCATATTAATATATATATATATAATAATAATAATAATAATAATAATAATAATAATAATAATAATAATAATAATAATAATAATAATAATAATAATAATAATAATAATAATAATAATAATTTGTTATAATGCATACTAGGTATTTATAATAATTTCAAGGCGGCACGCGGGTTTATATAGGAGATTTTTAAGATTACATAAAAATGTAGGGCGGGTCACACAATCTTTATGAATTTTTTCACACATCCCTATGGGTGGCGCCATATTGAAATATTAAATAATTTGCTATAATGCATATTATTTATTTATAATAATTTTAAGGAGGCAGGCGGACTTATATAGGAGATATCTAAATATATATATATATATATATATATATATATATATATATATATATATATATATATATATATATATATATATATATATGTATATATATTTATAAATTCTGCCATATCTTCATCGTCAGTTAATATTGGATAAAAGATAAGAAATAAAAAAATTAAAGTATAATGACATTTTGATACTTTACAAAGTTAATGTTACTATGCATGTCAATTTCTATTTATTATTAATTTTAAAACGTTGATTGATTGTTATTGAAAATAACTATACTTTTATTTCTGTTTATAAATAATATTGCACTACTTCCAGATTGCAAATAGACTAGAATTTATATTTTCAATTTTCGTAAAAATTATTTTATTTTTCTAATACGGTACGACTGGTATGCGCGAGCAATTAACGTCTTGATGCAAAAATGGCAGATTCAAATTATCACGACCCTATATGTATATCTACCATGATACAAACGCGCTGTCTAAATAGTTATTTAAAATATTTGAATACATTGCTATTATAACTCATAAACACAACTGTTATCTTAATAATTTGATTAATTTGAAAATTAAAGAGGTAATTTAACAAAATAAATACTACAACGTTATCAGTATTGTTAAGGCAACATTTTTTTTTTATCTGAATTTATTATGTAATGGGTACCTTATTTTCTAAATTTAAATACAAATTTTACAATAAGTACAAATAATGAATAAATACAAAAATGCATCTGTTTACAAAATTGAAAAATGTTTGTTGTTTGCGTAAAAAGAGAGAAAAATATTCTTAATTAAAATAAACATGAAAGCGTCACCCGCGATCGTGAAAAGAAAATAAAGAATATAAGCAAAATGCGTCCGTTTCGTACAACCGTTTATTTAGAACTGACTCCTTTGCTTACACATAATATAATTTGCCTCTCCGTACACGTAACATTACAATTATCCCAACAACTTAATTAAATTAATCAATAATAATGGGTGAATGATTATGATTGCATAAACAGGCTGCTCACAAACATATATATCTGGAAAGGTTAAACAAAAAAGTAAACTTATTTCTATAAGTTCGTAATTATTTACTTAATAATACATAAGTATTTAAATATGCAATATATTAGTGTCAAGAAATAGTATAGTCTAAATATTGTAACGTGTGCCACTGACTGAAGAGTATTCGGGCGCCGCCACTGGTGGAATGTTCCCGAGCGAGACATGTTGATTACACCGATTACCTAAATCTATTGTGCTCGGTATTGACACTGACCAATAACATAATGTTAATATTTAACTAATTGTGACTCAATAAAAAAAAAATTAAGTGTATGAATGATCCTTTATCCTTACAAAAAACATCAAACTTCTACAAAAACTAACTTAGATTATTAATTGAAAATGCTATTGAATACATTTAAGTAAAAGATAAAATTTCCGTTTTATAACAAAAAAACTAAGTATCTTACTGGAATGTATATTGTTTATTCATTTATAAATACATATTATATTTTTTTTAATGAAAGAAGTTATCTATTGATGTTAAATAGTGTTATTTTTCATACCAGTTAGTGGATACTTACTTCTGGTAACAAATGTAATCAATAATTATTATATGATTAATTTCAACAAATTTGTACCATTAATGATGAAAACCAACAGAAACACAACCGTAAATGATTTTTTCAACAGATTAAAAAAATACGAATCTGGGTAGTTGTTGTTATTGTTACTAGAATTGTATGATAGAGCCCTAGTTATTTGATTAAATTGTAATACGATATTAACTGTTGTTATTTTTATGTTTTTCTCCAGTTCTCTACGTTTCTAAATGACACATTTCAACAAGAATCTAAATTTAAAACCATTTCTTGTCATACCTACAATATAAGTATTTAAATTTGGCTGTATTCTCCCGGTTTTTAAAGATTCTTATCTGTTATTGAGCCTTCCATACTATTTTTTTTTTCTTCCACAACACCCTTAATAACAAATATAATAATTCTTTTGGGTTTGGAAATGTCATGTCAAAAAATCAAATAAATAAAGTCAAATAAGGAAATGAAATAACTTCATACTTGTATACATTACAATACAATAAATTGTATAGAGACAGTTTACAAGGAGTCACGAGTATAGGAATTTCATACTATACCATAAATTATATTGTTTTTAATATTGTATACGAAACAATATTGTTTTCAATACAAGTGTCACGAGAATAAGTCTGAATAAATTGTATAGAGACAGTTTACAAGGAGTCACGGAAATACGAACTTCATACATTATATCAAACTATGTTGTTTTCAATATTGTACATGAAACAATATTGTTTTTAATACAAGTGTCACGAGAATAAGGCTGTTTGATATGAAAACTTGCCCGGCTTGAATAATATTATAAATAAGCAGTATGCATTATAACAAATTATTTAATATGTACTTTAATATAGCACCCTCCATAGGAGTGTATGAAAAAAATTCAAAAACTTTGCGTTTCAACACAACGATAGTGAAAGTTATATCTAGTGTAATATTATTTATTATATGAATATTCTTATGAATACATAAATATATAAATATCAAGTATAATACCTTCATGTAATCAACAATATATTATTTTTCCGGATCGTATCACTACGAAAGTAATTTCGATTGTATTTATTACTCTTTATAGTAAATTAGAAATTTCTAATTTCACCGACCAAATTTCCTTTGATTTATTTTATTTTGTAAGTAGCTAATTATTTGTGAATCAAGTCAATAAAGTTTATTTCTTATCATTTATCCTACACTAGCTGATGATGAATTTATGGTAGAATTTATAAATGTGTTACAGCCACGAAAAGCAGAAAACAATATAAGAAGTGTGAAAATAATTTTAGATAAAGGAATGATATAGAATTTATTGCCAGCTACATTTAAGGATTCAAGATTATGAGCGTTAGAACATCTTAAAAATGAAGAATGTGATTCTGTTTAACTTTATCTTTTTTGTTACTGTGTATTATTATATTAAATAGTCCTATTAAGAAAAGAAAATATTTTATTATTAAATTGATTAAATATTATTCATAAAACGTGTTTATTATTTATATTATTTACCTAATTTCAAATGAACAATTTCAAATGTAATAAATAAATACTAAATTTCAAAGTTAATAGTACAGCCATCTATATTTTAATAGGCGAAATGCGACATAGATACGTGCATGTAGCAACCTGTAAGAATGGTTCATACGCCGAGAATACTCCTCATCCTGTCCCAATTCGTCCCACTTTAGTACTTGTGGCATTGTGATGTCGGAAAACTTCGGGTCTGGTAGGCGACATACGTTTATCACTTGTGGCATTACGGACGTCTGGCATTTAGGACGCGTAGCACTTCGGAGCTGTAGGATTAGTACGACTGCTACGCACTCGTGGCGCCGCATGCCATCGTCCGCATTCCGTCGACCGATTGCCGTCTACTCTACCACCATTCCTGGCTATCTCACCGCCACTGTAGATAAGTTTTACAGTCATTTATATTTTTTTTGTAATAACTTTTTCTGATGCACTGAAGACGATTGAAACTTGTCCATTCATAGCCTTGTTCATTTTTATTTTGAATTCTATTTTGGAGTGCAATATTCTCTCCTTTTTTTGTTTTTCAGAATATTATTATTATTATTACTATTATTTATTATTATATTACTTTAATTCACTGTACAACGTTACACTGTCTTTTTTTTGGTTTATTTATCTTGTGCCTGGCACAGAATATAGCCACTTTTGTGCGTTGCACTTCACGATACGTCGCGGACTATTCGTGAACATCAACTGGCCAGTACTTGCCCTGCGTCGTCGGTTGGCCAACATTCGGCGTATAGCTGTATTGTCGGGTTCGGATACATCCGCGTCGTCACAATTGTTCACTTTTATACATTTTTCTATCTTAATTTTAAATTTAAATTTATTAAACAATATCATTTTTAGCTTTGGAGTATTTTATTTGCACAAGCCTTTCTTTCGTTTTCAGGCAATATTTTATATCTGCACGGTAGGTAAACTTTATATTTTAAAACCTTTTCGTAATTTTTCGGATAAAAATTACGTGGCGCTCATTCAACCCCTTTTGGGGTTGTTCACCAAACTTAAACTGCTACCGCCTCCACTGTTTAAAGGCTAGCGGCCGCACACCGAAACAGCTAGGGTGCGTAAAAGTATCTACAATCGCTCACGCAACGGTTGCACGTCACAATTTTGGCGCCCAACGTAGGGCCATACTGGGTCGAAGGGCCATTTTGCAGTTTGTCCAATTTTATTTTGTCCCATTTTCAGATTTTGCCCCATTTTTTTTTAAATTGTCCTATCTTTAAAATTGTCCCATTTTCAAAATTTTGTCCCATTTTCCAATTATTTTTTTCTCTTTTCGGAATTTGTTCTATTTTCAAAATATTGTCCCATTTTTAATTTTTTTTTTCAGAATTTTGTCCCCATTTTAGTTTTGTCCCAAGTGCAATTTTGGGCCATCCCGGAAGTTGGACATTTTTAAATACTGCCCAATTTACAATTTTGTTTTCTTGTCGGTTTTTGACCGTTTTATTTTTGTTTACGATATTCAATTATATTTCAAGGTTTGGCCTCTTGTGGTGTTGGTTTTCCCACGAGGCTGACCATATTTACGACATATAATTTATATTTCATTGTTGTTAAATTTCCTTTCTTTTGTGGGTTCGTTAGGTTACGATATTTTTGTTCGCGATAGATTTAATTTATGTCGCATTTTGTTACTTGTTGGCATTGGTGATTATGGACGTCGGACGGCTAAGTCGGGAAGAATTAGAGTACGAGTTGTCGGTTCGAGGAGTTCGAGCTCCCGAGAACTTAACGGTGACCCTAATGCGGAGTGAACTTAGGCGACGCACTAAGGATGAGGAACTTGGCGTTGTGACGGACAACAGCTTGCAACCCCGAAAACCGCCAGAGGAGGTCGACGCATGAACCACTAAAATTGCCGAAATACAATCACTGATCTCCGATGTTACCGATAGCTCTAGGAAGTCGGCAGGCGATAAAATCTTCGCAAAAATTTTTCACGTTAGATGTCGATTGGCGAGGATAAAGTCTGAGAAGGACGAGATAAATGAATGTATCGAGCAACTTAAAGCGTCGTTATTGACGTGCGAGACGGACATCCTAGATCGGGTTGAATTGGAAGAGGCTGAGGAGGACGTCGCGGGAAAACCGGTAGAACCGGCGGGTCGTACCTACACTAGTAGAACTCAGATCCCCGTAAGTAAGTGGCAGATGTCCTTTAACGGCGATCCCAGCACGAGCTTAAATGCGTTCCTAGAGAAGGTAGAGGAACTCAGTATCGCGCGTAATGTCTCGAAAGACGAATTATGCGATAGCGTGATCGAGCTGCTGTCGGACACGCCCTGACTTGGTACCGTTCAATACGCCATGAATTGAAAAACTGGGGGAACTTTGTAAAACTACTGCGCGCAGAGTACGAGCCGTACGACTACCAATATGAGCTATGGCGCGCTCTCAGCGCCCCGATGAACCGGTAGGTATCTTTTTCGCATGCATGGTAAATCTGTTCGCCCGTTTACCGATACCCCCTTCCGAGGCGGAGAAGCTTCACGTGTTACGTCGGAACATCGCACCTTATTACATTTATGGACTAGGGTTCAAGACTTCAAGACTACCGAGGCGTTGCGGGATTGGTGTAAGAAAATTGAGAGGAATCGGTTAATGGCTGAAAATTTTCGACCACCCCCGACTAATCGGCGGTCCCTGCTCGAGCCCGATTTCTCCTCATATATATATATATATATATATATATATATATATATATATATATATATATATATATATATAGGGCGGGCGGGCGCCCTTGATAGGAGAAATCGGGCTCGAGCAGGGACCGCCGATTAGTCGGGGGTGGTCGAAAATTTTCAGCCATCAACCGATTCCTCTCAATTTTATATATATATATATATATATATATATATATATATATATATATATATATATATATAATTTTGGAATTATTAAGTGGACAGACACCGAACTAAAAGATATAGATCCAAAAACAAGAAAACTGTTCCCAACATACAGAGCCCATCATCCACGAAGTTCTATTGAACGGTTCCACATGAAGAGAAAAGAAGGTGGTAGGGGAACTGCAGAAATATTTGAGGTACAATATAAACAAGTAAATAATATAAGGGAATATTTTCAAAATAGATCATTAACATCAGATTTACATAAAGAACTTTGTAAAGTAGATAAAATTATACACCCTTAAATTTATCACATCAACATTATGACCGTTGAGTAAAATGAAGTCCATAGAAGAAAAGAAGAGAATATGGAAACAGAAGAAATTACATGGGAGCGGATATAGAAAAAGAATGTATACACAAGGAAGCCACACAATCATGGTTAAGAAACGGAAACATATTTGTAGAAACGGAAGTATTTATGTTGGCGATACAAGATCAAGTAATAAATACAATATATTACATGAAGCATATTACAAAGTTTCAAGAACAAACAGACATGTGTCGCGTATACAATAAAAAACAAGAAAAAATAGAACATATATATATATATATATATATATATATATATATATATATATATATATATATATATATATATATATATATATATATATAGGGGATAGATATATATTCAGGATGTACACCGTTGGCAAAATCGCAATACCTAACACGGCAAAACAAATTGCTAAAGTAATACACTTAAAATTATGTAACCAACAAAAACTTACAGATTCAGTACCATACTACAAATATAAACCTCAGAGCATACAAGAGAATGAAAATGCAAAAATCTACTGGAACAGGCCAATAATAACTAATGAAAAAATAGAGCATAACATCCCGGACATAATATTAATAAAGAAACAAGAACGTTTATAATAGAAATGCAGTACCAAATAGTATAAATAATTATTTTTTATTTTTTATTCTCTTGATGTTATACCTATATTTTAAATTATATTAATAAATAAAAACACTAATTTATTATCTTATTGATTTCGGTTTATTTAGAAAACCATCATCAGAGTTTTAAGAATAAATTATAAAGTAATAAATATAAATAAACATATTTGACAAAACAAAATATCAATAAAATGTATAAAATACAAAGTTGGTTATGTTAATATATTTTAAATTCCAAAATTATAAAAATTATAAATATAAAAATATAAAAGTACTAATGAAATTAATTAATTTTAAATTGAAAATTGTATTGAAATATATGATATTAATATGTAAATTGTAAAATAATTTTTTATATATAAATATAAAAAATTAAATGTTAATAAAAATAATAAATTAGAATTTATATTTTAATTTATTTATTTTAATTTTATTTTATTTTTATTTAATTTCTACTTAAAAATTTTGAATTTTTTTTTTTAAATTAAAATATTTGTAAAACATCATTCATAATTTTGGTCTATAAAATATCTAATTGTTTATTCAATAATGGTAACCCCTTGGAAATTAAATAATGTATCTCATATGCTTCTAGCCAAGTCATTTTAAAACCTTTCTTTAATTTATGTAAAATAATTAAATTGTTAATATCAAAATTGTGTTTTAAAGTTAACATATGCAAAGCTACATGAGAATCACTTTTATTTAGTTTCCATGAACGTATATGTTCTTGAAACCTTAATCCAAATGAACGTCCAGTTTGACCTATGTAACTATAATTACAATTATTACATGTTATTTTATAAACACCTGAATTTTTAATTGTTTCATTATTTATTAATTTATTATTAATTAGAATTTTTTTTAAAGTATAATTATTATGAAACCCTGCCCTAATATTATATTTTTTTAATTATATTATTAATTTTTATACTTGGTTTTCCAATAAAATTAATTTTCTTGTAAATAATTTTTGAAGAATCATTTGTAGAATTATTTGTAGAATTATATAAAAATTTTGAAAGAATTAAATTTGAATTATTAATTTTTTTATTAATTAGTTTATCAATTAGTCCTATAGGATATCCATTATTAGATGCTATAATTTAATTGTTTTAATTTCATTATTAAAATTTTCTGAATTTAACGGAATCGAAATTAAACGGTTAACCAAACTATGAAAAGCAGCAAGTTTTATATTCATTGGGTGAAAAGAAGAATATGGTATTAAAGTATCTGTATAAGTTTCTTTACGAAAAATTTTAAAAATCTAGTTTATTACTAATTATAGTTATTGTTATGTCTAAAAAATTAATACTGTTGTTTTTTGAATATTCTACACTAAATTTTATATTATTATTAATTGAATTTAATTCTTTTAAAAATAAATTTATTTGTTCTTGAGTACCACTAAATAAACATAAAACATCATCAACATATCTACACCAAAATTTTATATTATTTATATATTTTAAATTAGAATTAAATAGTTTATTTTCTAAGAAATCCATGAAAATATCAGCTAATAAAGGAATTAATTTTATACATTTTATTGATATTTTGTTTTATGTCAAATATGTTTATTTATATTTATTACTTTATAATTTATTCTTAAAACTCTGATGATGGTTTTCTAAATAAACCGAAATCGATAAGATAATAAATTAGTGTTTTTATTTATTAATATAATTTAAAATAGAGGTATAACATCAAGAGAATAAAAAATAAAAAAGAATTGTAAATATAAAATGTACCTCCAAGGGAATAGAACAACGTATGAAATAATACAAGAAGTATAAATATTGATGACACTTGGAACGAAAAAATAAGAAAATATATACCCCCTGACTGACGAAATTAAAAAAATATGGAAAATGAAGAAAGTAAAAATTATATGAATAGTAATTGGGGCCACTGGAGAAATTCCGAAAAAGTTATTTGAAAGTTTAAAAACACTGTATTTGCAAAGAAATACTTACCTTCAGTTACAAAACGCTACAGTTTTAGAAACTTTCCGAATTTTGGGAGATTCCCTATAATACCATCAATAGGAAGAGAATGAAGAAAACATAGTATGGGATAAGTTAAGATCAAGTAGGTCCACATCACCAACGGGACAAGACAAGAAATATGTAATATATATATATATATATAATGCAATAATTAAGTATTGTATCTATAATTAAATGTTATATATACTTGCCTAACTGGCCGTATGTATACTAAAATGTATCTATTAATGTGAAAATAAAGAATAATAATAATAACAATAATAATTTTATTTGCAATACAAGCATTGCTTATTACAAAGAGGGCTGATGATTGTATGTACAGCTTATAAATAAATAAAAAACATTATATTCACATAGAACTCAAAAGTAGTGCATAGTGTTTTTTATGTGTAGGAACCTACATTAGTTTAAAATGTACTAATAGCTGACATGTTTTTAAGTACAACCAGGTACAAATACTTTGAACAAATATAAGTGTTTTTTAAAAGATCATATATATATATATATATATATATATATATATATATATATATATATATATATATATATATATATATATATATATATATATATATATGATACAGTGTGTTAATACTAAGTTGTAACACTGGAAAACGGCAGTTAGAACTCATTGAAACAAACAACTTTTCTTAGTCCAAATTTTTGATTTGGAGCCCCAATTCATAGTTTTTATTGGCGCTTTTTGTTTTTCGAAAAATCGTCATTACTTCCTTATTTTAAGGAATATTTAAAAAACTTTCAGCATTTGCTTTCGGTTCCCTAAAACATCTGTATTTACAATTATTTTCTATTTTATCATATAACAAAATGGCGACCGATCAAAAATTTCAAAACAAGATATTTTGAAAACCACTCGATCGATTTTTGAAAATAAAACATTTATAAAATCCTTAAACTATCTACTATAACATTTGTCTGAAATATTTTTTCGATCTGTCCAAAAAAAGTTTTTATTCAAATTGAATTACAAAATAAATTTTAACAAACTACAGCAATCATTTAAAACAAAGTAGGCTTGCTACCATTAAACAATGAAACAAAAGCTGAATAATAAACGAGTACTTCAAACTTGAGGCACGGGTTTTCTAGTTTGTACGTTCAAATTTAAATACTTTTTGATCTTGTTCTTTAGAAATATCTTTATTTTCAAAAAAAAAAAAATGGTTACTGCTTCATCTTGAAAAGTTATTTGCATAATTTGTGTATAAAAATGCATAATTATCAAAACGCTGAACGTCTTGACATGCTTTTGGTTTTTGGCGAGGCAAGGAAGAATTTACAAGAAGCTCGTAGATAGAATTAAGGAATTTAAGACATACACATGTGGAAGATACAGAAAAATCGTTAATAATAAATATTTCGGAGTCTAAAACTAAAAAAAACAACGTGCATTTGTTGTCTCAGAATAATTTTATGCAACTTGCATTTACGACCTCCTGGAGACGATACCAAACATATGGCATTTTTTCTAAATTATAGACATGGAAAATGCACAAAACAATGTGTAGGTAGGAATAAATAAAATTGGCTCACTGCCGAAACAAATTGCTGAATATCTTAATATACCAAATCCAAAAGCATATACAGGCCATTGTTTCAGAAGGTCATCAGCCACTATTCTCGCTGATGCCGATGGTGATCTATTATTAATAAAGGGCCATGGTGGTTGGCAATCTTTAGCGGTGGCTGAAAGTTATGTGGATCATTCCATACAAAATAAAACTGACACTTCAACAAAAATAACAAATGCAATAAACAACAATGCCTCCACATCAAACAGTGTAATAATAAGCAATAAAAATATCTCCACCTTGAACAACAATGTGATGGCATCCTACACTGTTAATAATGAAAATAGCGAAAATGTAACATACCCTTCTAACGAGCACGTATTTAACAACTGTAGTATTACAATTAATAATAATTATTATAAACAAAATTATTTGATAATATTATTTGTAATTTGTAAGTAATGCAATAGAAAATGATTAATTTTTATTTATGTATCTGAATTTTGCTTCAATTTATAAATATTAATGAGTAGTAGTAGAAAAAGTATAGTACATAGTAAAGCAATTACTAACTCGTAAAATTACAAACTCGACGCTACGCGTCTCATGTGTCAATCATTTTACTCGTACGTAATCTGCTTCCTACATCTCTCATTACGTAATATACTATTAATTATTCGTTTATAATTCCATCATCTCCAGGACTTTTTTTCTAATTTTATGTTATTTAATGTGTGATTTAGTTCAGATGAAAGAATTTCGTCATCGAGATATGGGTGTCGAACATCTTGATTGCAATTTACTGGTTGTGCTGAACCATTCTTTATAGAAATTCGTCCAAACCTCTATATCAATTGGGTTTTCTTTGTAGTAGGTTTTATGTAATGATTTAACAGTCTTTCAGAACTGGTTTTGATCTTTTGTGTTTTCAAGTTTGTTTATTAAAATAGCCTTGTATGGAGGCTGTGACTGACACTCGGTCCCCGGCGAAACCAGTTCAAGTGCCATTATTACACGGACCGAAAGGAGTTCGAGACGTGTACCGAGACTGAGTCCTTATTCCCCGTACTTCGCAGTTACTAGCGTCGGGCTACACCCTGGGCCAAGTGAGCGTTATCCTTCAGAGAGAGAGAGAGAGAGAGAGAGAGAGACGACGACTTCACCTTTCCGGGTCGGCTTCAGCTCGCTCTAGGGCTCGAAACTTTCAAGGCTTTCCACGGATCCAGTAAACTGCATCTGGGCTGAGAACTCGGTCACGTCTCCAAAGTATTCCAGCATCCAGTAGCTAGACGACGTCCACCGTACTGCCGCACAATTTTTTGGTATAATTTTTTTTTAGTATAATATTTTTTGTAAATTGCTAAGTTACATCAAAATTTAATTCGTATACTTTTATTTTGTTACCTTTACTCGAATACATTTTTTGAGGGTTTCCCCTTTGAAGGATGTTGGCGCCCGAAATGTATGTTTGTGTTTTTTAAAATTTTGCACGCGCAGTTCCTGAGTCAATTTTATTTTTTAGTTGGGCTAATTTCAAACCGGAAAGTTATTATTCGAACCCCAACCTTTAAATTGACTTTGGCAATGATGACCCTTCCGCTGCAGTAAATGCGCTTTTAATGGTACCAAGTGAAATTAATAGCGATAATCGGGATTTTATTAAACGCTTAAACTCCAATCGGTTTAGTAACGAACCCTTGCAGCATTTCTTATCTCCTGTTCAGACTTATCCGCCGTACGCCACCAGGTTGCGTATAGCACTGTTATGCTCAGATGAATTTTTTTCAAGCGTACTGGCGTTGATGAATTTTTAGAACGTTTACAATGTCGCGAATCTGGGGACCCGGGTTCGTTCCAGACTGACTCCAAAAAATTACTTTGACCCCTGTGGTACACTCTCCACGCCAGCATTGAGTGCCCGTGAGGTGGCGTCTGGTAAGCGCCCGCACGGTACAAATATTTCATCATTACTGATATCTGTGTACAAAGCAGATTGGCACACCCAGTCATGGGTAATATGCCGTGATGATATATTTATTTATTTATTATAATAATAATATTTTGTCGGCTTTTCAACTCGGTTTGAGTTAGCCTTGAAATACTTTTTATATATTTATTACATATTTACAATTGTTACATTTTTACATAAAGTATTTGAACACGACCCCAGGGTCCGAGCGGTGAAGATTTCTTCGAGCGCTGCTCCGGCACTGCCTCAATACGCTCGACCACCGAGGCGGCGATAACACTTACAAGAATATGCCTATGCTCACGGAGTAACTGACGAACAGCTTTCCCTGCAAGCCACAGATTTGTTTATCGGGAATGCTATAGTTTGGTTCCGTATGATCCGTGGTTTGGTATCCTCTTGGTCTGGGTTCTCAGCCAGACTTCGGTTTGCTTTCCTCTCCGCTAGTTATGACTTAGATTTTCAGGAAGAGATAAGGTCGCATACACAAGATCCGGGTGAAAAATCCGAGATTTTTATAGCAAACACGAAGAATATATTTTCCCGCTTATCTAGTTCTCCATACGACAAAACTTGCATAGCAACCATTTTGCGAAACCTTCAGCCTAATTTTCAGTGATCCTGCTCTATGAACTCCATCTTATCATTGGGTGACCTTATTGCCTTATTGTAAACACACACTGAAATCACCATAGCTTCTTCCCGCAACCTGCCTCTGAAAACTTCCTCACTATTAGAGCCAGATTTGGACTATCGGAGACCTTTAAACACTTGCGGTAACCAAGTTAACGCTCTTTCTACTACGTCATCTTCAAATACCCCTTTGGCTCGTGTTCGTACGTGCCCAGGAACATTTTTAGTGCGTACGGAATGTTCTGCTGTTCAAAAAACGATCGAGGCGTTTCGGGAAAGCCAGTCACCGAAACCCGTTCAAGTATTCCCATACCGGCCCAGCCGAATGGACCTAATGGCTAAATATTTTTGCCCGTTGTCATAGCCACCGGAAATCGCTCCTGTTTTTGATCGACAGAGTTGCGTTAGCCACTCTTCTGTACCCGTTCAACGGAAACGTTGCTGTTAGTGCCTTAATTGACTATGGAACTTGTGTATCCGTGGTCGGTTGATGTGGTTTGCGCGTATATGTGTTAAATTTCTTGGTTCTCTCCGTGAAGTTACTACCGCTGACGGTTTCAGCCTATGCTAGGAAGCATTCCCATCCCCATAATTTTACATGGCCTTACTCAGCTTTGTACTTGCGTTGTTGTGCGTTCTGTGCCCCATACGCTGATTTTAGGAGTATATTTTTGTAAACAATTCGGCCTCTCCCTAAACTTTGTTTTGATTTCGTTGTCGGTCAATGTTGAAATTATCACTATGTCGGGTATATCGGGAGGCTATGACTTGAGTTCCTCTCAGCGCTCCGCCATTAAAGTTGTTATGGCAGAGTTTGATAAACTAGGCTCTAAAGGCCTTGGCAGAACCTTGATGGTCGAACACATAATTGATACTGGTGACTATTTGACCATTAAACAACGGCTATGCCATTCCTCTCTCCTCATGATAGAGCATCTTCATAAAGAGCTGAATAATATAATTGAAATGCCTTCCAGCCCATGGTGTTCGCTAGTTCTTTTAGTCAAAAACTCATTCAGCTCCTTTAGGAGGCTTCGACGGGTGACTCCGTAGTTCAGTTACTAAAAAGGACGCTTACTCTCTCCACAGAGTCGACACTATTTGAAATAAATCTCAAGAGTGCTTTTTGGCAAGTACCGTAAGAGAAATCTTCCTGTAAGAAAACCGACTATGTCATTCCAGGACACGGTCTCTACGAATTCATTTGTATGACGTTTGGTTTGTGAACGCTCCTCAAACCCTTCAGCGGCTAATCTATCAATCCTAGGACCCGAATTAGAGCCAAATATTTTTGTTTATCTTCATGACTCTATCATCGGTACCTCTTCTTCGATGAACATTTGCGTATTTTGTATAAACGCGGGCTTAACTGTTCATGCCGAAATATGTGAATTCTACCGATCTTCTCTGAAGTCCCTTGGTTTCCTAGTAGACCATTAAGGACTTCGTATTGACCTCAAAAACATTAGTGCAATATAAGGGACATATCGTCAGTTTATTCCAAATTTTGCTTATCTCGTCGCTCCCCATAAACGACCTGACTAATGGTAAACAAAAAAAGGCCACTATTGATTGGAATTTAGCCGCGAAAAATCCTTTATCCAGCTTAAGGCTGAGTATCTCACCCTATGGGAAAATTAGCTCGGGCTATTAAATTGCAATAGTTCGATTTCGTGATTGAACATCGGACTGGTAATTTTAATGCAGTGTCAGATGCTTTGTTTCGTGCCTCTGTGATAATCTCCGTGACTAACAGTTACCATTGGGCTGATAATAAAGACACTTGATACCAGAACTTTCGAACTGACTGACGAGTAAAGAACCACTTAGTATCCAAATTAATTACCTCAGTTTACGACTCCCCCCCCCCCCCAGCAAACTATCGCCCAGGAAGTTTGTGGTTCCGAGTCATACTCGTCGTATAATAGAATCCTATTTTTGGCCTCACCTGAGAACTTTTATTTTGCATAACGTGCAACATTGTAAAGCCTGCCTCGTTCAAAAGTTACCCCAATTGCCGCCCTCCACCAGGTCTCATGGCCAGGAAAAATTAATAGTTTTACTGGCAACCCATTTCCATTGACTTATTGGGGCTCCTACCTTCCTCGTCTAGAGGCCACCAGTATATACTTGCCGTAATGGATTGGTTCACTAAATTCCTCCCTTTATTTCCCATCCGCAAGTTACGGCTCCTCAAGTTTGTTAATTTTTAGAAGAACACATTTACCTTATGTATGGCGTCCCGCAAATAGTCCTACGTGACAACGGTACACAGTTTATCAGTGAGAAATTCGCGAAGCTAGTGAAAAAATACGCGATTCCCAGAATTCGGTTTAATGCCAATATCCACCCTGAAGTTAATTTTGTGGATCGAACAAATCGCACCGTTAAAACAGCAATTCGTTCCTATTTGAAAGGCAACCACCATAAGTGGGATGAAAATAATCCTGCCAGAATACTGGCCATGTGTACAGAGGTACATGAAGTTAAGGGTTTTAGCCCGGTGTTTTTGAATTTCGGTCGACATGTCCCTGTTTCTAGAAACGTTTACCACCCTGTACCGGACAAAGTTCGTGCTGATAGCCGCGCTACGTATACTAATCACTTTTCTTCGCGTACGGAACTTTTCCATGTAGTGCAAACGCGGATTCGCGTGGCTCATGAGTGTAGCGCACGCTACAATTTACGCAGATGACTCTTAGAATTTTTTTGAAGGCGAGACAGTGTGCAAATTACATGTTCTCTCATATGGTATCCGACGTTTTTCATCCAAACTAGTCTCCGTTACATCGAGTGCGTGGTCAGTAAAAAGCTCTCTAGGACTTCCTATAGCCTTCAGAATATGTCGTCCAATGATTTAGGTGTGTGTATTTCGGATCTTAAACCTGCCCCCGAGGTGACGGACGAGAATTTATAACGACGAATAGACCTTTGAAAAAAGTTCTTTGTTCAATTTTTTTTTTTTGGGAGGAGGATGGATCAGTGAAAATTTGCAACGCCACTCTCAATCGTTTATTGAAAAAAAAAATAAACTGTTTGAATTTTTTCTTGTGATCCAATGACATAAGGTGTCACCGTACTAGTTATAGTTTGAAGGGACTCGCGCGACCTCTAGGCTGTGTTAAGGAAATATTACATTCAATAAATTATTAAAATCCGAATGTTTTACCACTCTGCTTTAAATTATATCATTTCCTATTCACTTTTTATTAATTATTCCAATTTTTATTTTAAATTTGTCTTAAGCGGTATTAGATTGTGTCTCACGTCCAGTAATATGCTTTGATTATTAGTTTCTCATCCCTTTATTGTCCAAATTGATTTTTTTTATATCCAGCTGAAAAAATCCTTGGTGAGTGGCTCGATTTACCATGTTGTGTCTTATACTTTTTTTTTTTTTGGTAGTTTATAAACATGTGGTGGTAAGGCTTTCAGCCGGTTAAAAGCGAGATCGAGTCAACACTAAGGTGTGTGAGCCTAGATTGTGTTGGCCAAATTATGGGGACATTACTTAATAAAGGGTGAATAATTTTCAGGGTTTCTTTTCTAAATTTTTCCGTTTTGCGTATTACACTTTATTCGCGTGCGACTTTCCCTCTCGTACCTTGGCGGCCCAGATTTTTTTTGGTCACTACTTTTTGCCTTTATAGTTTATTTATCTTTCCTAGTCAAAATTCTTGGAGATTTTTTGCCTTACACATTTTTTTGTCAATGAGTTCTACTGTTTACTCTTTTCTCCCGAGCCGATAACCAGTAAGGATCCAGTTCCCGGTGTCTGTAGGACACCCTTAATTTAGTAAAATTTACCATTTTGTTGTAGTGCTGTTTAAATCCTTTTTTCCTATTCCTCCCTTTCCTATCCTGTATGAACGTTATGTGACAGATTGGTACTAGCGGTTATTTTTTGTTAATTCTGCCGGGCTATGGCACGGACTTCCTCCTTTTTGGAGAGCCGGACTTGTTTGCTACGCTTTATTTTATTTGGTTGCTAAATTGTTTATGGAATATGTAAAAGCACCCCAAATATTTTTCCTTGGCTCCAGTCGAACCCTTTCTCCTTCTACTCTTGTTTCTTTTTTGTGTGAATTTCTTATTTTTTTTTTTTTAAATAATACCTGAATAACATCGGTCGGAGTATGGGGAGTCTTCCTTTTGCATTTACCTTTGTGTAGTATTTAGCACTTCACGCTAAAGGGACATTAGGCGCGTTCTGGAGGCTATGGCTTCGGTGAAACCAGTTCAAGTGTCACTTTTACACAGAGCTTGAGTTACAGTTACTACCGCCGGGTTCAACCCAAGGCTACGTGAGCGTCGTCCTTCAGAGAGACAGGATTTCACGTTTCCGGGTCGGCTTCAACTTGCTCTACGGCTCGAGACATTCAAGACCTATTGACAGGGTGCTGTCCACGGATCCTGTAAGCTACATTTGGGTCGAGGGCACGGTCGCGTCCCCAAAGTGCATCCGGTAGCTAGACGACGTCTATCGTACTGCCCCACAATTTTTTGGTTTATTTTTGTTTATATTTTTTTTTAATTGCGAAGTTCCGTCGAAATTAAACTGTTACATTTTTACATTAGTACACCTCGGGGATTTCCCCTTTCAAGGATGTTGGTGCCCGAAATATAAGTTTGTGGTCTTTCAAATTTTGCACGAGCAATGCCTTGAGTCATTTTTAGTTCAAGTTGGACTAACATCGAAACACAAATTTATAAATCGAATTCCGACTTTTGCTTTCCGCACATGTACAGCTAGCAAATGCAAATACCTTTGTGTGCGACGCAGGTAAGTGTAAGACAGCTTGTGTTACAATATAAAATTCTGGGTTGTGTAAAATAATTACCTTGTCAATAAAATGATAAAGCGAAATAATTCAACCATGGTCCATACAGAGTGAGTCTGGCAAACGCCTCGCTCCCCTTAACTTTTTTATTATAAGCAATAGAAAAAATGACTCATATAATTTTTTTATTATTTTAAATACGGTAGAGACCATTTAATCCAAAATGCTAACTGTAAGGGGGTTTTCGGACTAACGATGTGTTCGGGTTACTGAATTTGTATGGATAACTGTAAATAACGTCAATTCAGCAAGTTTTGCAAAATTTATTACTATACTTCAGAGAACAAATATCGATCAAATTAAGAAAAAGAAATAATTATTATTATCTTATATTTTTGGCTGTGATTTTTTTCTTCTATATGTATTTACATTATCTCTTCACAATCATTTGTAATATTATTCTGTAATTGGGATGCAAGCGTTCTGTTAAATAAGAAATAATTAATTTTGAAAAAATATAGTAAATATTTGTTTGTATTCGGGAGTTTATTCCGGCTTTGATCGCCAGTCGCTGAAGTATATGTATTATTATTTTTAAAAAAACAATGTATGTATGCACATCTACTAATTGCAATCTCTCAATGCAAATTGCATTTATTATAAGTTTTTCCAAAAATTAAATGTGCTTGCTACTGCTTTCGGAGAAATTTTACCCCGCAGTTCGTATTAAAGAGTTTTTGTTCAGATTACTTGTTTTCTACCCAAGGTTCGGATTACTGGATGTTCGGATTAACGTGGGTATGGATTAAAGGGTCTCTACTGTACACTATTTTCTGGCAGATGTAGATATTTTTTAATAGTCAGGTTTACAATATACAACTATTAACTTTTATTTTTTAAATAGCAACCTATAATTATTTTACTAAAATATAAACCGCCATTTTTTTACCTTTTCAACGATGTATTAGAATGCATTTGAAAAAATTCGAGAAATATAAGATAATTGAGATATATGAGAAATAATTTTTATTCAAATATTCTAGGTGGCTATGTGAAAATAAATAAATAAGTAAATAATAAGTAAGTAATAATAAATAACGAACACATGTATACTTTGTTGATGTTAATATAACTTTAACATTGTTATATTTTATTTATTTTATACAAAGCTGTAAGTTTTACAGATTTGTAAATCTGTAAAAAACTAACAAAAACACATCTATTTTTGTTGATTGATATAGCATTATACTTATAAAGTAGTAACTTTCGTGCCGATTTCGATCATTATTTACAGATTTAAGACTTACACTTATGAGCATAATACGATCAAATTTAGTTTGCTTACCTAAAATTCCAATATCGTACATCTTTAGAAGAATATTTAACGTGTCCTTTGCTGTACGTATTTCCTCTCGAATCTAGCATCCAAACATCATACCCCTGATCAGCTAATACAAAACCTAGGACAAAATGTTATACATGTAAGTGCAACTAAGTCGATATTAGCCCCTTTAGGGCAAAATTTTTATTTGAAAAGCTAGCTCCAGACACTTCATATCCAACATCAGATATCTCCAGTGGTAACTACACGAACGGTACCCGTCATGGACCAACGCGCACCCGACCCGAACCGAATTCTAGGTAATGAAAAAGCAGATCTCCCTAAAAAAGGAGCCAAATTACCGTTTTACGGGCCTGGAGTTACTTTCGGTATTATAAGGCCATACCTATAAAGAAGATAAAAAAAACTGGGAAAACTCACTCATAGCGTCCTATTAGAGAGACATTACGGGCCTTATTTAGTCGAAGAAACTCATTTCACACTCGTCGACAAATGCCAGAGAACTATTAGCTTCCAGAAAGAAAGGACCTTAGGACTATGACAGGCATCTTTACTGGTCATTATTCTCTGAAATTCCATATATGTAAGATTAGTATAGCTGCAAACAGTATCTGTCGAAGAGGACGAATAAACTTCAGAACACATTGATTGTGGCGGTAAGTAGACTTAACCATCAAGGTACTTCCCGGCAAATGAGATCGGGAAATTCTTGGAGCAGTAGCTGGCTTCATTAGAACTCTGGAACTACTTCCAGAATACTAAGATTGGGCCATGTTACAATATATTAGCGCCTATAGCCCTCATCTAAAATAATAATAATAACAAAAGACGGGGCTAACAATTACCAAGCCGTGGGAATTATAAACAAACGGCGCTAAATCAATTACCACTGGAGCTAGTGACGAGATTGAAAATTTCTCAACTAGACAAGGAATATCGACAAGTTATTAAATATATTTTCTTGACTTAAAAAGGTCCAAAACGAGAATTCTCTTTCGAGAAACGAGCATTGAAACTTATTTTACACAATTTTATTTACCTACTACGTTAATTTTATATAAATGAAAGATATGCTACGGCAGAACATAACTGTAAAAACCTTTCGTAGGTACTCCCTCTAAATTAATATGTAAGAAAAATAGCTTAAAAACAACATTAAAAATTAGATTTTTTCTTATGTATATTTATAGTTTATGTGATATAATAGTGAAATAAATATGTATATCGGGTGCCTACTTCTTTTCTGAATACGTATACCAAGTAAATGTTAAAATTTTCAGTTAGGGATGTCTCTATGCTTTTATACCAATTTATTTTAGAGCCAAAAGTGTAAGGACAAAAGTTGTTCAGAATATTTAAAAACGTCTATGTAAAGAACTCAAAATTATGAAAACATGAACATATTTTACTGCAAAACAATAATAAACCGAGAGTGATTAAAGTGTCATTCCATGATGTGAAATATGTGAAACAAGTTTTTAAAAACTTACATAAATTAAAGAAACTTCCTCTATATAACAATATTTCCATCACCAATGACAAAACTGTCAAGCAGCGTGAGCATCTCATCCTCTTGCGTGATGAAGTAAATAAACTTAATGCGGATGGCAACAATAAGTTCATAATCAAATATAACAATGGCGTTCCAAAAATAATAAAGTCAAAAAACTAAATCATCACCATAGTGTAACTGTGTCTGTGTATTACCAAAATGTCCGTGGTTTGAATACCAAATTGTCTCAGTTTTATAATAGTGTTTTGCTCAATAACTATGATGCCCTCATTCTCACTGAAACGTGGTTACAAGACTCTGTTTATAACCCAGAACTGTTTGACAGCCGATATGTGACCTTCCGAAACGACAGAGACCTTGATCAAACAGGTAAATACGGTGGTGGTGGAGTCCTCATCGCGGCTAAGCATGAATTGAATCCGACAAGCGTCAACTTTGCCTTCAATATCGATAATGTTGAAGCCACCTGTGTTAAGCTGTCAGCATATAATAGTTGCTATTATTTTATTGTTGTATATTTTGCCCCTCCCACTCTTGTTAAAACGTATGAACTATTTTTTGAAAAGCTGTTAACTTTTCCATTTATTTTTTCCTCCAATGTACTCATTGTTGGAGATTTTAATTTAACAAATCTATATCAATTCTATAGTAGTGGATATTCAAGTGATTTGAAAGTAATCAAATTTGTTAACTTTTTAAATCTAATGCAATTAAATCAATATAACAATGTGTTAAATTCAAATGAAAGAATACTTGATGGTGTCATTTCTAATAATAAATGTGAGGTCATTAAATGTTTAGATCCCCTTGTCAAGGAGGATGTACATCACCCTTCGCTAACTTGTGAATTTGCATTTTCGAGTAATTTAAAATCTAAAATACTTAACAAAAATGATAGTTATTATCAATTTAAAAATGGTAATTACCAACTACTATACAGCTTATTAAGTGATGTGAACTGGAGCTGGATAAGTGAATGCACTGATATAAATTTTGCTGTTGATAAGTTTTATAAAATTATATATGATATCTGTGATCAATGCATACCAAAAATTCAAAGACGTAGAAGTCAATATCCGACCTGGTTCACTTTAGATTTGATAAAATTAATAAAAAATAAAGAGCGTTACCGTAAACTTTATAAAAATACTGGCCTTAGTTATTATCTTTTTAACTTTAGAGACCTCAGGTCTAAATGCAAATTATTATCTGAAAAATTATATAACAACTATATTGTAAATATAGAGGAAAATATCGCATCTAACAATGATGTGAATACTTTTTGGAATTTTGTAAAAAGTAAAAAGGGTGGAACCGGAATTCCTTCAACTATGTATAACGAAAATAATATTTATGAAGGTGGTGATAGGATTTGCGAAGGATTTGGTGAGTACTTTAAAAGTACCTTTACTAATGATAATAATAACAAATTGCTAATGATTTGTTCCCATCAAATAATACTCATATCATGATAAATGCGATATCTTCCTTGGATGTAATTAATGCAATCAAAGCTCAAAGCAATAGTAAATCTCTTGGTCCTGACAATATACCAGTTTATGTTATTAAAGGTTGTTCACAATTTTTTTCAGAAGCTTTAACTTATTTGTATAATTTATGTATTCAACTAGAATCGTTTCCAGATAAACTTAAATTAGCAAGAATTCGTCCAGTGCTCAAAGCTGGTGATAAAACTCAATTTAAAAATTATCGTCCTATTTCCTGCTTAAGTCCTTTTGCTAAAATTTTTGAGTACATAATGTTTCAATCTATTAAAAACCAGACACTGCATATTTTATCTGATTGTCAACATGGTTTTGTCGCAGGGCGGTCTACAGTTACTAATTTGCTTTGTTTTACTCAATATGTTTCTGATGCTTTTGCGGACAAATTGCAAGTTGATTGTATTTATACCGACTTCGCAAAAGCGTTTGATACAGTGTCCCATACAATCTTAATAAGCAAACTGAAGGCTATTGGCTTTGCAGATAATTTATTGTCATTACTGTTATCATATCTGAATAATAGAAAACAGTATGTATTTATTGATGGTTTTCAGTCTAATTTCTATATAGCAACTTCAGGTGTGCCACAGGGCAGTATTTTAGGCCCCATGCTTTTCCTACTTTTCATAAATGATATAACTCATACATTATCGTTTAGTTCATGTTTATTATATGCTGATGATTTCAAACTATTTTGCACTATTAATGATATTAACGACTGCTTAAATTTGCAAAAGGACTTACACAGTATCTTTCGATGGTCCAACAAAAATAGATTATTCTTTAACTTGAACAAGTGTGAAGTTGTAAGTTTCACTAGAAAAGTTAATGTTGTTGAGTTTAATTATATTATGGGTACTTTTTCTTTAGCGCGCCAATCATCTAAAAAGGATTTAGGTGTATTATACGACAAGAATTTAACTTTTCATTTGCATATTAATAATACTATTAACTCTGCGTATAGAACTTTAGGGTTTGTACTAAGAATAACTCGTAACTTTAAAAATGTATTATGCCTAAAAACTTTATTTGAATCACTCGTAAGATGTAAATTAGAATACGCAAGTTTAATCTGGTCACCTTTTTACAATTTTCTCGTTCTAGCCATTGAAAGTGTACAAAAAAAATTTTTAAAACATTGTTATTATCGAATTAATTTAGAGTGGCCAAGTCTTGATTACGATTCGTTATTAACTACATTTAGTGTAGAATCATTGAGCGCTCGACGAATTAAGCAGCAAATTATTTTTGTATATAAAGTTGTTAATAATATTATTAAAGCTCCTGATATTCTTGCTCAGTTTAATTTTTATGTAAGGCCATTTAACTCTAGGAGTTCCTTACTCTTTGCGTCTAATTTTGCTAGAACGAATTATTATCAAAACTCCCCTGTATATTCAATGTGTAGTACGTATAATAGATATTGTCTTGAATTAGACTTTTCCGTTACTTTGAGTAGGTTCAAAAGTATGCTATTAGAAATTAAGTAGCTTTAGTGCTTGTTTATTATTATATATCTTTTTATGTATATTTTTATTCTTTCTTACTGGGTATTGAAATTTTTTCTTGTTATCTCAAAAACAATTTCTCTTATAATATTGTCTATGTACCGTATTATGTATTATGAATTTATTCTGTAATTGGGGTTTTCCCTGTTGAATAAATATTAAATAAATAAATAAATAAATAAATAAGTAAACATATTTTAAGTAATTTCTAGTATATTATGGAAAGTAAAATAAATTTCGATTTTCGAGTTTCTCAATTTGACTTCTATTGTAAAAATAATTGTTAGTAAGATTAAAGTATTGTTTGGATTCGCAAATTATAGAAACATTTATTTTTATTAAGACTATCCGGTCCCGGCAACCAGGATTTATCAATGTATATAGGTACCTAAATGTTCTGGCAGCCTGACTTACGACGGAAGATATTTGCAAATCAAGATTATAAACAAAAGAAATAATCACCAATTAAATTCAGAGTAAGAAAAATTTTTCAATTTCCGCTTCTAAAACGAATTTTCATATGAATAATAAATGGTAGAAAGAGTTTTAAGCACTTTTCATAAGAATAAGAAAACTATTGCATGGGAATGCCGAATTTGCCAATACACCTAAAAGTTCCGGTAGTAGACGAACAGCTTTTTTAGTTTGTATATTTCTCTAAAAACTACAATAACCTAATCTAACGCACAAAAGAAGCTAGAAAAACTCGAGTCGAGTATTGTGCGTTATTGTTGTGGTTTTTGAAGAAACATATAAACTAAGTATGCTGTTTGTCGGCTGTCATGGCTTTTATAATAGAATTCGTTGCAATCTGTCGTTTCAAAACTAAACGTTATAACTATTTTTTTTGTAAATTTTGTTATGTGTAACGATCGGTAAATTATTATAGTTCATTTTGTTACGAAGAGTTATATTGGCTTTTATAAATACAGGCGTAAGTCAAAATACTATTATCTAGTGACGTAAAATCGTTCTTAATTTTGACGAAAAAATTAAAAATTCGAGAATAGAGAATTCTAGATTAGAGTGCACAATAATGACCGAGTTTTTTCTAGTCTCGAGTTTTCGATGGTGCATGTTGGTGCAGGTAATTATTTAGTGTGTGCTTTACAATATGGAATAGTATAATTGTGGGGCTAAGTTGAATTTGTTTAATTTTTTCTTGAATTTTTATGGGGATAGTGTCAGTTCAAAAATGATTAGAGCTAGCTAGTGCAGCTTTAGGTGTGCTTGGAGCTTGAATTTTATATATAAATATCTAGCATAGACGGCTTCCCGTTTTTCATTGTCATCCTGTACATTTGGAGAAAATGTTCAAATAATAATCAAAGCTTTCCCCTTTACTTTAGACATTTATAATACTACAAATATGATGTTTCTAATCAATTATCTGAACATATGTAGTTGTAAATATAAGTTGACTACTGTAATTAGTTTTTACAACTTTCATAAGTTGCTTCAACCAAGGTTACCAGATTCCATCAACCAAAGTTAACTAATGTAATTTCTATTCTACATATTTTTAAATAATATGATAATTATGGTCAAATTTTAAATATTAAGCGTTTAATATCAATTGTTTTGTACAATGATGGTACCACTACAGCAATAAACACTAATTATTGTTTTAATTGAGAGTACATATTCCAGCGTTTACTAAGTATTTTTGACTTTTTCATACGGATCTTTGGAAATTAATGGACCCCTATTCTAAAAAATAAGTATCCGTAAGTTGGCGGATACACAGTTAAAATATTAATGACCAGTTGCACTACTTATAGTTAAATTATTAACCGTTGGTTAAATTGACAATATTGTATCGTTATCGAAAATATATGTCAAATAATGAGTTGTTAAATATTACTGTGAAAATTTCATACGTACTTTTTTGTTATTCTATAATTAAGACATTAATTATAAGCTCTTCAACTAGCCATTAGAGATTTTTGTTATTGGTAAACATGCCCCATTCTTTTTTTTTATTTGAACTAACCTATAGATTTATTTTTAGAAAGCACGTGTATGGCAGAACTAAGGAATATTCCATGTAAACATAAAACTGGCTGATAATTTTTTGTTGTGTTTTGTTTTATATTCTTTCCATGTGGTATTCGGAATAGAGATAATATATATCCATCATCTGAGATAATCTGATGTTCTTCACTTGGGTAATTGTATTTTTGTATAATTTCTGGCTAAAAATAAAAATAAATGATAATTTTATTAATTACTATTACTGCAAAATGAAACAAAAAAGTTTTTTGTTGTAGAAACTGGAGTATTAAATATGAATATGACATGTTTATGAATTGCAGTGCATGGCATTACATCAAAATATGCAGGGTAATCATGAGACATAGGCGTTTAATATGGGAAAAGTTTTTTGTTTTTTAAATTTGTTCCATTAAACTGCATGTGGCCTCGTACAAATTATTTGATAGAATGGTTCTCAAGCATATAGTTCCTATCATTGACGATCAAATCATTTCTGAACAAGCTGGAAATCTTATAATTATTAAATACTCAACCACACTCAGCACGTTGAAGATGGCTTCAAAAATCATTTAGCTACATAGTATTTGTATATTTGTCATTAGCATATGACACAGTAAATCAAAACCTATTGCAGAGGAAGCTTTATGGAATCACCAAGGACTAAAAGCTTGTCCAAGTTGTATCTACCGGTCTGGTCCTGAGCAATAGACGATTCATCGAAAATCTGAAGTGTAAGAAGAGCCACTGATGTAGGTATACAGAAAAATGGGATTCCAGGGATGTGTCTTAACATTTACTCTTTTGAATATTTATATTAACGACTAACCGATTGCACCCCACACAAGAAATTTTGCTTATGTAGATAATCTAGACATTGCTGCATAGTGTACTAATTTTAAGAATATGGAGGATATTCTTACAAAAGCTTAGAATGGATTAACTAAATATTGTAAAAATAACAGTTTTGGTCAAAATTCTACTAAATCTACATATATCCAGCTTATTCCATCTTAGAAACCGAAAAGCAAATCAAGCCTTAATAATGACATGGGATGGACAACCAATTGAATTCAGCAAAACTCCATGCTCTCTGGACGTTCAAACATCATGTTATTAAAACGCAGGGCAAACTTAAAGCAAGGAATAGTCTTCTTCGAAAATTAGCCTGCATTCATGCGCGGAATATGCTACTTCCATATGTGAGATCTCAGGTAATGCTAAACATCTGGGTCCTCTTTTAAACGAAACTTGCCGTATAATTACAGGTTGCTTAAAACCTACACTTGTTAACCAATTATACCTGCATAACGGTATAGATCCACCAAAAATTAGACTTTCGACTTTCAGTCAATTCTCATATTGCTGTAAATTCTGACCTATTAATTTTAAAACAAAAGTGTAAATTTAAAAAATGTTCGGAATTAGAAACTGCGCATCTAACAAGTCTAAAATTATTGTTCACATGCGTTTCGTTTACAAAAATGAGGCAAAATAAAAGAAATTTTGTTTAGCTATTTACAGAGTGCGTAAGCAATAGCACAAAGTTTTAAACAGTTGTATTGCTTGATTTTGGCCGATGACATCTGTCCTAAAGTTTTGATAATTATTGCATTTATTATTTATCAGTAAGTATACATTTACCATCACAGAATGAACTCAATGGAACAATATTATCAATTAAATATCAATTAGTCAACTTTTATCTGCTAAAGTCAAACAATACGACTATTTGAGTAATTGTATGTTTTGTCTTGCATGGTACAATTGACAAGAACATGTTATATAAATAAATTTAGGCTCATTGGATACAGTATTTAATTCTGTATTTCGTATTGACACTTTAGTTCTAAAATTAATGGGGCATAATTTACAGCCATATGAAAATTTTACCATTGTATTTCCTATGGTTAAAAAAAAGTAGACACCCGGTTATATTATGCATACTTACGTACATAAAAATCACGCATATTCAGCAGAAACCAGAAAATAATAAAAGCAATAAGAGCTCTGCTGACTCACTCCACTCTTATTATTGTGGTTCGGATGCGGTATTTTCCTACCGAAAATCGGTCACTTTAATATGTAAGAAGTGAGAAATATTTGCTGTACGATTAGTAAGAATATTGATGTATTATGAACATATATTATGTATTTTAGTAACTACATGTATATATATATATATATATATATATATATATATATATATATATATATATATATATATATATATACATATGCAAATATTCGTACCTAAAGGTAAAGATTAACATCTGCGAAGTTAGTCGCCACTAGCACTTCCGTTAGTCTGTATGTTGATTATAGGCGGCAATGTTCACAATATCACTACAGTTGCTGACAAATTGTGCAAGGAAAAATCAACTGACATCGGTGCCTCGTAGCTCAGTGGCAGAGTTTGATACAAAACATAAAATAATAACTTCATGCGGTTCAAAAAATGAACATTAGTGTCAGCCAAGTAACATCGCAAAAATAAGTATTTGACAGTGAATCGACGCTCATTTTTTTGAAATTACGCATACAAAATGTTTTACCATGTCTGTTAATTAGGTTTTATTGGGACCCGCAGATTCCGTTGAAGGCGCTATAAGCCTCCCTGTCATTGTGACTAGTAGGAAATGTCAGATTTGATTATACATATTTTCAATTATTGCTTCCTGATATTGTTAACAGTTCAACTCAACGCAATTTGTTTAGTCGAATCCTTCACCAAAAAACATAATTGAGGGGCAACAATTCATAAATTCGGAATTAATTACTATTTGTGGCGTAACTCAAATGACGAGAATTCTGACTTTGAATTGTAGTCTACACGGACAAATATTAGTAAAATCAATGAAACTGTAAATTATTTATCAATACTGTCAATGATGTGGTCTCGTGGCCGCGTGTCTTACGGCCGAATTCACCATTTCTTAATCATGAGTTGATTCACAGATCAACGCTGATTCTAAATCAATCCAATTCACCATTAAAAATCAAGCTAATCTAATAATCAAAATCAATGATCAAATGATTCGTCATATTCCATGAATCAAGGACTGATCACATCTTTTGAATCCTAATTTTGACATTTATAGCTATGTTAGGATTCTGGCTGTTGTACCCATTCGTAACTTCGTCTTATCTTTCTTCTTTATCTTTATTTAGAACCACATTGGTTTTATTATTTTCAGCTATACTTTTATATCTTTCATTTTCACTATATTTAAAAACACTCCTTTATTGGAATCAATGTAATTTCTACCTATATCAAAATAGAAATATAATATTATTATAGGAAAATTATAAAATATATTTTATAAATAAATGAAAAACTTACATATTAATACTTTTTTAGCGGAAAAGTAAAATTACCACGAATAAAATTACATGACAGTTACATTAACTGTCAAAAACCAAAACAAAACTGTGAATCAGTTGATCATAATTCCTTGATTCAGAAATCAAGTTAGTGAATTAGAACATACGTTGATCTACAGATCAGCTTGATTCCTTAATCAACTGATTATTAATCAACGGATTAATGGTGAATTCGGCCGTTAGTGTTTGATCATGAATTTGGGGAAGTGGTTCGATCCCGGTCGACGCCAAAAAAAAAAATTGCAAATTTTAAATGGCACAAAATTAACTCCTGTGGTGTACTCTCCACGCCATCGATAAGTGCCCGTCAGACGACGTCTGATAAACGCCCGCACGGTACAAATATGTCATCATCATTACCGAAGTCTGTGTAGAAAGAAGATTGGCACACCCAGCAATGGGTAATATGCCGTGATACAGTCAATAATTGTATTAAAACTACGAGTATATATGGGCCTGTAAAATTGTATTATAAACATTCTTTGTTAAATGTAAAGAACATACATATTTATTTATCAAATTAGAGTTCCCGCAAGGATTTGTTAATCACTGGATAGAGAATGTCTGGTGTACATGTATTGCTTGTGTCTCCGATCAGATTAAAAGAGACTACAGGAAGTTTGGGAAAATATAGATATAAATTCCATTTTAGATAAGTGAGTTTGATTTTGGCATCTGTTACATTCACGTCAAAAATTGAGTTTAATAGTTATTTACGTATAAAGGGTGAAAGAAAGAGTTTACGCCTGCGGATGAAATATGAAGCCCAACGCGTAGCGGAGGACTTTGATTCGTCCAGGGGCTTTATCGTCCACAGGGTATAATCATTCAATTTCCGCCATGGTACCTAAGATGTAAACAATTTTAATGCAGTTGTATGTAAATTGTATTTATCTACAACTGTTGTAATATACGTACATTTTGCGTGTATCCACACGTAGATATAAATTTTGATCATATTCCACGGTGACTTTTTATTAAATAAATAGAAATAAAATACATTATTTAATTTCAAAAGACTTACCATTAATGAATAAACAATTAGACATTTTAAAAACCAAAATTATGAATGATGTTTTACAAGTATTTTAATTTTTTAAAAAAATTCAATTTTTTTAAGTAGAAATTAAAAGAAAATAAAAATAAAATAATATTAAAATAAATTTAAAATCTAATTTATTATTATTTAATTTTTTATATTTATAGTGGAGTAGAAAATAGTGTAAGAGCAAGAGCAGGAGTAGGATGCATAATTAAAAAAGAATTAGAACAATCGCTAAAAGAATGGATATGCGTAAACGAAAGAATATTAATAGTAAAAATAGAAGACAATCATGAATTTTCAGGAAACATTATTATAAGACGACAGTAAAACATCAAAAGATGAGTTTTGGAATACGCTACAGTTCGAATATGACAAATTAGATGAACCAATATATGTGATAGGAGACTCAATGCAAGGGTGGGGAATAATAACAAAGGACTCGAGAACATAATGGGAACCAATGGAGAATCAACTAGGAATAACAACGGTAACAGGCTGATAGATTTTTGCATTATTAATGATATGAAAATATTAAATTCACTCTACACGCACAAAGATATCCACAAGTATACAATGGAGGTCAAAAGTAGAAATGAAAGATCTATAATAAATTATTTTTTAGCAAAAAACTTAGAAGCAAAAAAAGTGCATGACGTTAGAGTCAAGAGAGGTTATGAAATTGGCAGCGATCACTTTCTTACAATAATGAAATTAAAGACGACAGGAGTGGCTAATAAGAAGGAAGACGCAATCGCAGTAAACACGGAAATAATAAGATTTAAAATAGACAAATTATGAGATCCAAAACCAAGAGAAAATTATCAGGAAATTGTAAAAGAATTGATAATAAATACAACAAAACCAGATCCCAATAATATTGAAGAAATGTGGAGTAAATTTAAATACATAATAGCAGAAGCAACAAAACGGCCGTGTGGCGTATATAGAAACACTCACCACAACAAACAAACACACTGGTGGAATGACGAAGTAAATGAGGAAGTCAAACAGAAAAAAACCAAAACGGAAAAAAATCCTGAATACTAAACAAGATAAGGACTATGAGGATTATAAATACCAAAGGAAAAGAGTAAAAGAAGCAATAAAAAAGTCAAAGTCGAAAAGTTGGGAAGAATTTGGAAGAACAATGGAAGAAAATTTTAATGATAATCAAAAATTATTCTATAAAGTAATTAAGAAATCTAGAATGGGAAATCAGGTACACTTAAGCCAACTGAAAGACAAACAGGGAAACATAATAAAAGGAAAGTGTGAAACAATGGCAAGATGGAAAGAACAGTTCGAGGAATTGTTAGAAGAAACTAATACTCAGAATTATATGGAAGAACAAATTGACGAACAATATACGAACGATGATGTACGTTCTTCAGCTGAGGAAATAACCAGAGATGAATTAAAAATAGTGTGACGTGCGCCCCCGAGAGAATAGTATACAACGCCACCACTGAACGAATATACGAGAACGATGACGCAATCCCTGGCGCCGCAGCGGCTGGACTCTTAATTGCGCCGTGACCTCGTCCCTTTGTGTACCGGTCATTGTCGCTTGGAAGGCTTCTAGTGGCTTCTAGACTGTTCCGCGCTGTATAAATATTGGCCGGGAGAAGACGGAGGCATCAGTCTCATATATACCAGTAACCAGATATGAACTCAGTGATATAAATAAACAGTTGAACAGTTGTTAACATAAATAAATGTAGTTATATAAATAAGTGCAGTGATATAAATGTTAGTTAGATAAATAATCGTAGTGTTTAAGCATTTAATAATATTCTTAGTGTTTATAATTAGTTAATCATAGTGTTAGTTGTTTTTATTCTTTTAATATTTAATCCTTATTTAATTATCGTTTAATAAACGTATTCTTTGTTAATAATAATTGTCTATGTTTTACACTTCACCCATATAAATAAAAACGTTACAATTGGTGTCAGGTGTGGGGTTGTTCATAACTGTGAAGTGTAAATAAAATAAATAAAATGACGACTAAACAAGTAAAATTAGGTGAATTAAAAGTAAGTGATCTCAAGAAAGAACTGGAAGAACGAGAATTAGATACGACAGGACTGAAAGGCGTTCTACAATCTCGTCTGCGGCAAGCATTAATCGATGCTGGTGAAAATATTGAAGATTACTTATTCGAAATTTCATGTAACCTATCTCTATCCGACATTGAGAAACTTATAATAGAAAGTTCTAGAAAATCAGAAGAAAGTTCTAGAACATTAGAAGAAAAATTAATAGAAAGTTCTAGAAAAGCAGATGAAAATTCTAGAACACTAAAACAAGAATTGACCGAAACACTAGAACAAAAATTAGTAGAAAGTTCTAGAAAATCAGAAGAAAGTTCTAGAACATTAGAAGAAAAATTAATAGAAAGTTCTAGAAAAGCAGATGAAAATTCTAGAACACTAAAAGAAGAATTAAAACAGGAGATGGCAGAAAGTTCTAGAAAAGCCGAAGAAAATTCTAGAACATTAGAAAATAAATTAGAAGAAAATTCCAAAATATTAAAAGAAGAATTAATGGAACATTCTAGAAATTTAGAACAAAAATTAGAAGAGAATTCTAGAAAAACTGAAGAAGACCTGAAGAATTTAGAAGAAAAGTATGACAGGAAGATAGAAGAATTACGAGAAAAATTCACTAAAAGTACATCGTCGTCAATCTCGAATTCTGGTGTGGCTGAGCCAAGTCTAATAGAAGGAAGAAAAGTAGTAAAAGCTGATACTACTTCAAAAATGCACATAAAAACACCGGAATTTGATGGGAAGTCTTCGTGGCCAAATTATTTAAAACAATTTGAAGCGGCCGCAAAAGCGAATAATTGGACATCCGAGGAGAAGGCTACTGCGTTGACTGTCTCGTTGCGCGGAGAAGCTATCGACATCCTGCAAACGCTGAAAGAAGACGAACAAGAAGACTACGACCAGCTAGTCAAGCGATTGGATATGCGGTATGGAAATGCGCATCTGGAGCAGGTGTACCAGACGCAACTGAGGAACCGGTATCAGAGTTCAAAAGAAAGCCTTCAAGAATTTGAAGTTGACGTAGCTCGTTTGGTTCATCTCGCACATCCTACGGCTCCTGACAGCGTTTTGGAGTGCTTGGCCACTCAATCATTTATCTACGGAGTTCGAGACAGCGAAACTCAACAAGCACTGCGATTGGCCCGTCCTAAAACTTTAATTGATGCGCTCTCATATGCATTGGAGCATGAAGCTGCCAAACAAGCTTCACGTAACCAATTACGAGTGCGAAATATTGATGCTGAGAGTAATGAAACAACAGAAGATTTAGATGAGAGGTTACGGCGAATTGAAAATGAAATGTTTGCTGGCAGAAAGAAACTCCGCTGTTGGAACTGCGGTGAACTGGGCCATCCGCAGAGACTTTGCAGAAAAATACAAAAGAAGACGGAATCTGCAAAGGAAGAAAAGGAGTCGGAAAACTAAATCGGGTTGATGCGAAGGAGCAACTGTCGACCCGTAATCTAGTAGCTCCACAATCCATCAGTTATGTCGCATCTCTTCATCATAAAGCCAATAGCATCTATGTGGATGGCTCTATTAACGGAAGGCCAATGAAAATGCTACTGGATACGGGTGCGACAAAAACTATAATTAGGCCCGACTGCATAAGGAAAACTGGCAAGACACATCTTCAACCAACCAAGTGGCGGTTACGCACAGCAACGGGAGAACAAGCTATCGCATTAGGAGAAGTAGATGTCACCATCTCTATTGGAAACACCTCCTTTAAACATCGTGCGCTAGTAGCTGAAGTTGAAGATGAATTAATACTCGGAATGGACGCAATGACAAAGCATGGCTTTAAACTTGACCTGAAGAAGGGCGTGATGATGGTCAATGAAGAAGAACTCGTATTAAATCCACGAGATGATAAAGCTGTGCGCGTACTAATGGCAGAAGACGTTACCCTCCCAGAACGAAGTGAAACTATCCTGGAAGCACATTTAGATGGTAGTTTCTGTGAGGGAAGTATCGTTATGCTGGAGCCCAAGAATGATGATGCCAAAACTGGCACTGGAGTTGTTGTCGGAAAATCACTCGTCAAAGCCAGCCGGGTAATACCTGTTCGAATAATGAACGTAAATTTTTATCCTGTTGTCCTAAAGAGAGGAACAATTGTAGGAGAATGCTCTGCAGTATCCTCGATTATTCGAACTGTAAAGGCCACAGGGAACACATCTCAGAAAGTTTCGGACACGTTAATCAATCAACTGACAACATCGTTTGAAGAATTGACCGCCGACCAGAGAACGAAGGCAAAGAATCTAATTGGAAATTTTAAAGATGTGTTCCAATTTGATGAGAAGAACAAAGGGAGAACTAATGTAGTTCACCATAAAATAGACACCGGAGACGCAAGACCCATCCGTCAACCAGCAAGAAGACTACCACTGGCGAAACGTGAGGAAGCAGAACGAATAATCGAGGACATGAAGATGGAAGGTGTGATTGAACCTTCAAGCAGTCCATGGGCTTCACCAGTGGTGTTAGTGAAGAAGAAGGATGGCTCTACACGATTTTGCGTCGATTATCGTCAACTTAACAACGTGACGAAGAAGGATAGCTACCCGCTACCTCGAATAGACGACACATTAGACACCTTAGCTGGCTCAAAGATTTTCTCCACTTTGGACCTAAAGAGCGGATACTGGCAAGTGGATTTGGATCCAAAAGACAAAGAGAAGACAGCCTTCACCATTGGTACAGGACTTTGGCAATTCACCGTAATGCCGTTCGGGCTCTGCAATGCTCCTGCAACGTTTGAACGACTCATGGAAACAGTATTGACTGGGCTATCTTGGAAAACCTGTTTAGTGTACCTCGACGATATTATTGTGGTTGGTAAGACATTCGAGGACCACATGAAGAATTTGGAAGAGGTTTTCCAGAGATTGAGGAAGGCTAACCTGAAACTTAGCCCGAAGAAGTGTCACCTGTTTCGAAGAGAAGTCCATTACCTGGGACACGTGGTTTCCGGTAAGGGTATTGCAGTCGACCAGGAGAAGATAAAGGCTGTGAGAGACTGGCCAGCACCTAGGGACAAACACGAACTCAGAAGTTTCCTTGGTTTGTGTACCTATTATCGGCGATATGTACCTGGATTTGCCAACATAGCCAAGCCACTGACAAGGCTTACTGAAGAAGGAAGAAGATTTATCTGGGAAATGGACTGTACAGTTGCATTTAAAGAACTAAAACATGCTTTGACAAGCGCACCCGTCTTGAGTTATCCTTTACCTGAAGGAGAATTCATTCTAGACACAGATGCCAGCAACGTTGGAATTGGTGGCGTTCTTTCCCAGATACAAGATGGGCATGAGAAAGTTATTGCCTACTTTAGTAAGACCTTGTCAAAACCAGAAAGGAATTACTGTGTGACTAGAAAAGAACTCTTGGCAGTCGTGAAATCCGTGGAACATTTCTACAAATATTTGTACGGAAGACGATTTTTGATTAGGACTGATCATGCTGCATTAAAATGGCTGCTACAATTCAAGAATCCTGAAGGTCAGGTGGCTAGATGGATTGAAAGACTACAGGAATACGATTTCAAAATCGATCATAGGGCGGGTACCAGCCATCGTAATGCCGACGCATTATCCAGAAGGCCATGCCAAGATGAGTGCAAGCATTGTAGTCGACTGGAAGAGAAACATTTTACTGTCGCCAGGACAACAGTAGTCGACGATAATTGGCAGCCCGATGGACTACGCGAAGACCAAGAGAATGACCCGACGTTGAAAATACTGCTGGAGTGGAAAGCAGAAGAGAGAAAACCAAGATGGGAAGAAGTTGCACCACACTCACAGAGTGTAAAATCATACTGGGCGCAATGGGACTCGATGATGATTGAAGATGGCCTGTTAAAGCGTTTGGTGGAAAATACTGATGGAACTGAGAAGAGAACTCAGTTGGTTATTCCTAAGAATAGAATTCCAGACGTGCTGAAAGAGATCCATGACGGATCTGGAGGTGGCCATTTTGGAGTCAACAAAACATTAGAAAGATTGCGCCAGCGATTTTACTGGGTTAACTGCAAGGAAGACGTTAAAGACTGGTGCAAGAAATGTGTAGTTTGCGCTGGAAGCAACGGCCCTCATAGACGACGGAAAGCCCCAATGCGTCAATACAACGTTGGCAGTCCATTTGAGCGCATTGCGATTGACGTGGCCGGACCATTTCCAGAAAGCGAAGACAGAAATAAATACATCGTGGTTGTCATGGACTACTTCACCAAATGGGTTGAGGCCTATCCATTACCCAACCAGGAAGCTACTACGGTCGCCGAAACCTTAGTCAAGGAGTGTATATGCCGATTCGGAGTTCCACGTGAACTTCACTCCGACCAGGGGAGAAATTTTGAGTCTGCCGTTTTCCAAAATATCTGTAAGATATTAGGGATTAATAAAACGAGGACAACTGCATTACATCCGCAGTCCGATGGCATGGTTGAACGCATGAACAGAACGATCAACCGATATTTGTCGAAGGTAGTCTCCAACCACCAAAGAGACTGGGACCGACATCTTCATCTGTTCTTAATGGCTTATCGTTCATCCGTGCATGAAACCACAGGGCAAAGTCCTGCGAACATCTTATTTGGGCGTGAGTTGCGCCTGCCATGTGACTTGGTGTTCGGCAGTAAACCTGGGGAAGATCTGGCCGGAGAAGACTACGTTACGGGCTTACGGAGAAGAATGAACGACATTCATGAACAAGTCCGCATAAACACTCAAGCTGCCAGCGACCGAATGAAGGACCAGTATGACATCAAGGCAGAAAAAGGTGGATACCAACCAGGGGATTTAGTGTGGCTTTACAATCCTCAAAGGCGCCGAGGTTTATCACCAAAGCTACAAAGAAATTGGGAAGGTCCTTATGAGGTCGTTAAGAGAATAAACGACGTGATATACAGAATTAGAAAAACACCTACCGGGAAGCCGAGAGTAGTACACTTTAATCGGCTAGCCCCGTTCGCCGGTGACAACAATGAAGACCAGCATGGAGCAACGGTTCGTCGGATCATAGCTCAGGAACCGACTTTTGAAGAATTCATGGAACAGTATTCCTTTGGTCACAAGGCGCGGTATGGCGTGACGACAGAAGAATATAGAGATCTGTTCACCGTGTCCTCAGATTATTCCCTCGGCCACTGCGTATCGGAAGACTTAAAGATGTCACGCGGCATAGCGTCAGTCTTTAAGACAAAATTTGGACGACTACAAGAACTGGCCAACCAAGGTCCATCCGTCGGGAAGACGCTACGACTGAGGGATAACAATACAGAACAGCAGCGGTATATCTACTACCTGGTCACAAAACCACGCTCGTACCAAAAGCCGTCGTATCGCAACCTATGGAGCTCGCTGTGTGACTTGAAGGATCATCTGCTAGAAAATGACATTTTGAAGTTGGCAGTACCGAAGTTAGGCTGTGGACTAGATGGCTTGGATTGGAGAGTTATTAGGAACATGTTAGAGATCCTCTTCCGCTATACCGGTATCGAAATTCTCGTCTGCAGCTTTAACCCTAACAGACAGAAAGGAGAACTCCAGCGGACCATCGACTGTCACTTCTTCAAGACTTCAAAGTGTACCAAGGGCAATGCATGTAGATTTCGTCATCAAGAACTGTTCCGGGACGAAACAGTCTTAAGGAGGGGGCAATGTGACGTGCGCCCCCGAGAGAATAGTATACAACGCCACCACTGAACGAATATACGAGAACGATGACGCAATCCCTGGCGCCGCAGCGGCTGGACTCTTAATTGCGCCGTGACCTCGTCCCTTTGTGTACCGGTCATTGTCGCTTGGAAGGCTTCTAGTGGCTTCTAGACTGTTCCGCGCTGTATAAATATTGGCCGGGAGAAGACGGAGGCATCAGTCTCATATATACCAGTAACCAGATATGAACTCAGTGATATAAATAAACAGTTGAACAGTTGTTAACATAAATAAATGTAGTTATATAAATAAGTGCAGTGATATAAATGTTAGTTAGATAAATAATCGTAGTGTTTAAGCATTTAATAATATTCTTAGTGTTTATAATTAGTTAATCATAGTGTTAGTTGTTTTTATTCTTTTAATATTTAATCCTTATTTAATTATCGTTTAATAAACGTATTCTTTGTTAATAATAATTGTCTATGTTTTACACTTGACCCATATAAATAAAAACGTTACAATAGTTATACAAAAACTAAGAAACGGTAAAGCACCAGGACACGATAAGATTAGACCAGAACAAATAAAATACTTGGGGGAAGAAGGAGAAGAAAAACTATTAGAGATATTAAACAATATATGGAGAGTAGGTAAAATACCCGCAGACTGGGAAAAAGCTTGTTATATTCACTGTACATAAAAAGGAAGATACTAGAAATTGCAATAACTACCGAGGAATATCGCTACTATGTACTACGGCCAAAATTTATGAGGCTATACTAGAGATTAAACTCAGACAAGCAATAGAAATAACAATTGATAAGGCACAAAGTGGATTTAGAAAAGGACACTCGACGCAAGACCATATATTCACCCTTAGAAAACTTACAGAGAAGACTATAAAGCAAGAGGGCAAACTAAACATAGCATTTATTGACATAGGGAAAGCATTTGACAGAGTTTCGAGAAATCAAATGTGGAAAATTTTAAAAGAAAAACAAATAAACAAGCAACTATTACGTGCAATTAAAAGCGTCTACAGAACAACAACAAAGTTTGTAAGAACAGGAAATGAGGAAACAGAACAATTTACCACCACCCAAGGACTACGACAAGAAGAGGCTTTGAGTCCAATACTTTTTATCACATTTCTAGACTACATCATGAAAAAGATTAAAGACAAGACAAGGAAAGTTAAAATAATAATAATAATAATAATAATAATAATAATAATAATAATAATAATAATAATAATAATAATAATAATAATAATAATAATAATAATAATAATAATAATAATAATAATAATAATAATAATAATAATAATAATAATAATAATAATAATAATAATAATAATAATAATAATAATAATAATAATAATAATAATAATAATAATAATAATAATAATAATAATAATAATAATAATAATAATAATAATAATAATAATAATAATAATAATAATAATAATAATAATAATAATAATAATAATAATAATAATAATAATAATAATAATAATAATAATAATAATAATAATAATAATAATAATAATAATAATAATAATAATAATAATAATAATAATAATAATAACCTTTATTTAATAAATCCCAATTTAGTACATAATTAAAATTAATAAAGAAAATAAGTTTATAATACATTGTAAATTAATAATATCGTATTTGATGCATGTATGGAATTTATCCAACTCCGTTTTGGGCGTAGGCCTCCCCCATCTGTTGCTATTCTTTCCTGTTTTCTGTAAGTCTCGTCCATGTTGATCCAGCCTGTTTCTTTATATCATCCTGCCAGCGTTTACTTGATCTACCTCTTCCTCTGCATTTATCTAGTGGTATCCATAGTGTAGTATTTCTTGTCCATCTTTCATCTTTGGTTCTTATAACATGTCCCGCCAAGTTCCACTCCATTTGTTTTATTCTTTGTTTTACATCCGTGATGTTTATTCTTCTTATTTCGGTATTCCTTACTCTATCTTTTAAACTGATTCCCAGTAAACTTCTTTCCATTCTTCGTATAGTGATATTTAATTTGTTATAGTGGTTTTGGGTTAGACTCCATGTTTGGCAACCATAGATTAAAGTTGGTAGTACACATGATTCGAATACTCTCGTTTTTAAGGGTATTGAATATTCTCCTTTAAAAATTTCTTTAAGAGACCAATATTTTTTCCATGCTAGTACTATCCTTCGATCTATTTCTTCTGTGATTCTGTTAACAAATGATACTGTTTGGCCTAGATATATGTACTTTTCAACGTACTCTAAGTAGGATCCAACTAATTTAATGTTTTCCTTTGGCCCATTGGTCATAAGTTTAGTTTTATTAAAGTTTACCCGTAGTTCTACATTCTTACTTTTGCACTGAATGTCTTCCAGCATAGATTCTAGAGCATTTGGAGTTTCAGCGACGAGGACAATATCGTCTGCGAATCAGAGATTCGATAGATATTTTCCGTCTATCTTCAAGCCCTTGTTTTCCCAATTTAATTCTTTAAAAACCCATTCAAGGACACATGAAAACAATGTTGGTGACAAAGGATCGCCTTGTCGCACTCCTCTTTCAATATTGAATGCTTCCCCTGGTTTTTCTAGAACTATCCTAGCCTTGCTTCTATTGTATATGGCTTTTATTATTTTGATATATTTGTGTTCGATCCCTGCTTCATACAACGATTTGAAAATATAGTGGTGTTCTACACTGTCAAACGCTTTTTCAAAATCTATCAAGGCAAGATATAAAGTTATTTTGTATTCTTTCGCTTTCTCCATTATTTGGTTAATTGATTGTAGATGGTCTGTTGTAGAGAATCCACTTCTAAATCCCGCTTGTTCGAGTGAATTAAATTCTTCGATTTTCTTATTTATTCTGGAGTGTTTTATTTTTATAAAGATTTTGTACATGCATGAAGATATACTGATGGGTCTATAATTATCTAGAATTTCTCTATTTCCCTTCTTGTGAAGTAATATTATGTTGGAGTTTAGCCATTGTATTGGAATACTTTCTACTATGAGAATTTGTTTAAAAAGATAATATAGTGATTCAACAAGTTCCTCTGCTCCAATTTTCACCATTTCGTTGTTTATATTATCGTCGCCTGGAGCCTTATTATCTTTAAGTTCTTTTATTGATTTTAATATTTCTTCTTTATGGATATAGGGGACTTCTGTCTCCTCTTCCAAATTAATATTCTCTTCCATTTCCTCAGGGGTATTACTTGTATATAGTTGTGTGTAGAATTGTGTCGCAGTGGAGAGTGTTCCAGTTCCCATAGTCTGTCTTCTCCAATTAAAGTTTTAACGTTAAGTGTACCTACGAATATTGTATCCTTATTTCTACCTTTCTGGGGGGTTTGGTCGCTTACTTCCGCGGGGACTAACCGTTTTGGAAGAGCTTGAAGTTTGAGGCCGTTTCTATTTTCTTAATGTATATTATGTTTATTATTATTATTCTTAAGTTCTAAGTTTGGATATGTCTATACTTGCGATTTTAATTGCTATTTATCTTTTGTAATTAGAAGTGATCTTATATCTATATTATTGGTTGGGGCTGTATTGAAGGTAATAGATCCTGTAGTGACAGCACGCACTTTAGAATTATATCAAATGATGCATTTGTTTTCGCTTTTCGATGCAAAGCGAAAATTTGGTAGCACGCGTGTCTCAAAATATTCGCCTGCACGCGTACGACTCGAGGCGAAAGTATTAAACTAACGTCCCAATTCAATTCAAAGACAATTTATATATAATTTATAAATTTATTATATAAAAATGTCATAATATTTTCTATGTTAATAGTATAAAAGCCGAAAATTCCCGAAACGAAAAGCTAATATAAAATTCTAAAATGCATGCTACCAAGATTCGTAAAAGTAAAATCGCATTCGCTTGTTTTCTATGATAGAATTCTAAAGTGCGTGCTGCCACTACTGATCTTTTCTTTTGCCTTTCTATATTGCCCACCGCTTCTTTAACTGTTTCTTGTGTTTTCGTATATACTTTTTTATCTGGTTGGTTATTCTCTTCTTCGGAAAGGTTTCTTTTCTTATTATTTTAATTTACATTTTCTTCTTTGATAACAAGTTTATCGTAATCTATGTAACAAATTTTGTTTTCCGCTCTAAGTTTCTTCATTTCCGGAATAAGTTTTTTCTGTATTTCAATTATTTATCAATCGTTTGCCATTTCTATTTCTTTTATATGTATGTTTAAATTGAGATGTTTTGTAGTAAATTCCTGTATGTAAATTTCTAATTCGCCAGATTCATTTGTTCCCTCTTCTAGTCTATGTATAATTATATTTTTATTTTTTACTTCTCTTTCCAAAACTTTTATTCTCTGGTCTTGTTCTTCTATTTTTTTTTTCAGAATTCTATTTTCTTCATGAAATTTAGTGAATTGTTGTTTATTTTGTTTTATTACTTCCTTTATTTCATTTTTTATATCTTCTCTTATGTCGATCCGTTGTTGATCAAATAATTTTTGGAGTTCTGTTATATCCATATTTAGTATTTTTAAATAAAATGTTTAAATAAAATGTTTGCGGTCACTGGAATGGTTCATGCGCATGCGCGGGTCTAGCTAAGCGACAGCGCGTGATTTACTGAGTAGTGAATTGAATTCTATGTTCTATCACTCTTTAATAATTTGTTGTATGGTTGCAGAATCATGCATGCAAATGTGAATTTCTATTCCAAATTTTAAATTAAAATCGAGCCTCACTTGGATCTCACAGTAGGAAATGATTAGCGTTGATAATTTTCCAGTTTTGTTATTCAAATTGTTAAATTTCCTTCAAAATAGTGTAATATTCAAGAACACCAAAACTTAACTTGCTTATTTATTTCCAGCGGCACTCAAACTCCAAAGCTGAAATAGGATACTACAAATTAGAAAATGTCAGTATAGCAGAATGTGCATTTGCAGACGATCTGGCAATATTTGCAAAAAATGGAGAAGACTTGCAATATAATTTAAACGTTTGACATGAAGTATTACAGAAATACAACATGAACATAAATACAGAAAAAAACAAAGATAATGGTAATATCGAAGGAACAAATAGAAGCAACAATAAAATTAAATGGAAGAGTAATAGAACAAGTGGATGAGTTCTCATACTTAGGAGCAACAATAAACAGTAAGAGTGATTTGAAAAGCGAAATTAATAAGAGAATCAAATCAGCGAATAAAACTTACCATGCAATAAACAAGATAGTTCTAAATAATACACAAATATCCAAGTGAACAAAAATGACCATTTACAAAACAATTTACCGACCAACATTACTATACGGAAGCGAAACATGGGTAGTAGATCAAAGGAACAAGAGCAAGGTACAAGCAGCTGAAATGAGGTATCTAAGACGAGTTGAAGGAAAACGAAGAATAGACAAAGTTAGGAACGAAGAAATAAGGAAAAATCTGCAAATTGAAAGCGTTCAAAATACAATAGATAAAAAGAATCTAGGATGGTATGGTCATTTAATAAGAATGCCAGAAGACAGGTAAGCCAAACAAGTGTGGAATGCAAAAGTAAAGAAGAAAAATAAAAGAGGAAGGCCAAAAAAGAGTTGGGAAAGCAGTGTAGAAGAAATACTGGGAAGAAACAACATCAATTTTCAAGAGGCAAGAAAAAAAGCAACACACCGAAAGACGTCGGAAGGAACGAGGGAAATAATAAGCAAAATAAAATAAGAAGTATAATCTCGACACCCGAAAGGGTATTTGAGATTTAAAAGATGATAATAATAATAATAATATTTATATATAAAAAAAAATTATAATTTATTTGAATTTTTATTTGAATTTTTATATTTATAATTTTGGAATTTAAAATATATTAACAAAACCTACTTTGTATTATATACGAGTACATTTTATAGATATTTTCTTTTGTTAAGTCAAATATTTTTATTTATATTTATTAATTTATAATTTTTCTTATTACTCTGAAGATGGTTTTTGAATAAAACCGATATCGATAAGATTATTAATTTGTGTTTTTATTTATTTATATATTTTATTGAGGTATAACATCAAGAGAATTACAAAATAAAATAAAAATATAAAATGTACCTCCAAGAGAATATAACAACGTATTTATTTATTTATTCGAGTCGAACTAATATAGAAGTACATACACCTTATTTATTAACAATAGCAAAAAGTCAAAAAGTCACTGATGTGTCTTTATATATTCGCTACTTCCTCGGCTACTTCGCTATATGTACTTGTTTCTTGTATGAAATAATACAAGAAGATAAATAGATTACGTTGTATTATTGATAGAGTAAGTGCGGCAAATATGGACCACCAATAACTTAATCAGAAATAAAACCATCAAGGATAATCAAATAACAACATTGTAATTATCTAATTACTTTGTAATTAATCAAATAACAAACAAAGAAATTCTTATCTTTTATAATGAACAAATAAAATAAAATAATTCTAAACAATTCCAATTTCCAATAATTTGAAACCTGTGGGTAATATGGACCAGAGCGTGTTAAATATGGACCAGGGTGGTCCATATTTAACACACTCAATACCCATATCAGTTGATTATTTTAGTTAAGTTTAGGAGCAATAATCACACATAAAGTAGTCTTTTTCATTACAGGCACAATCTTCATGTGCCCACATTTGACATGAAATGCATTGTAGCCAGGTTTCCCCTCTTTGGTCCTCCGAATATAAAGTAGTACAATTAATGCATCTGGCATCTTCTTGACAGCTCCTATCAGGACTTTCCTCTGAAGAATCATCAGGAATAAAGTCTTCGTCACTTTCTGAAGTTGTAGTCTCGTCAGTTTTTTTAATTTTGTTTTTAATAACAAGGCTTTTGCCTTTTTTTTCATTAAAATTTAAACTTTTGCATACTTTTTTTTACAGCCGAATCTTTATTTTTATCAAGTTTGCTAGGCTGACACTTTCGCTTTTTATCCCCTTTAAGCTCTTTCTTCTTTAAAGATTCCTCTAGTGCTTTTTTATACGGTGAGGATGTTATTACTTCTGGTTTACCTGGCTTTCTGCCACGATTGGTCTGCTTCTTCTTTTTGACAGGTACGGGAGATATTTGGTGAGGCGTTATAAAAGCGCCTGCAACGGTCACACCAGATGTAGAAGGTTCTTGGAAAGAATCATTCGGATCCATAGCACGCCCGGTTGTAGCTACAGCACTGGTATCAGTTGCTGGCGATTCTGGTTGCTCTAAATTCCGAGATAATGTGTCGTCATCAGTTGTAATCTGTCCTAAGTATGTAGTCACAGTCTCAGCTGTCTGAGACGAAGAAAGAATTGCACATGAAGTGGTTGGAATTTGTGTAGCTACAATAGAGTCAGTTCTTGTATTGGGAACGACCTCATCATCATCATCATCTGCTGCTACAAAATCATGGTCTATAAAGATGTTCCTATTAAGAGGATATATCCCTGTACAATGAAAGCCTTTGACGGCAATTTCTCCAGTTTGAGCTCTTAAATACGCTCGACCAAACAATTCAGTTATATCAAAATGAGTTAGGGCTCGTGTATTATTTCTCATCCAGCACCTGATTTCTTCAGTTAAGTACTTTTTAAGAGGTCCCATAAAAGTTTTATCGAGTGGCTGAATTTTGTGACTCGAATGTGGTGGGATTGAAAGTAGACGAACGTAATTTTTTCTGGCCAGATCTATAAGTTCGATATTTCTCGTATGACTAGCATGACCATCCAAAATGAGCAAAATAGGAGACGATGCCGAAGGTTTTACTATTTCAAGGAAGTGTTTGAACCACTTCGTAAATAAATTTGTTTGCACCCAGCCCGAAGGATGATTAGCGTGAATAGACCCTGGCGGTGCACCTTTCATAAGAAGAGGGTTGTCTTTCTTTCTAGGAAAGATGAGCATGGGTGGCACGAATGATCCTCCTGCACCCATGCACATTATGCAAGTTATTAATGAGCCTCTTTCAGCCGAAATTAGTGCCCCGATTTGTTTTTTACCTTTGAGGCCTAAAACCTTCGGCATCTTAGCTGGTACTACAGATATTCCCGTTTCATCTACATTGTAGATATTATTCGGATTGAAATGGTAGGTGTCCATTTCTTTCTCTAATAAATCAAAAAAATGTCCTACGTTTTCTTTGTTAAATCCTTTTGCACGGGATATGGAAGTCCCTGTAGGCTGGCGGAATGAAAGAGATGGATGGCGTTTAAGGAACAAACGTAACCAGTCCCTACCTGCAGGCTGGCGAGTGGTTGAAAATGGGTTCGGAAGATTATTTTTGGAGGCTAACTGGAACGCTAATGATCTAATATCGCTTCTTGTAAGCCCAAAAAACTTTGCCTCCATTGTTAAAACGTATTCAACAAGGGAATTTTCTAGCTCCAATGGTAAAACAGGTTTTCTACCTAGTTTCGCGGATGTTATTAAATCTAGAGGCTTTTCTTTGTCTGCCACCAAACGACGAAGTGTAATTTTAGGTACGTTGTAATGTTTGGAAGCCTTTAAATAACCCATTTTCTTTTCTCTTATCGCATTTATTGCCTCTTTCATGGCGTCTTTGTCCCAGGATTGTCTCAATTTTTGCGATTTCTTACGTCTAGCAGGCATCGTAACCTATAAAAACGAAAATGTGTCAAATATGGACCACTGGTCCATATTTACCTCAACTACCATGGGCTATATTACTCGCACTCAACCATTAAAAGACAACATTATTTTAAGTCACCATAAACAAAAGTATACAATATTGTAGTTTCAAATATATAAAGCCTAAGGTATACACTGGAACATTTAATGTGCATTTACTGATATAATTACAATATGACAGTCAGATATGTTATCAAAACTTACCGGAAAATAAGATTGAAAAGGCGGGAATTCAAAAATTTGTAATAGTGCCTGCATACATTACTTCCTTGTTGCGCCGGTTGACTGAAGTACACACATAGGATGGTATTTGAACTACAATAGGTTTGCTGACTCATGCGCTTAGCCAATCAGGTGCTAGCACTGTGGTCCATATTAACCGCGTAGGCCATATTTGCCGCACTTACTCTACGTTTATAAACCTCTGTAGGTAAATAATGATTGATAAATTTAAAATATACAAGTTAATTAAACTTATTAATAAAGAAACCAGTTAGTCATGTTTACATGTGACATGAACATATGACATCTGTCATATCATTGCAATTTCCACTGTAACGTCATAGTCTAACATAATCACACAAAATATATTTATCATAAATTTTTGTAATCTGTGATATTGATAGTTGTAGATAAAGTATAGTATTTGACTCGCATATAATGGCTATATTACTCTCGGATGATTCAACTTCATCCTCGTATAATATAGCCTACCAATACTATCCTCGTTAAATAATATAAAGCATATATATTTGTGAAATTAATTTTTTTTGTATTTTTTTAAAAAATGTTAATTTTGTATATTTGTTTCTTTCCCTTTTAATTAAGTCTCATCACATATTTTGATACGTGGTTCTTAACACAACACTTGCAACCCGTTGTCATAAATTGATATAATTACATTTCAGTGCGTATAACAAGAATAACCTAGAAATTGTCCAACCGGTCAGTCAAGCGAATGACAAGTAACGGAAATAAGGACAATAAATTGGAATTATGTACCACTATCTCTAGCCGGGTACATGCGAAGATTAACATACTCTATCCCAGCATTTCTCAATCGCCGGTCCGTGGATCGGGGCTGGACCGTGATAAAATTTCAACGGTCCGCAGAAAAATATCCGACATACTGACTTTAATTACGCGTAAAAGTTAAATAGTAATCTAAAGCTACTCTATGAACAACAAACACATTAAATTAAGAATATTTTTTCTCCTGTCTAACTTCTAATTTTATGGTTTATTCTTTTTTTAATTAATATTGTGTTTGTGAAGATCATTTTGTGATTTTCTACTTGATATAAATAATAACAATGATAATATGTGTACCTATTTCAAAAACTATTAGAATATTAGAAAATAAATACACATAATTGATTGTAGCATATAATAACCGGTCCTCGTAAAATTATTCAAAATTTTACTGGTCGATGAGAACAAGATTAACACTGCTTTATCCAGTAGTTAACAAATCTCTGGTTTCCCGATATATTTAGATAAGAGTATTTTTTCCTTTCGTTCTTTTTTTTTGCCAATAATTATGGAATGTCTTGACTATTTGTTGTACTCGTACGTTATTTAAGACAGTATTTTCTAATATACATTGTTTTTATTTTCTTTAATTCGCTTATTTTTCATACATTTTTAAATGAAATTACAAAATCCAGCACGTGAGAATTTGTTTATTTGTTAAATAAAACGATTATTCTTGACATGTCCTACTAGCAGCCCTTAATTTAGTTCTTTAAAATTCCGTTAATGTCTTATTATTCCCTAAATTTGTATGGAAAATAACCTCTGAGTTTAACGGTACATATCATTATTTGAAAAAAAACTGTATTCCCATGTTCAACGACTATGTCAAGGATTATCGTATTCACATACAAGTAAAACACAGCCGAAAATAATTCGTGCTTTTTCCAAATGAAATGACGAATAGCGTACATATGGATATATTTATAGATTATTTTAAAAATCAGTCATAACATTTAATAATACATATTTCTTTCTTATTATTAAAAAAAATAATTAAAGCAGCAAGTTTGATTCAGATGCAAAATATTAAAATAATTCGTATTTTTTAAATATTTCTTGCATTATATATAACATTTACTAAATATTTCCTATTATAAGTAGGCTTTACTTCCAAAATATGTTCGCAGTTCCATAATCCATCAAATTAGGGAACTTTTAATTCAAAGCTTCAAAATGTTTCATGCAAATGAAGTGGGTGAAATTTAACAGAAATATTATAAAAAACAAAAAAATGCGTGTAAGAATTCGAACTACGTAAATAAATTTGATATTATTTATATTATTTTGTTATTTAATAAAAATAATAGAACCATATTATTTCGCTGTATATTTTTTTAAAAGTAAGGAAATTAAATTAAATTAGTTAAATATTCATAAATAGTATTAAAAATGTGCAGTAAATTACAAATAATACATAATGCGATCAGCTTAATATTTCGAGTCTGAATCATCAATTATTCTACTCTAAACAATTTTATAAATAAATTTCTTTTTTATCTTTAAAATTAAGAAGAGGTACTTTGGTACTTATTTTATTCTATTACATGTTTCATGACCAGCTGCACAGCTTCAAAAAAAGTGAATATAGAAATTTTGACAGTAATAATAACAACTTATTTGACATTTCGTTTCCACACGATATTGTCAATGTAACCAACGGTTAACAATTTAACTATAAGCGATGCAATTGGCCATTAAATGTTTACACCTGTTAAATAAAAAATTGAAAATAATAGTATATTATGTTATTAGGAGTAGAAAGCGGTCTTTTTGTGTTGAGGCCAGGCATGCTGGGTAAAACACAAAAAGGGCGTTCTACTCCGAATAACATACGAATACATTATTTTTTCTTCTAGTGTTTCAAAGTTTTTTTTTTGATTTTTTCTATGTTTTTGTTGGAATTGTTTTAGTTGTTCGCAATTTTTGTCAAAGATGGCTGTGTATACCACAAAGCAAAAACGATGCAACTGTCAAATAACAATTTTCATTATGGTCTCTATTACTATGACGACTGCTGCCGGCAGCGGTGAACTAAGAAGCTTACATTTTTTTACTAGTACAACATAATCAATATTTTTGTACTAGTATGATAATGAATACATTCTATAGTGTGTATATAGTAGCATAATATGAATATTATAATACGTTTGAAGAAAAATTATCTTTTTAGTTTAGGGGAGTATCATTTTCTAGATTACTTTCAAAACTGACAGATGAATGATATAACCTCAAATTACTGTCAATCAACAATAAATTTTCATCTGTGAAATTAAATCTTTAGCGAGAAGTGCTACCAAAATAATTGATAAAAAACGCTAAGTCATATTTTTGACGTCGCATATCTAAAAATTCTAACACATTTATAAAGTTACCTTAATAGAAAAAGCATGTGTCGTAAAGTCCTTACAGTACAGTCCGTTAACAACGTACTCGTCCTTTATAAAACTTGGACTCGTAGGTACGTTAACAGATTGCCTTATGAAACTTGTTTTTTACCTCCCGCTACCCTTGGTAAGGGAGGTATAGGGATCGTGCTAAAAATCGCATATCGAGATTTTGGTAAATGACCACGATTTAAGATCCCTAGAATCCATTTTTAACATTTTCACGATGATGTCTGTATGTATGTATGTATGTATGTATGTATGTATGTATGTATGTATGTATGTATGTATGTATGTATGCATGTATGTATGTGTATGTGTGTGGATCCTCTTTACGCTCTAACTCAAATACTATCATTCAGAAAGTTTTGAAACCATGCATTTCTACCATATTCCAATATGAAAAAAACTGATTAGATTTTGGTGGCAATCGGATAACCGGAAATGGCAGTTTACTTGAAGCTCAAGATATTTTTTCTTCAAAAAATACCTTTAAATGTATTTTTTTCTTAATTTGTCATTATAAAAATTAAAGACTATTCCATTATCTACAAGTTCGCTTTAATACTTTTTCTATATATTGTATGGATAAATTTATAAAGTAATAAAAAAATTATATACATAGGTAAATGGCGGGAGGTACTGTGTTGGTCACATCAGATTTTTAATATATTATTTAAGTATTAAATTGTATTTTATTTAATTTTTAGACAATTATATATTAACAAAAACATTTTCACACTTTAAAAACGTTATAGTAAAAATGTCTTACTGTTAAAAAAAGAGTGTGTCAATGAAAAATAGCGGGAATATGAGGGGCGTTTAATCAGGTTTACTTTAAAACTTTAATTAAAATTACTTTAAGACAATCTTTATTTTAAAGTAATGCTACAGTGCTCACTAAAGTGCTAAGGTTATATTATGATAACAGACAAGAACTTTAATTTGAATTTAAAGTGTAAAAGTAAAGGTAAAGTTTATTATGAAATAACTTTTAGCCAAGCAAATTGAGTGGACTATGTTGTTTTTAACTCCCAGGTATAGATAAAAAAATGTTATTCTACTTACAGTAGAAAGGTATTGGTCTGAATTGTACCAACATTTTTTATTATATATTTTTGTATTGTAGTCCCAGTTTGAAGGGCATACATTATTTTTATGTTCTTTGCTGTATGCTGATGTAAGAAACCATATTATCAAATAAGAAAAATATTTCATTGCTTTTAATAATAATAAGAAACAGATTACTTCAATAATAACACATTGAATGTATCTGCTTCAAAATATACTCGTACTGTAAAATAAACTTAAATACCTCAATAACGACTTGTTTATCACAATTTCAGAAAAATTAAATAATTTAAACAAATTGAGGTGAAATTACTCATAATAATGACATTTTGAAATATAAAAGGCTATTTTGCTGTTGCAGATAAAATATTAATATCTACTTTCATAGTAATTTACGTTACAAAACCTGAAATGATATTTCACTAGATGAGCAGCCGCAGGCTAGCTTTGAAAGCTTGTGAGCCCAGTAAAGACAATTTCAGATCATGTTGGGTACAATTTTTTTTCGCGGTCCTAAAAAAAGATAAAATAAAAATCTATAGCTCTGCATTGTTTTATTTTTTATTGCGACGAAAAATAAATAAATAAATAAACAACTTATCGCCATGGAAACATTTATTATGATCAATTTTCCAAGCTAGCTCAGTAAAGATGGATTTTTTCGGCCTAAAAAATTATCAGAAACATCTCATTTTCTTGACGATCGTGAAAATAATTATTATTAAATTGTTGTATTTAATGTATTAGCTATAAAACACCCGTTGCATTTAGCAACGGTAGTTAAAAAATGTAGACGTGCAGAAGTACCTGGATCATAATTCTACAAACAGTAAACGAATAATGTGTGGCGACGTAGTGGAAGAATTAAAATTATATTGCATTATATTGCATCTTCGGTGTCGATTTTATGGTGAACTAGATTAGTACTCTTTGACTTTCAGGTCGAATTGGAACACATCTTGAAAATTTCCAATTAAATTATTTGCCTTGGTTCTCTGGTCGGCGGTCAATTCGTGAAACGATGTTGGTATTTAGTTGATTAAAGTGTCCGGGACTTCTGGAGATGTGTTTCCATTGGCTTTCACAGTTCGAATAATCAACGATACTGCCAAGCATTCTCCTACAATCGTTCCTCTTTTAAGAATAACCGGATAGTTATTTACGTTCATTGTCCGAACTGGAATTACCTGGCTGGCTTTGACCAGTGATTTTCCGACAACAACTCCAGTGCCAATTTTGGCATCGTCATTCCTGGGCTCAAGCATAACAATGTTTCCCTCACAGAAACTACCATCTAAATGTGCTTCCAGGATAGTTTCACTTCGTTCTGGGAGGGTAACGTTTTGGGCCATTAGTACGCGAACAGCCTTATCGCCTCTTGGGTTTAATACGAGTTCTTCTTCATTGACCATCATCACTCCCTCCTTCAGGTTAAGCTTAAAACCGTTCTTTGTCATTGCGCCCATACCGAGTATTAATTCATCTTCAACTTCAGCTACCAGCGCTCGATGTTTAAAGGAAGTTTTTCCAATAGTGATGGTAACATCTACTTCTCCTACAGCGGTAGCTTGTTCTCCCGTCGCTGAGCCTAATCACCACTTTGTTGGTTGAAGATGCGCCTTGCCAGTTTTCTTTGCCAAGTCGGGTCTAATTATAGTTTTTGTCGCACTCGTATTCAGTAACATTTTCAGTGGCCTTCCGTTAATAGAGCCATCCAGGTAGACGCTGTTAGCTTGATGATGAAGGGATGTGACATAACTGATGTATTTTGGGGGACTACTAGATGGCGGGTCAACGATTGCCCCTTCGCATCAACCCGACTTAGTTTTCCGACTCCTTTTCTTCCTTTGTAGTTTCCGTCTTCTTTTGAATTTTTCTGCAAAGCCTTTGCGGAAGACCCAGTTCACCGCATTTACAACAGCGGAGTTTCTTTCTTCCGGTAAACACTTTACTTGCGATTCGTCGCAACCTCTCATCCAGATCTTCGATGTTTTCATTTCTCTCTGCATCGTAGTTCTTCGATCTTCTTGTCGTACTTATCTTCTAAATTCTTCAGGTCTTCTGTTTGACTACGGATTCCTCAATCTAACATTAATGGGGAGAGTTGAATAGGTTTTCGTACCAATTGGAAAACCGGAAGTAGTAGTATCTAAAAAAATAATTCTAAATATTAGTTTTTTGAAATTTTTTATTATTAGTATTAAAGAACGTAAAAGTCTCTATTCGATGCATTTTAAAATTTTATTATATCTCCTATAGGTTCGGAGATATAGTATATAATAATATAGAATATTCAGTTGAAATATTTATATGTTTGTAATTGACAGATAAATTCAAAATGTCAGTGTCAAAAACCAGCATTACTGGAAGATTTTTCTGGGAGATACGAGTACATTTAATATATAGTACTGTATTATTAATTAAATGTTTTTAAAATTATAGGTATGTTAACATTACATATATCCTTAAGAAATACCGCTAATAATGTCAATGAATTTGAAGAATTTTTAACATATTAGAAGTGTAGGACAAAATTCCTCAGAGAACGAAAGAAGAGATACAATTTCAATTATTTGTGTGTACAAGATATGTTAAATTCGTTACTTATAGGGCGCGAGCAGTCATGTGACCTTGTTGGCCTTGGCAAGTGGATATGAACAGATTTTTGTTCTAGTGTTTGCACCAGAATTCTAGAACTTTCTTCCAATTTTTGTTCTAGTGTTTTAGAATGTTCCATTAATTCTTCTTTTAATGTTCTAGAATTTTCATCTGATTTTCTAGAACTATCTTCCAATTTTTGTTCTAATTTTTATTCTAATGTTCTAGAATTTTCTGCCATAAGTTTATCAACGTCGGATAGGCATAGGCCATTAATAAGTACTCTTCAGCTTTTTCACCAGCATCGATTAATGCTTGCCGCAGACGAGATTGTATCTAATTCTCGTTCTTCCAGTTCTTTCTTGAGGTCACTTGCTTTAAATTCACTTAATTTTACTTGTTTACTCGTCATTATATTTATTTTTATGTACACTTCACAGATTATTAACAATCCCACACCTGATTCCAATTATTGTAACGTTTATTTATTTGGGTGAAGTATAAAAGCCAATGATATATTATTAATTAATATAATACGTTTGTTAAACGATAGATAATTAGGATAAATATTAAAAAGATAATAAAAATAACTAACACTATGATTAAATAATTATAAACACTAATTTAAGACTAAGAATATTATTAAATACTTAAACATCAAGATTATTTATTTAAACAATATTTATATCACTATATTTATTTATATAACTACATTTATTTATATTCACCACTGGTAGACTGTTTATTTATATCAGCCACTGTTCATTGCTCGTTGCTTTTATATCAGACAACTTTTTGCTGGCTTTGGCGACGAGTTTATATAGCGTGATATCCTTCTAGAACTTTCTGACGCCACAATGACATTGAATACAAAGGATTCAGGTGACCAGTGTAATTAACACGTCTAGCCGTACGGATTTTCCGCCGTCGGAGATTACGTCATCGCTCGGTAATATTCTACTTGTAGCGGCGCTCGTATACTCTTAAGTCAGGGGCACAAGTTACAATATATAATTATATATACAGCGTGTTCCACGACTCGACCGACAAACTTATACCATATATTTCGGGGATCATTATGATCAAAAAATGTTATATGACCTATATGTGAATTCCTCTTTGTTTCGGAGATATCGAAGGAATTAAAAAAAAATTGAGTTAGCCTTGACGAATTAACGTATGTTTGACAAATAACAGTTTTTATTGACGTGTTTACTATCGTAGTTAATGCTGTATGATTTTTGTACTCTCTTATTAATTTAAGCCATTATGCCGCATTTTACTAATGCATAATATGCCGATATGGTTTTCGTGTATGATTTTTGCAATGGAAGTGGACGTGCTGCAGCTGCGGAGTACCTCAGGCGATACCCAGATTGCATTGTTCCTTACAGAAACTTACCTTCACTTTTTGCAAGAAGAATTGCCGAATTACATGGAAGATATTTCTCTGGAAGCTCGTCGTGGCATGTGATTCCAGCAAGATGGGGCACCACCACATTTTGGGAGACAAGTAACGGTGTTTCTTAATGAAAATTTTCCGGAAAGATGGATAGGACGAGGTGGTTCTTTACATTGGCCAGCTCGGTCACCTGACTTGTCACCTTTAGATTTTTTTCTGTGTTCTCAAATCTCGTGTGTATAGTAATGGTAAACACGGGAAGAGTTGACAGACCGTATAGTTGAAGCTACTAATTCCCTAAAGAATGAATTGGCAGTAATTAACTACAACATTCTATGACTCGAAGAATAAACGTATGTTTAGAAAATGGCGGTTCTCATTTTGAACAGTTGCTGTAATTTTGTGTTAATTAGCTATCCATTGATGAATAAATTTTCTTTTATCATTTTTTTTTTAATTTCTTCGAAATTTCCGAAACAAAGAGGAATTCACCTATAGGTCATATAACATTTTTTGATCGGAATGATCCCCGGAATATATGGTATAAGTTTGTCGGTCGAGTCGCGGAACACCCTGTATACACGGTGTTTCCTTTAAAACAACCAGCGCTTTTTTGGGCGAACTAATGATGATGAAAATGTTATATACAAAAAATTACCAGGAAAAAGGGCTTAATTTATGAGGAATAATAAATAAAAAATTCAACCAGTGGTTCTCAAACGGTAGAATAAAATTATATTTTTTTAAATGGCAACCTATATAAATTTTTTGTCCATTAGATAGAGAATTATTTTCTGATTTCAATGATATAAATATGATATGGGGTTTTATAACCATTATTTTGAGAAAAATGATATTAAAAATCAGAAATAATTTTACAATATTGAAGTAGGCTATGTAATAAACAACTATTAATACGACTATTGCCTAGGTTACGATAGTATATTATTTTCTTATATCTAAAATAACTTGTTTTACTAAGAAATTCATAATAACAAATGAACTACATAACGAAGAAATATCAAAAAATAATAGTACTAACATGAAAAGAAAAACAATATGATGGAAATTATTTACAAATTTATGCAACCTTAGGTATTTTTGGTATTTTTGCACTTAAGAGTACTAATTTTTATTATAATTTGTGCTCGAAAACACTTTTTGGGGATAAAGCCGTGAAAATCTTCGTATCGTAGAATTTAAATTTCTTTCACACTCTCCATACATAACAGTAAGATTAAAATAGTCTAAATTTGTTAATTAATTTTTATTAATAAGTAATTAAACAATTACGAAAACAAACACTTAATAACGTAAGTAACAAAACTATCTGTCACCTGTATCATTTGTTTCCATTTGTTTATTGCATAGCCTACTTCAATATTGTAGAATTATTTCTGATTTTTAATATCATTTTTCTCAAAATAATTGTTATACAACGCCATATCATATTTATATCGTTGAAATCAGAAAAAAATTCTCTATCTAATGGACAAAAAATTTATATAGGTTTCCATTAAAAAAAATATAATTTTATTCTACCGTTTGAGAACCACTGGTTGAATTTTTTATTTATTATTCCTCATAAATTAAGCCCTTTTTCCTGGTAATTTTTTGTATATAACATTTTTCTCTAGTCATTAGTTCGCCCAAAAAAGCGCTGGTTGTTTTAAAGGAAACATCCTGTATATATATATGGGATGGCTATGAACTTAATATCATAAATTCCACTTTTCTTAAGGAATTTTTTTTACTCCTGTTTTCATTAATATTTCATTAAAAATATAGGTAACAAAGATACATTCAAAATTAGTTGTATAAATTTTTTTTTATTGATTCGGATGTAAAAAAATTATGTATACCAAAAATTGCATGTGGACATGACAACCAAGTTTGGACCGAAATTAAATTAATGTTAAAATACATATTTGATAACACTGACATACTAATAACTGTTTACAAACTCCCTGAAAACGAAATTCCCCAGATCGAATTAAACATAAACGAAGCAAAAAACATGAAACACTTTTATAATTTTATAGAAAATTTTAATACAGAGTTAAAAAACAAAACGAATAATAAAGACGACGATACTCCCCTTGCAGTCGAGGTAGGTGACTCACATCATAATGAGACAAACGATGACGACACAAGCGATAGCGATATCACAATACACTAAAGTAAAGAAAATCCTATTGTCGGAATCCCAATAAGTAGAATGCCCTGTAAACTATGACAAAAATCAAATCATCATAACAGAAGTCAATTTTAATCTCAAACAAGTAAAAATTACAAAATTATACGATAATAAAAAATTACGATTGGAAGTAGATTTTTCAAAATTTAATTATAAAGATGAAATGATTGCATTCATTAAAGAATACATTATGCCAAAAGTAAAATATCACATTTATTTCCAAAATGAACTATACGAGAAATTCAGTCTAATACTTCAAAATGTACAAAACATTTAAGAGACGTTATCAATAACGAAGAAATCACACAAATCATATCGAATTACCATTGTGGCAAAACTAATCACCGCGGTATCGACGAAACAGAAGCACGCATAAAACAACAATATTATTGGCCAAAATTAAGAAAATCCATTCAAATATTTATTAATAGCTGTGAAATTTGTCAAACTACAAAATACGATGGGAGACCTCTAAATGTAAATTTAAACATCACCCCTACCGCTACGAAACCTTTCCAAATTTTATATATAGACAGCATCACCTTAGAACAAGCAAAATTCTTAACTATTGTAGATTCATTTTCAAAATATGCACAAGCATACAAATTAAAATCTGGACAAGGCATAGAAGTTTGTAATAACCTAGTAAAATATTTTACACATCACGGTATTCCAGAACAAATTATTTCAGACAACGGGTTAGAGTTAAAAAAACTCAGTCGCAAAATAATTGCTAACACTACACAAAATCGACATACATTTCATAAGCTCACAACATCCAGAATCTAATGGCATCATAGAGAGTTTTCACTCTACCCTTATAGAACATATCAGACTATTTAATAATGAAAAAGAATACAAAACTGAGCCTATAGAATCCAAAGTAAATTATGCATTATTAGCATATAATAACATAATCCATTCGGTCAAAAAATTAAAACCATGCGAGATTATTACCGGCCATTTAGACACTAACTCTCCATTTAATCTCGACCACGAAAAACAGCTTATCAACAATTATATAGAAAATCACAAGAATAAAACTAAATTACTTTTCGAATCAGAGACAAAATCCAAACGAATAAAGAAAAGGTAATAAGTAAATGTAATGCAAATAGAGAAGAATTGCCAGAATTCCCCAAAAAGGTATACGTGAAGAATAGACAAAAACAACAAGAAACGAAAAACAAATATAAACCCGAAAAGCTAACAAAAGTTAATAAAAATCTTAAAACAGGAAAAATGAAAACCATCCACGGTAATACAACAGAGAACATTCACCTCTCTAACATTAAACGCCCTAGACAAAAAACTTATAATTTTGAACCACTTCCAGGTTGTTCGCATTGGGACATGGAACAATAATTAGGAACATAACAAAAAACCTAGGAATCCTTCCCATCAATCTCGGTCCAGCCCCATTAATTTCGAAAAAACTTTCCAACCAAATACGAATCAAAATTAATTATAATTATCCCCAATACGAAATATCTTCTTAAATCTGATAAGGAAATCGTGCCTCTGAATGATATGTGAGTTCAAGCAAAAATATATCAGTGTCCTCACAAATATCACGCCCATTTCTGAGCGATGTGCGAAGAATAAATATTCCAAAATCAAACTTCGAGTCACTGCCATTATACAAAAATACTGCAAACGAAATATCAGATATCGATCTTTAAGCTAAATACAGTAGTCCTCCGATTATTTCTTGGAAAGGAAAATTTTCTGATACTTCTCTCACTTCTTCATCGAGAAAATCCGGTCGTCGTTCCTTAGGTGTTTTTATACCCATTGCATCTTGAAGTCCAAATCGTTGTAATAATGTTTCAATATACTTCGTTTGTGTCAGAGTTATTTCATTCTTACCTGAATAATTACACTCTACACCCAATAAATGAGTTAATAAACCAATATATTTGACTTCAAAAGATTTGCTTACAAGTTTCTTGACATTTTCCCGACTATTTAAATTTTCTGACATTACAAATATGTCATCTACATAAACTGTCAATATTGAAGTACCTTCTTTTGTCACAAATTGTGTGTACATGGATCTATTTTATTTCTTTCGAATCCATTCTTTCTAAGAGTTGCATTGAAAAGTTAATTTCAACAACGTGCGCTCTGTTTCAATCCATAAATAGATTTGTGAAGTTTACAATATAATTTTTTTTCTCCTTCTTCACAAAGCCTTCTGGTTGTTCCATAAAAATTGTAGTGTCTAAGTCACTGTGTAATAGGCATCGTGTTGGTCCATTGCAGTCTTTACATCGTATTGGTCCATTATCCAGTTCTTTTCAATTGCCATTGCAACGAGTAATTTAGTAGTCTCAAAATTGGAAACTGGAGCATATACTTCATCATAATTTATCCCTTTTTGTTGCGTAAATCCTTTGGCAACAAGTCGCGCTTTATATCGTACTGTACTACTTTTACCTATATTTTCTTTCTTCTTGTAGATCCATCTTCATTTTATAGGTTTCTCTCCAGGGGGTAATTCTGCTAACTCCCAGACTTTATGATGTTTCAACAATTCTATTTCGTCTTGCATCGCTTCCAACCATCTTTCAGAGTCGCTACATCTAATGGCTTCTTGAAATGAAATAGGTTCGCTGGCTTCTTGTAATCCATTTACACACGCATTTTCACATTTCTTTTCTCGTAATTTCATTTGATGTTTTCTTTCGGAATTCTCGTTAATATTTTTTCATGGTCTTCCTATTTTCTTTTGCTGACTACATTCCAATTTTTAGTTCGGTTCTTGTTCTAATTTTTCTTCTCGTCGATTATTATCTGTGTAATAATCATCTTCTGTTTCTATCATTTCCTCTTCTTTATTTTCTTCATCAATAATTTCATTTTCTTCATTTTCATAATCAAAAATTTCGTCTTTAGAATCTCTCTCGTAATATACTTCATCATCCGTTTCTTTTATTTTCTGCTGAACATTATATTTTACATTTTCATTGAATACACAGTTTCTTGATTAAATCATCTAATTTTGATTAGAGATCCATACTCTATATCATCGACCGTGTAATGCGTATCCAAGTAAATAGACTTTCTTTGCTCTTTCAGCAAGTTTTAAATTTCGCTTTTGTTTTGGAATGCACAAAAGTTTCACATCCTATTATTTTGAGATGTCCAATACTTGACTTCTTATTGGTCCAAATTTCGTAAGGAGTCCTTGTATCATTATGATGATTCGTCGTCCGGTTTCGGATATATGCAGCTGTATGAGTTAATTCTGCCCATAGATATTTCGGTAATCCAGTATCGTTGATCATACTTCTCACAAGATCCATCAATGTTCTGTTAATACGCTCAGCATTAGCATTTTGCTGGGGAGTATAAGCCATGGTTCTCTCATGTACTATTCCATGTGAATTACAGAAAATGTCCCAATTTTTAGAACAAAACTCTAAACCGTTATTTGTTCGTATTCTTCGCACTGTCTTTTAGGTTTGGTTTTCGACTTGCAATTTCCAATTTTTAAATTCTCCAAGTGCTTCTCCTTTCATTTTTAAAAAGGATACATGTATATATCTGCTGGCATCATCTAATATACATAATACATATCGTGATCCTCCCATACTTGCGATACCTAGTGGTCCCATTAGATCTATATGTACCAATTCCAGAATATTTGTTGTTTGCGATATTTCACTTTTAAATGGTTGACGTTTAGACTTTTTATTCAAACAATGATCACAAGATGTTGGTGTTGTGATTTCACAATGTAAACCGTTTACCGTTTTCTTCCTGGCCATCTTTAGTATTTCATATTTGTTTACATGCATCATTCGTTGATGCCATAATTCTAATGATTCCATGTGTCTTTCTTTTGTTAATGAATACGAAGCGGCATTTTTTATTTTAGTTTCTATTTGATACAGACGTCCATTCCTTTTAGCTTTAATTAGAATATTATTTTTCTCGTCATATATATATATATATATATATATATATATATATATATATATATATATATATATATATATATATATATATATATATATATGACAACCGTTCTTGTCAAAAATGACTTTCCTGTAATTTTCAATTAATTGAGTGACAGATAGAATTCCATGTTTTAACTCTGGCACTAAGAAAGTATTTTTAGATACAAAATCGTTTAATAATCCTTTATTATATGCGATTTGTGCATTTACTATGCCAATACCAGCAGTCGATATACTCGAACCATTGGCGGTTGTTATTTTGTCAACTCCAACATTCGTATTTATTGAAGAAAAGTAGTCTCTATTGGGCGACATATGATGAGTTGCACCCGAATCAATAATCCATATGTTATCTTTAGAAATTACTGTACCACAGTTTACATTTAAATTCTTTGCATTTTTATTTCGATTTTTATAATAAGTATTTTCTTTATTTACGTTTCCTATTTTATTTGAATTACTTGGACAATTTCTTGCTATATGACCTTTGCCGTTACATTAGAAGCAAATAAAACTTGATTCTTTTCGTTGTGTATCAAAATTAGTGTTCTTTCTTCAATTATAGTTTGAAGACACTGGTGGAGTTTTCGCATACATAGCAGTTTGTCTATTGTCGTTGGTGTCACGTGTTCTTGCATCTTCAGCAAGTAATTTTCTTTTTTACCGTCGCAACGTGAATTCAGCTTCAGGCAAATTGCATAATGCTGAGACAACTGTATCCCATTCATGATAATCCACATAATACTGACATAGCCAGATCGCCGTCGTCAATATTGTCACCTATATTCGATAATTCTACAACAGTTTCATTTAGTTGAACCATGTTTGCCTCCATCTTGGCATGGCCTTCTGGACAATGCGTTGACGTTACTCTCTTTCTTTCAAGTTCCTTTCTCTGTCTTGACTTTCTTCTTCCTTGTGGTGAGAGATATGTCATCGTCGTCATCGTCATCTAACACGAGTTTTCGTTTCCCACTCGAGCTATCCATACGAATCGCCAAGGGCACTTCTTCCTCGCTGTCTGCAGGCCCCATTTCAAAATACTTAGATTGGAATCGCAGCTGCTGGTCAGAGAACTATTCATTTCCGGTTGGCTTTCCTCTTCCTCTACTTCTGAAATTTCTTCCCAGATTTCTTCTTTAATTCCTTTCTGAACACGCTCTCTTTCTCTCTCGCGTTTTCTTTCTTTTTCGCTTCCGTCTTGTTTCTTCGTATCCATCCTTGACATCAACGGATTCGTCCTTTACCTCTAGAATTTCTGCCTACATTTCTTTTTTATTTCTTACTAGACACGCTTTCTTTCTTATTCGCGTTCTCTTTCTTTTTCGCTTCCGTCTTTTTTTGTAACAACGGAGTTTCTTTCTTCTAGCAAACATTTCGTTTGTAATTCGTCGCAGATTTTCATCTATGGCTTCGGCGTTTTAATTTCCCTTAGCATAAATATATCGCACTCGCGATTGGTTACGTGAAACTTGTTTGGCAGCTTCATGATCTGATACATATGAAAGTGCGTCATAGTTTTTGGGTGGCCTAATTGCAGTGCTTGCTGAGTATTGCTGTCTCGAACTCCGGCAATGAGTCCCTGAGTGTTCAGGTACTCCAAATCTCTCTCAGGAGCCGTAGGATGTGCGAGACGACCCAAACGAGCCACGTCGGCCCCAAACTCCAGAAGGCTCTTTTCAGTTTTTCTAGAAGTCTTCTGCAATCCTTTTTCCAATATTTGCTCCGGAAATCCAGAATTCTCCTATATCCATTCCATTATTTGCTCCGTAACTCCAGAATTCTTTTCCAATTTCCACTCCAACATTTGCTCCGTAATTCCAGAATTCTCTACTCTTCCAGAATTCACCTCCAATTCCTGTTTCAACTTCTGCTCCAGAATTTCATAATTCTCCTCTACTCTTCCAGAATTCGCCTACAATTCCTCTTCCAATTTCTGCTCAAAAATTCCAGAATCTTCTTCGACTTTTCTAGAACTCTCATTCATTCACGTTCCATTGTTCTAGAATGTTCCATTAATTCTTCTTCCCGTGCTCCGGAACTTTCCTCCGCTTTTGTAGAACTTTCCTCCAATCTCCGCCCTATCCTGTTCTTTCAAACTCTCGTTCTTCCAGTTCTGCCTTGAGATCACGTACTTTCAATTCATTTAATTTTAATAGCTTAGGCATTTTATTTATTTTTATTTACACTTCACAGTTATTAACAACCTCACACCAGACACCAATTGTAACGTTAATTTTCATGGGTGAAGTGTAAAAATCAGAGAAATATTATTAATTAAAATAATACGTTTATTAAACGATAAATCATTAGCATAATACAATATATATATATATATATATATATATATATATATATATATATATATATATATATATATATTTAAATAAAACTTTTTGAAATTATAAACCTTTGCTTTACAACAGAAAATAACATTGGACTAGGAAGATAAATCGTTCTTTCTTTGTTTAAAAAAAGGAGGGGAGGGGGGTATATTTTATGCTTTACCATCAAATTTTTGCACGAGCCGCCAGTGCCCGAAATGATTGTTTTATTTTCAATTTTAGCCCATCGTAATAAAAGCTTGCTTATTATTGCACTAATAATAGTAAAAACCGCATTATAATTTATTCAGTGGTTCTCAAGATTATCGTCAACAGACTGACGCCTACATTATATGTAGAATACTTACAATGATATACAAATTTTATTGAGTATAGATTACAACGAAAAGTTATTTTGTTCTGAAGAAAAAAAATATTAAGAAACAATAATTGTAACATTAGTTTTATTTTTATTAAGCAAGAAATATCTTATAATTTTTCCAGTTTGGTAAATTAAGTCACCAACTTTTTATTACATATTTCGCAAGTTTTGTTACATATTATTACTTTCAATATTTGGTATCACGCAAAGATACATAGAAAGTAAATTAGAGTTTGATAAATAAAAAATTGGAATGTAAAATACGTATATTAATAATATAAACACATAATTACATCGCATAATTTTTTTAACAATTTCCGTGACATATCTACATTGTATGATCAAAAGCCACACAGTGCTGTTTATTTTCTTGGAAAAAAATTATAACAACCTAGTCATGTCGACTCTTTCCCTGTTTTCGTAATTTTCTGTAATTTCTTTGAAGATCCAACGTATTATTTTGTATCGTATTTAAACTTAGTAGTCGTCAAACTGGTTTTGTAATATAAGTTACGTTTTTAAGGCGGAAATATTTATATTTTGGAACAGTAACCTACATTGTAGATGTTTTGTTTTTAATCTAAGGTGAGAGGAAAACTGCTTACAAACTATAAATCATTGGTAAGTGAAACAAAAACAATATTCATAATGATATTTGAAATACGTTCTATGATATGATTGTATGAATAAAGACTTTTTTTCTATTTGTTTTGTATGATGACAGAAACTGTTTAAATACTAATTTAGTGATATAAATTAAAAATCAGTGATCAATAATAATAACAATGATCATAAATAGTACTTATACCAGGTGTCTACTTGAAATCTGTAATTTGGGGAATACAATGTTATTTTTATTATATTTTGCTGTAGTTGTTTGCCTTGTTCAGAATTAATTCACAATACGAGTAAAATCAATTGTAATTTTCTCTTATTTTACGAAAAAACGCTAAATAAAATTTGTAATTTACATTTTCATATGTTCTGTTTGTTTGACTTGAACAGATCTAATAACAAACAAAACATGACATGTTCCAAGTCACTCTGAAATATGCTGTAAATTGTGAATTATGTTTTTTGTAAAATAAATAAAAATTACGATTCATTTTTGATCTATATTGTGTAGTTTAAATTAAGATTTTTTTTTACTTATATAACTTTCCTATAAATTTAATAGGTAACTATTGAAAAATAAAAATTAACATTGTATTCCCTATACCGGGTGCCTACTTTTTTATGGACCATAGAAAAAACAATGGTAAAATTTTCATATGGCTGTAATATCTGTTCTATTAACGGAACAAAAGTGTAAAAAACAAAAAAAAGTCCAAAATTATTGTTTACATATGCTTCGTTCGCGAGAGGACAGCAATATAAAAGTTAAGATTTTTAGCTATTTTATGAAAATATTACAATTATTCGTAGGAAACCATTCATACTCAATGTAATTTTTAAACTTAATTATCTAGAAATAAGACAAACCTTTTAGTTTCATTAAATGCTGTTTTTAATATACGAATATTAAATTAAATATGTTGAATAGCCCATGATAAGGGATTTTACTTTCATATTATGATATAAAATTATAAATATGTTATAGCTTACTGAAAACTACTAATAATTTAAATATAACATAAGAATCATATCTTTCTATATATTAAGTCAAAACAATAATTTTATTCTATTAATGTACGTCTGCGGATTCCTAAAAAAAGTACACACACACATTATTCATACATCATTTTCCAATTATTTGTACATGGCGTGTATATTCTTGAGCTAAAAAATGGCATGTCAATCATACTTTAGTTATGTACTTCAAACGGTTAATAATTTAAAAATAAAGAAGTGAAAGACAAACTACGTAATTCGCATGGAAGGGTTAAGCAACAATAATAGATATTTACACATCGAGTTAAGAAACAGGGTCATTTCATAACGAGTGTGAATGTTGATGCGCGAGATGTAGTCGAGCGCAGCAATCACACGAGTGTACAGTGACATACAATATTATTCGTACACTTTACTTTTATCAGTAAAATGTGAAATAAAATAGGGTTCTAAAAAATAAATTCAGTAAAAATATTAATCATAGTCTTTTTTCGATATTTCCGTAGCAAATGATAGTCATCGAATTTTAAAAAAAAATTAAACTTTTGTAATTATGTTTCAAAATATTTATTTCACAATGTAAATTTTTTACGAATTTGTATTTTCTGATGGGTGGCTTTTAAACCCGAAACGTACAATTATACTGACTTCGTTTTCAATTAAATATGTGAACCTAAAAGCCTAAATAAATTTTTATATTTTAAAAACGTTAACATTATTATTTGAAATGATTAGTTCGTTGACAGTGACATATATCTGTCAGTTACAAACATTTGAGATCTGAATTGTGTAACCATATGAATGAGTTGTGTTTAAAACGTAGGCTCCGGGATTAAAATTATAGATAGTTTTATAAATTTATCCATAAAATATATAGAAAAAGTATTAATGCAAACCTATAGAAAATTTAATGATTGGTTCTATACATATTTTTATTATATAATTATTGTGGACCCCACTAAATGTTTAAATCGTAGAAATGGGCTATAGTAGGTCGAGCAGAAATTAAATAAACGAAGAAAGAAATTGTGAAAAATTCCAGCGAGGTCCATGAATTTTTCACAATTTCTTTCTTCGTTTATTTAATTTCTCCTCGACCTACTATAGCCCATTTCTACGATTTAAACATATTTTTATTGTTTGTAAAAATTAAGAAGAAAATAAATATTAACCAAGTAATTATTGTAACTTTATTAATAATTATTAATATACCATATATATAGATATATTGATTGTTTTGTACATTACTTTATTTTAATAATATTTTTCTCACGACCTCATAAGAAACATTTTGCTTTCATTCTATTACCAAGGTGCGAAAATTGACAATACCGTTCATGTATCAGAAAAATCCTAAAGCGGGATATATATATATCTGCGAACAAATTGCGCAAACTGGCGTTGCATAACAAATTGTTGTATAAAGTGAATTAACAAACCGTATATAATAAGCAGCTTTATGCAAACTTCAGTAGTTTTCGATGTATAGTAATGGAAACATGGCACGGCGTGTTTAGCAACAATAGTAGCTTGTACATCTGATGCTGATTTAAAAAGAAAAAAGAAACGTGGAATATGGATGAAAGAGTGGCTAAAGAAAAGAACTCGTTTCAGTTACGAAGATCTTGTTAAAGAACTTCAGTTGAGTCCACCACTTAATTATAAAAATTATTTACGAATGGACACTGCTACCATTGCTGAATTATTGGACAACAAAGACCATACATAATACAACTTGTGCGTAACACCACTCGTTGTACAATTGATTTCGAACATTATCATACACCGTACAATTATTTGTATAACAGCCTCTGTTGCGCAATTTATTTGCACTAGTATGGGCCTCTTACCGCACTAGTATGTTATTGTAACGCACAGGAGTGTTGCCAACTAACTGTTAATATGAGCTTGATTTTTTCGTAAAATCGCTAAATGTCAAAGTATGAAAGTAAATAATCTGCAAAGTTAAACCTCTTTCTTTACAATAATTATGGTTAGTACAATAATATCACATTTATGATATGTTATTTCTAAAAATAACAGTCGGTTCATTTCCATTTTACTTTGAGTTATTTGAAATTTGATTTGAATTTAGAATCGTTCGAACATATATTAAACAATGAGTATTTGGTAAATCAATATTATTATATAATAAAACCAAATTATAAAGACAAGGTGAATGTGTTTATCACAAAATTGAATTGCTGACAGCGATTTGTTTATGGAATGTACACCATCGGATGTTGTGCAGGTGACAACTAATTTGAGGTTAAAAATACATATAGTAAATTATGCCATTTTTGTGGTTGTGAGAAAAATAGTGTACAAAACTTGATAGAAAGATGTTTACATACAGTGCCTTACAAAATGTGATGTGGCCAGCACAATACCTTCTGTCAATTCTACGTACTTTTTTGTACAAATTCCACACAGAATTTTTTTTGCAAACTATTCTATGGGCGTTTTCTTTTTAAGGGAGAAATGAACTGATCTTATTTCGTAATGAACTGAACTACTCCTAAAAAGAACAGTACGTTTCTTAAAATAAGAAGTAGGAAATGAAAACATATATATATATATATATATATATATATATATATATATATATATATATATATATATATATATATATATATATATATATATATATATCCTTCTTTGGAGGCGACAACGTAGATACTGAAGAAACGTTGTCACCTCATATATGACGCTGTCACCTCCGACTTCGGAGGCGACAACGTTTTTCCATATTCTCATCGGTTCTGGCCTTAGGACGTCATCTAAAGCCCAAAAATAAAAAATAGGTCGGAGGCGACAACGTAGCTTCCATACTCACAAAAAAAGTTTTTAGTTCCGGTATATACCGCTGGCGTTAGTGTTGCACAAAACATATAAGGGGGGCACGTTGTCGCCTCCGATTATATAAATCTCATTTTTGTATCACAAACGTTACTTTACCGCCTCCGCTAAATGGCAACGCCGGAGAAGAGGTCATAAGGATGTTTTCATATGATTTCATTTCATATTTGCAAGCTCGCGAAAAAAAGACGTGCAGTGATAGTATTATCTGGTAATGATATCATCAAGGACTAAGTTGCTGTTAAAACTGTGCAGTAAGTCCTACCAAAAAGTCTTTAAGTATTACGCCAACAAATTGGGCATGTGTATATAATACTACACTATATAAAATATTTCATGTCATACGGTGTCTGAATGTTCTTCATAATACCCATTCGTTTAAATTAAAAGGCATTTAAATATTTATTAATTGATAATTTGTAAGGCTTTAATTTAAGACTTTTTTTGTATCGAGCGACAGCGGGGAGTTCCCTCACTCATTCCCTCGATAGGTCGATCGGTCCGCGCGCACGGTATCTTGAGAACGCAATCTTGATAAAATTTTGTATGCAGCTTCTAAAGAAAAATCGCAGATCTAGGTTTGTGAATGGGCCAAATCGGCCCAAGATATATAAGGCCTTTTGTCATTAGTTTGTTATTTATTAACCGATCGGAACCAAATTTAAAATGTACTTATTGTGATTTATACATGCTCGAATACCAAATTTAACAACTATATTTTAATTAGAGAATGTCCTTTTGGTCGTTTTTAAAATTTAAAAAATAATATAAAATTTCTCAAGAAACGGCTATTGCCATAAAAGTTTATAGGCGGATTCTGAAGTAAAATTGTAAAGGAAATTTCGGGAATGGGGCTTATCGGTCCAAAAATATATGAGGCCCTTTGTCATTTCCCAGTTAATTATAAACCGATTGTGACCAGCGGGGAGTTCCCTCACTCATTCCCTCGATAGGTCGATCGGTCCGCGCGCACGGTATCTTGAGAACGCAATCTTGATAAAATTTTGTATGCAGCTTCTAAAGAAAAATCGCAGATCTAGGTTTGTAAATGGGCCAAATCGGCCCAAGATATATAAGGCCTTTTGTCATTAGTTTGTTATTTATTAACCGATCGGAACCAAATTTAAAATGTACTTATTGTGATTTATACATGCTCGAATACCAAATTTAACAACTATATTTTAATTAGAAAATGTCCTTTTGGTCGTTTTTAAAATTTAAAAAATAATATAAAATTTCTCAAGAAACGGCTATTGCCATAAAAGTTTATAGGCGGATTCTGAAGTGAAATTGTAAATGAAATTTCGGGAATGGGCCTTATCGGTCCAAAAATATATGAGGCCCTTTGTCATTTCCCAGTTAATTATAAACCGATTGTGACCAGCGGGGAGTTCCCTCACTCATTCCCTCGATAGGTCGATCGGTCCGCGCGCACGGTATCTTGAGAACGCAATCTTGATAAAATTTTGTATGCAGCTTCTAAAGAAAAATCGCAGATCTAGGTTTGTGAATGGGCCAAATCGGCCCAAGATATATAAGGCCTTTTGTCATTAGTTTGTTATTTATTAACCGATCGGAACCAAATTTAAAATGTACTTATTGTGATTTATACATGCTCGAATACCAAATTTAACAACTATATTTTAATTAGAAAATGTCCTTTTGGTCGTTTTTAAAATTTAAAAAATAATATAAAATTTCTCAAGAAACGGCTATTGCCATAAAAGTTTATAGGCGGATTCTGAAGTGAAATTGTAAATGAAATTTCGGGAATGGGGCTTATCGGTCCAAAAATATATGAGGCCCTTTGTCATTTCCCAGTTAATTATAAACCGATTGTGACCAACTTTGCAGCATGTTTATTCAATGTAAATAATGGCCGAATAACAATTTTAATAGCAATATCTTCATTAGAAAGTGCATTAATATTTATTTAAAGCAAAAAAGGTCCCGCAACTATAACCAAAAAAGGTACATACAGTAAAAACAAAAATAGGTACAAATAATTGGGAACTAACAATAATTTTAGGATGGACCGCTGCAGAAGTTGATGATTTAGAGATAGAATTTGCTTCATACATACAGAAAAAATCTGTTGTGGCCAGCACAATACCTTCCCTCAATCCTGTGTATTATGTACAAATTCCATACATAAATTTTCTTGCAAAAGATTCTAAATTTCCAGTAAAATTATTTCATAAACAAACTATGCAAATGGCACTTGACACTGTTATATTCTTCTACTTTAGATTTTCCCATTCGTTAGGGGTCGCAATTTTTATATTTTTATTCCACTCATTTCTCTTTTGCGTGTCGTCCTCATTCAGGTCCTTTTATTTCAAGTTTTCCGCAATACAGTCCTTTCATCTTATCTTTGGTCTTCTTCTGTTTCTTCTACCTTCTACTACTAAGCTATTCATTCTTCTTTCAATACATTCTACATCTTTCCTTATGACATATTCAAACCAGTGTAATCGGCTCCCTTGTATCTTTCTAGAAACTTCTAATACTCGAGTTATTTCCCTTATTCATTCGTTCCTTATTGTATCTTTCCGTGTCTTCCCCAACATCTATCTCATCCTCATCTCTACCACATTCATTATCTTTTCAGTTAGAATTTTCTTAACATAGTAGTTGTTTCTATGATTATAGCATAGGTTGGCTGATTAATAAAATTTAATTTCTTTATAATTCTTTAACTCTATATCCATTGAATATGAATTCGTATAGATAATAGAATATTATTTAATATTTATAATAACATTAAATGTGTAAATAATATTTCATAGTTTGTTTATAAAATAATTTTATTGAAAAAATAGGATCTTTTGCAAGAAAATTTATGTATAGGGCACAAGCAGTCACGTGACTTTCTGACCTTGGCAAGCAGATATCAGAATGACAGCTATTAAATATGTCCGTAACTAACAAATGTCAATTATACATTCAAAATTTCATTTTTTGGTATTTTATGATTCCTTTTCTCGGCAACTGAAGTCCACATGCCTGATAACAAATAAACCACATGTAATACGAACATCTAGAAATTTTGAATGAAATATTATGACTTTTGTCTGTTATGGACGTAATTAATAACTGTCATTTTGACACGGGATCCCATATCTGCTTGCCAAAGTCAGCAAAGTCACGTCACTGCACGAGCCCTATACATAAATTTTCTTGCAAAAGATCCTATATTTCCAGTAAAAATATTTCAAGAAAAAACTATGCAAATTTCACTTGACACTGACATCTTCTTCTTCTTTAGTTTTTCCTGTTCTTTAGGGCGATCGCTATTTTTTATTTTCTTCTTCCACTCATTTTTGTTTTGCATATTGTTCTCATTCAGTTCCTTTTCGCTCAAGTCTTCCGCAATACAGTCCTTCCATCTTATATTTGGTCTTCCTATGTTTCTTTGACCTTCTATTACTAAGCTATTCATTCTTATTCTAATATATTCATTTCTCCTCATGACATGTTCAAACCAATGTAATCGTCTCTCTTTCTAGAAACACTAAAGTTATTTCCCTTATTCTTTCATTCATTTACTTTTTATTGATACTGACATCTGTCAATTTGAATTACCTGAATATATTAGCAGTTTCCATGGTTAAGTTAGCATAGCTGACTGATTTATGAAATTTATTATCTTTATAATTCTTTAACTCTATATCTGTTGAATATGAAATATAAAATGCAATCAAATCGCATAGAGAATAATATATTCTATAAGTTATAATAATATTTTTCAAGCAAAACTGTTAAAATCTTCAAATGAAGATACTTCCGGTTGACCAATTATAACCAAAATCTAGTCTGCATATGGTTGTAACGAAAGGGGAATACGCAAGAATTGTAATTTTTGGAATTCTAGTATTGGAGATATCGTGGCCGAAACCGTGGTCACATACACACTCGAACACACACACACACACACATACAGACATCATCGTAAAAATAGTAAAATCGTATTGTAAAGACCCTAAAATGTGTTTTTGCCAAAAATATGGTGCAAACTATCAGTCTGTATATGTATTCATATTAAAAATCCAGAACGCAGATAAGGAGGTGTCTATGTGACCTCCGATAATGTGGCAACACTGTCGGAGGCAACAACGACTACAAGGTGTACGCATATATACAGTTTTCGGAGGTTACAGCGTACTTTCTGTGCTCCCCATATATGTCCCCATAAAAACTTAAAAATCTTTTCCCCTCTCAAGGAATTCGGATTGATTATCATTTCAACACCCCATATATACATTTTTTGTCGATGTAGCTCAATGGGAAGACCCGGAGGCCAGGTCGCCTTTTCCATGTACCGGAGGCGACAAGATACCGTGCATCAATATACAGGTGTCCCTTAACTTCGAGCAAAAACTTTAAGGGCATATAGTACTGACCAAAATGAATAAAAAAGCTTCATCAACATAGGAATGATCTTCAACTGTTTCCGAGAAAAGCGAAAAATCTAAGAAAAACTGACAAAGATAACGATCGAATAAAATTTTGTCTATGTCAGTAAAAAGACTATAAAAAACAATAAAATTTTATATGAAACATTTTACTCAATTTCTTATAGTTACGTAGTTATATGAAAATTAAATATTGACCAAGGTCGCCACAACATTTCACTTTTGATTTTTATAAAATAACAAAAGGCCATCTAAGATTACCTCTCAAAGGTAAACAAAAAGTCTCAATTAATCAAAATCGTAATTCTTATAGTTTTTGAGATAGCAAAGGTAAATCTCGTAAAAACTCATTTTTCACTGCGTTATATCTGGGAAACTATTAAAGATCGGACACATTTTGACTGAGCTTTTTTTACTCATTTTGATCAGTATTATATGCCCTTAAAGTTTGTGCACCAAGTTAAGGGACACCCTGTATATATATATATATATATATATATATATATATATATATATATATATATATATATATATATATATATATATATATATACACAGGGTGTATCAAGATAATGGAACAGTGCCATTTATTCGTGAATATGAAAAGTTACACAAAAAGTGATTAAGATATTTTGTAAAGCATAGAGGGGGACATATTTTGACATAACCTTTATTATTTTAAAGCCAGTGGTACTCAACTTATGGATCAATGTTACATTTCTTTAAATGGCATTATATATTTTTTATTCACTAATTAAATAGAGAATTTTCTTCTGAATTCAACAATATAATTATATTATACCCTTACATTGCGAAAAATTTAATAAAAATTAATTCAAAGTTAGTATCTCATTTCTATTTAATTTTTTTTTAAGTAGGTTGCGTAAACATTTAATCATTAAAACAAAAGAAAATTATCTATCATTTTCGTATTTCATTGTTATCCATTATTACAATTACGGTAATTTTCGTTACCTTTGTAATAATTAATTTAATAATGGCAGCAGATTTAACAAAAACTGATTTTATTTATTGATGCAAGACCCAGCAAAATGCATTCCTAGCATGCAATTTATTTGCAAAAAAATATCCTAATTTCGTAAGACTAACTAGTCTTTACGCGAAATAAAAAAAAGAATAACGAAATTTGGAACATTTCAAAAAAATAATATAGTACGTAACAATGACATACAAAAATGACAGAAATTTTTCTTTTGTTTTAATAGTTAAATGTTTGCTTGGCCTACTTAAAAAAAATAAAATACTAACTTTGAATTAACTTTTATCAAATTTTTCGCAATGTAAGGGTATAATATAATTATATTGTTGAATTCAGAAGAAAATTCGCTATTTAATGAGTTAATAAAAAATATATGATAACATTTAAAAAAGTATAACATTGATCGATAAGTTGAGTACCACTGGCTCTAAAATAATAATAGTTATATAAAAATGTGTCCCCCTCTATGCTTTATAAAATATCTTAATGACTTTTTTGTGTAACTTTTCATATTCACAAATAAATGGCACTGTTCCATTATCTTGATACACTCTGTATATATACATACATACATACATGCATACATACATACATTCATTCATAACACACACACACGCATCCAGACATCGTAAAAACAGTAAATTAGTATTGTAGGCATTCTAAAACGTGCTTATTCATCAAAAACTCACCATCGAATCTTTGACCAAAGACAATATATCTTCCTTATAGGTGACGGAAGGTAATTAATCATAGACCTTTTCGATATTTCTGAATCAAATCAGTCATCAAATTTTAAAAAAGGTTATTTTACTTTGTGTAATCGTTCTGAATTAGTCGTGGAACTATTGACTTTAATTAAGATTCTAGTACACTAGGCATTGATTTTATTCAATTACCCAGATAGCACAAACATAATCTTGGGAATATTCTCTAAATAAAGTTTTATCATATTTGAATATTCTTGGAATCATCTCTTAATCTCCATAGATATTCTTAGAATATTTAGAGAATATAATAATGTCCCCCTAAATAATTTTCTTTAAATATACCTAGAATATCTCAAATATTATTCTCAGAATATTGTTCGGAGCTTTAAGGAATATAATAATATTAACAACGTTAATATGAAAAGAATAAAACACTTGGTTAAGTTTAAAAAAAAAATTATTTAAATATGTTTCAACAAATGCCGGAGCTTACTCCATTAATTTTATTTAAGGAATATTCTTACTTTGTGGAAAGATGATTCTAAAAATATATTTATTCGTAAAATTATTTTACATTTAAAGAAAAATATCATAACTAATATTAAATAAATGTTTATTATAAAAATTAACATAAATAAATTATACATATCAGAGGTACTTACAAATGATTTGTCACTGAGTCACTTACTTCACTGAACAGAAACAAATTAAGAAATATATAACATTAATATACCTTAATGTTAAACTTACAAAACCACAAAATAATCCACAGTTAGCTTTCAAATTCACGAGAAATGTAACAAACTCACAAATGTCTTCTATCATACAGGAGTCCATACACAACGGTATTATGATAGCTATAAGTACAGATAGGTCGTAATGTATAATAATTTTCTGATATAATATATTGCTTAAATTTATTTATAATATTTAAATCTTAAGTTTGTATTAAATGATAACATTTCACAAAATAATGATTTTTGTATGGAAATTAATTTACGATGCAAGATGAAATTTAGATAAATGAAATTTTTAACATATTTTTAAATTTTATTGACAACAAATTTTGTATGATTATTCTGGTATATTGTATTTAAAGATATCAAAAATATAAAACTTATTTTCAAATATTTTCAGTTTAATTATTATATACGCGTGTGTGTTGGTATTTATGTTGTTAGATTATTCTTAGAACATTCGCATTCGAATATATTTCAATAAATAAAGTACAGTTCGACTTAAAATATAATAAAAAAATTATTGAATCCATAATCTGACGATATTCTTTTAAAATATAAATCAATTATATAATATGCCGGAATTTGTATGTTGTATGTATGTTATTAGTTCGTTCTTAGAATAATCGTATTTGAATATTATACTACAATAAATATTCAAAAAAATATTCATTCAGAAATGTTATAAGAAAATACGTAATGCAATATCCCGAGAATATTCTTTTAATTTATAAATATACTTATAATATCCTATGGATAATTGGAATATATATATATATATATATATATATATATATATATATATATATATATATATATATATATATATATATATATATATATATATATATATATATATATATTAATTGACCAGAAAAAAAAAGAAATTTGTATGTGTATATTTAAATTTATTTAAAATATGATGTAGAATTACGGCCGCATTAATGAATGGCTGTAAAGCCATAGCATCGGTACGTCCCATAGCAAAGGCATGTGCGGGTAATTTAAAAATGACATCACCTGCTTTTTAATCTTGTACGAGTATAAGCAAAGTTAAAATCCTCCAAAATCCTGCTGAACAAATATAAATATGCAATAAAAGTAACAGAAACCATGCAATTTGTAAATAATAAACAAGAAAGACAGAAAGCGAGAAAAATGATCTAATGTCGATTTCAAATTAAAACTTTCCCGTACACCATCTATAGGTTACATGCTTCCCTTTCTCCAGTTCAAAATAATTACGCCACAGAAAACGTTCTTTCTTAATTTACTAAAGAAGATATAATTTATTTTAAATAAAATTTATATTTTTATATACGTTTTCAACATAACATTAGTGATAGAAATCGGATTTTTAATACCCTACAAGTAGGACATTATTAAATATATTTAATTTCCTATAGCCATGACATTTGAATAAAAATATAAACAAATGTTTCACATTTAAATGTCAGAATTCGTCTTTATAACTAGGATTTATATGTTAATTTCTTTTCAAAATTTCATAACAGATTAAAAATTGCTTGACAAAATTTGAATTATTACATAATAAAATTTGCACAAATTATGGATTATAGCCAATTCTGACATAAAAAGTGAAACATTTGTTTATCTTTTTATTGCCATGGCCACGCTATTACTAAGAAATTGAATAAATTTAATAAGTCAATTATGGGACTAAAATTTTACATAATTTATATGTATTTGGTTTTACTTTCTGCAGAATTTTTTTTCTTCATTTTTATACGACAATTATTGTTGCCAACTCTATGCAAAAAACTGATTTATCATGTTAATCTCCTATGTACAATTGTACAAAACAGCCAGTATAATATTTTGTTATTAAAAAACATCCTGTATAATATACAGGTGTTCATTTTAAGTGGTATTGCTATCTCGTGAAATATAAGAGCTACGAGTTCAGTTAAACTAGGAAACAATTTCTGTTTTACTACACTATTACAAGGAGCAAAAAAATATTTTTTTCTATCAGTGGTGCTCAAACTACGGGGATACAACTTTCTTACTTTAAATGGGAACCTATTTTTTTATTCGCTTGTTCGATTCATATGTAATACCCTAGTATTACAAAATATTTGAGAAAAATATAATTGAAAATTATGCAGATTTAGTTTAAATCTGATTGTAATAAGAGTGCTAGGAAGAAAACAAAATATAAAATTGAAGTCAGAAAAAATACTGAATCGAATAAGCGAATGAAAAATAACTATAAAAATCAAATTTATTTAAATTTTAGTTGAATTTTTCTCAATATTTTTGTAATGTAAGGATATAAAATAAACTCATTTAAAAAAATATAATTTTGTATTGTAACTTGTATCGTAAATGGCAAAAAAAATTCTACTCTAATCGGATGTCTCCATTGGTCTTCTATAAGATTCTCGTAAAGTATTTTATTGTATCTTTAATAATATAGAGATACCTCGATCATTTATCTGTTACATCCAGTATACAGGATGATAATGAAAAACGGGCCACTCAAAATAATTTTTTAATTTATAAATATTTTTTAATTCTCTTTAAATATTTGTAAATTAGACTAAACGGCTCACAAGTCATAGTATTTGGTATGATGATGGCGCTTCCGGTTTAACCGAAAGTGACGTTAACTTTCTTATTTCAAATGGAACAACGTTTATATTGTTATATATTTGGAATGTTCGTAATATTACGAATTCAAGTTGAAGTGCATTTTTATTGAAAAAATAAAACGTAATAGAAAATGATGCATAATTAACTTGCTAAGCCATGATGTAAAAAATTTGAGATAATATTAGGCAATATTTTAGTTAATTGCGTAAATAATAAGTTATTTTTGCAAGATTCCATATTTTGTTACAAAATTCACTTCACGTAATTTTACGTAGATTCCAAATATATAAAAAATATATAGGCGTCCCATTTGAATTATGAAAGTTAATGTCACTACCGGTTAAACCCGAAGCGCTATCATCATGACAAATATCATGATTTGTGAACCCCTAAGCCTAGTATACAAACATGTAAAGAAAATTAAAAAATAATTGTAAATAAAAGTTATTTTGTGTGTTCCGTTTTTGAATATATATATATATATATATATATATATATATATATATATATATATATATATATATACAGGGTGTTTCCTTTAAAACAACCAGCGCTTTTTTGGGCGAACTAATGACTTTAGAGAAAAATGTTATATACAAAAAATTACCAGGAAAAAGGGCCTAATTTATGAGGAATAATAAAAAAAAATTCAACCAGTGGTTCTCAAACGGTAGAATAAAATTATATTTATTTAAATGGCAACCTATATAATTTTTTTGTCCATTAGATAGAGAATTTTTTTCTGATTTCAACGATATAAATATGATATGGGGTTGTATAACAATTATTTCGAGAAAAATGATATTAAAAATCAGAAATAATTTTACAATATTGAAGTAGGCTATGCAATAAACAACTATTAATACGACTATTGCCTAGGTTACGATACTATATTATTTTCTTATATCTAAAATAACTTGTTTTACTAAGAAATTCATAATAACAAATGAACTACATAACGAAGAAATATCAAAAAATAATAGTACTAACATAGAATTTAAATTTCTTTCACACTCTCCATACATAACAGTAAGATTAAAATAGTCTAAATTTGTTAATTCTTGCAACTGCAAAGCCATTTTTTATTAATAAGTAATTAAACAATTACGAAAACAAACACTAATAACGTAAGTAACAAAACTATCTGTCATCTGTATCATTTGTTTGTGCATTTGTTTATTGCATAGCCTACTTCAATATTGTAGAATTATTTCTAATTTGTAATATCATTTTTCTTGAAATAATTGTTATACAACCCCATATCATATTTATATCGTTGAAATCAGAAAAAAAATCTCTATCTAATGGACAAAAAATTTATATAGGTTGCCATTTAAAAAAATATAATTTTATTCTACTGTTTGAGAACCACTGGTTGAATTTTTTATTTATTATTCCTCATAAATTAAGCCCTTTTTCCTGGTAATTTTTTGTATATAACATTTTTCTCTAAAGTATATATATATATATATATATATATATATATATATATATATATATATATATATATATATATATATATATATATATATATATATATAATTAAGAGGCAGTATTTTCCTAATTATATTCATATTTTTCATTTTCCATTTCCATGTTAAATAAATATTCGTTTCATTAATTACAACCAAATATATTATCACCTGTTTTTTGTGTACAATTTGTAGATATAGATAATGACAATTATTATCATGTACTGTTCAGGATGCTTTCCAGGGAGGAATCTGAAAACTGTCACCACGGATATACCTTTTGTGTTATTTAAAAATTGGAAATAATTTTCAAGCCGTCAGAATCACAACCGGTCATGTAAGGAACTCAGCCGCACAACCACATAAATAAAAATATTGATATAAAAAGTATAGAATATTTATACTTTAGATTTAGAATATATTGTGCAACATTTTGGTAGGAAAGTACTTAAGTGAAGCGGAGTGTAGACTGAAAAATATTTGTCATTTTCAATGTTCATGTACACCCGGATCTGTATCATATGGCAAATGATAAGATAAATCAAGTTGTCACCCCCATGTTAAAATTACTTTTAAAAAAATAATGCGAATAATTGCGCTTATATGCACTACAATTATTTTATTTGTTCGTTTACTTTTCATGTCGTAGCCGGATAATTTTCTAGTGAATATTTGATTATTTTTCTTAAGAATTTTTCTAAACATACTTTAATGTAATGAACCTATGCTAATGCGCAAAATTCACGGCCGCAAGTTTTGTGCATTAGGTTAGGTTATGTTAATATGCATATGTTTACAGTTTTGTGCATATATTTTTGCCGTGCATATGCGCACAAAGCGCAAAATCACTGGCGTTATTATTTATTAAGTAATTTAACGTGCAGTATACAACTGTATCACATAACTCTTTATTCCATGTGTATATTACATAGTTTTTTAACACTGGCAAAATTAACGCATAAAACATAATCTAGTTTAATCTAACTAATCCAACTTAACATAAATGATAAAAATGGACATGATAAAGGTCGTGTGCTTTATTGGACGTCATAAAATAAAATTCAAATCCAATTGTACCAAATAACGAAGTAGATTGAAATAACTTAAAGTATAACCATGCTAAATAATTTTAATTATTATTATAATAAATAAATAAAAAAAAAAACAGTTTTCAAGAAGTAAATTCTGCACATTTATTAACATGTTTATACTGAATTTATAATAATTATTATTTGTGTTTAGATTTGTGAAAAAGGATAAATCCTTTGCTCATAATATTTTAGTAGATATATTAAAAATACTTATCATGGCTTATCAATACAGCATTCCAGTAAACCTATAATTTTATTAAATTTCTTACAAACAAAAATGTATCCCCACTTATAATAATCAGAACTTTTCCATGTATAAGATTTTTGTGAACACAAACCTACTGTATTCGTGCAGAATTGATATTGTATTTTTCAGCTACTTTGTTCAGCAGCAGCTGGTATACTCGTATTTAAATATAACAAATCAACAAATCATGTAGGTACATATTACGTATAAAATTTGCAGACGTATTTATAAAAGTATAATGTACAGAATGTACCAGATACTAAGTATGTGCGTTCCGTGTCCTACAAGCATGAAAGTTTTTGTCAGTTTAGTCTGCTGTGTTTTAGTGACAAGTGGCGAACCAAATAATGTGTGCTCTGAAGTTAATGACTATAATATTAAATCAACCAGTAAAAATTGCTGGTATAATTCTGATGTGATTCTCTCTGTTGTAAGTACTTTTTTTATTTACAAATACGAACTAAAATATGATAATTAATGAAAATGATTAAATACGAATTAGTTTTGAACTTTTCCATAGTTTTAAGGAACTAATAATATGAAAAAATATATTATTTCCACCAAGTTTCAAAATTAATCATTTACAAGTATTTTCCATTTGTATATAATTTGTTTTAGACTTTTTTTTGTTTGAAAACTAATCATTAACAAGTATTTCCCATTTATAATTAATCTCTTTTAGAATTATGTAATCGCGATTTTGCGTGTAACATTGAAAATTTTATATTTAAAAACATAAATTTAGTAATGAAAGTTTCAATAACATTCGGAAGAATTATTTTATATTCATTGTAAATTTTAGAGCAATTGTAAGAAGAGTGTTCAAATTCTTAATTAACGTTTAGTAATAAATAACCGAATAAACAAAATTGCATCAAAATTTCTTTACCCATAGTTAGAAAATTTGTCATTATTATTTTTTTATTATTTAAATATTTTAACAGAATTTAAACCAAAAGAACATAATATATGTATATTTACGTTTTAATGCAAATTATTGTTTATTATGTTACACAATGTTTAGCCGGACATAATTTTAAAATATGGATATCCGTTGGAAGTCTATGAAGTAACAACACAAGATGGGTATATATTACAATTGTTTAGAATACCGTACGGTAAAGGAAATAGTACATATTCATGTAAGAATGAAAATCGCCAGCCCGTCCTTTTGATTCATGGAATCCTATCTAGTTCAGCTCCCTTTGTTATAAATGGAAATGAATCTATAGGTAAGAATTCTTATTTTATATCACTTAATAATAATAACCAAATTGTCTAAAAATATATTTTAAATTTGACATTTTTAGTAAAGGTTATTTTTATTTTTATATTCTGTTAATTTGAATTCATTATTCAAATTAATTTATTCTTTGAAATAAAAAATATTAAACCAAGGTTAATATCATAAAATCATTCATTGGTTTTGATATCCTCTAATTATAAAATATTACAATTTTTTTGTTGGTACACATATACGCGGAAATTTCTTAATAATTAAATTAATCATCTCGTATGTCTAAAATAAAATAAGGTTTCATGATAAGAGAATATACATAAATTAAATCTATGCAAGCTAATGACACGAATTTACTTGAACTTGATCTCTCTTATTTGTAACTTTATTGGTTTATTGGACTATGACTACAGTTCAGTCTAGCAATATTATTCAAGTATGTTATGTATTACCATAAAAAGTGTAAATGTTATTTGTAGCACATGTTTACATAATGCAATACTGTTATAAATGTATAATTAGTGAATTAGTAAACATTTACATTAAGAATATACTCGTAACTACTAAATGAATTATATTTATTTTATATACATTACTCTTTTTCTCTCAATAATCTATCATAATCATCCCCAAATTGATATATAATATTATTAATCATTTCAATGTTATGAAATGAAATGTGACATAGTATTACGAGTACAATACATTTATTTGTGAATAAAGATTTTACTTTTCTGTATTAAAAAAAATATTTACTATAATATGTATATAGGTAATGTAGATTGTAATATATATATATATATATATATATATAATTTTCATTTCTATAAATTTTTCTCTATTTGCTAGTAAAACTTTTTAGCTTACTACACCACTTAAAATGATAAACTATTTTTCTGTCCCCATAACAATCTAAAATGTGTACATGTCGCTTTTAAATTGCAAAATACATGCAATTCAATTTTTATTCATCATAAAGTCTCGTACCCTTCGACCACCAAATATCGGATCATGTAGACCCAGATTTGTTATTTATATTTTGTTTATTATTATTTTTTATCATATCCTTATAGGAATGCTTCTTTGGAAATAATTGCAATGATTTAGTTGAATATAAATCATTTTATAAAAAATAGTTGTCAGAAAATTAATATAAAAAGGGTAAAAAAACAACAAAACGTGGGAGATGATATATGTATAGAACAATGGTTAACAAGTATTCTAGACGGTGCAATACTTGCAACAAAATAGTTTATAATACGCAGTTAGAATGCACTAAACAAATATCATTTAATGCAAACGTTTCCTTAAAAACGAAGACGGGAGTAATTTTTTTAATAAATAAAAAGGTAATAATATATTGTTCCGGTTTCGTTACATAACATTAAATATGCTTAATTATTTGTGATTTTCATGTAATACTATCAATATATAATAACTACGCAAAAGAAAAAAACAAGTGGGTCAAAAATGATCCTATTATAGTTGTCCATGTTCCATATTATACCGTATGTCTATCTTAAAGGTGTACATAGGAGATTAACATGTGAAATCAGTTTTTTGCAATTCCCTGCTCATCTAATTATTTTAAGCAAAAACGCGGCAAATAAAGTTTTAGGGCATAAAATCAATAAACAGAATTACTTTTACATGCTTTTTAACGACAGAAATTAAATATGAAAATGTCGAAAATTACATTGAAAATATCGATAGCCATGGAATTGAACAAAAAATAAAAAAATGCTTGACGTTTTATCTGTGACAACGTAAGTTATTTGACATTTCTAACAATTTGATTTGGACAAATATTGTTAAGTATGACAATAACAGAAATATTAGATTAATAAGTAAAGTTAAAAAATACAGTTTTGTTTAAATAATATGAATTTATTAAAAATTCAATATTTTGTAACATAATATTTTCAAGCAAGAAAAGTTTTATAATTAGCAAATGAATAACAAGTAATTATAATTTCAAGATAATAGTTACAATAAATATTCAAATGCAGCACCATGTTGGACAAGACAATAACCTAATCTATTGTAAAACGACCTTTGTACATTAAATAGTTGCCGCTGAGTTATACGATGACATTCTTTAAATATGGCATCTCTCAGATCATTTATGTTTTCATGGCTTTGTTTATAAATTTGTTTTTTTAAGTGCCCACATAAAAAAAAGTCACATGGAGCAAGATCTCGTCCAATCCAGCGCCAAGGAAATGCCAGATCCAAATATTCCCTAACGTTTCTGCCATAGTGTGCAGGACATCCATCGTGTTGGAACCAGACCTCTCGATCTGGGCGCACAACATCGTCTATCGCAGGACCAATTTCGTTTTGTGGCGTCTCCAAATAATTTTCCGTATTTAGATTGCCACGTATTTCAAAAGGACCAATTATGTGGTGACCTAAAATTCCAGCCCACATATTAACTTTCTGGGGATATTGTGTCCTTGTTGAAATACTAATTCTAGGATTTTCTGTTGCCCAACAACGTGTATTTTGGATATAGGGTTCATTATTTAAGGTGAAAGTGTATTCGTCGGTAAAACAAATGGACTATAAAAAACTTTGATCATTATTAGCCCGGTTCTGCATATCTTCGCAAAACACTCTTCTACTTTCTTCATCGTATGGGAAAAGTTCTTGGTGACACTGCATTTTATAAGAATAGTACGAATTTTTTTAAAAAATATTATGTATGATGCTGTGATGAACTCCCAACTCATTTCCAATACATCTAGTACTATAGAAGGGGTTTAAACTTATCATTCCTAACACTCTTTCTTCCAGCAAGGCACGTTCTTCTGCTCGTCCTACATTCTGACAACGCGGCTCACGTGTATTTTTTGAAGACACACTAGCAGTCTTTTCAAATTTTGTCACCAATTTAGCAATTGTAGTTGCACTGGGAATCGGCCGATCCATAAACTTAACGGAAAATAAATCACGCACTTTGCGATAACTATTACCTCCATAAAAACTTTTTATTATGAAAACACGCTCTTCGTTAGTATAAATATTCATTTTTTAATAATATCAGACAACAAAACCAGAGACAAAATCAAATTGTCAGAAACGTCAAATAACTTATTTGACAAATAAAACGTCAAGCTTTTATTTAGTTTTTGTTTAATTCCATGGTTATCGATATGTTCAACGTAATTTTTGACATTTTCATATTTAATTTATGTCGTTATAAAGCATGTAAAGTTAATTCTGTTTATTGATTTAGATGCAGAATTTTATGCCCTAAAACTTTTATTTGACACGTTTTTTGCTTAAAATAATTAGGTGAGCAGGGAATTGCAAAAAACTAATTTCCCAAGTTAATCTCCTATGTACACCTTTACGACAGACACACGGTATTTTTATTATGGTGGTACGAGGGTTAAGAACCAGAGGTCTATACTATGACAATTTTTTGTTATTGATGTACAAAAAGTTTCAGTTTATAATATACTCTATATAACAAATTTTATTTATTTTTAGGCTACATTTTAGCTGAAGAAGGATATGACGTGTGGATAATGAATTGTAGAGGATCCACATATGGAAAAGGTCATATAAAGCTATCTGTAAACGATACAAGATACTGGAATTTCAGGTTCGTTAATTAACTAACTAGCTTCATTTGTAATTACTTTTCATTATATAAATCTGTGTTAGATATAATCGTCTCAACTTACATGTGTAAGAATTAGTATAATAACTATAATATAAAATTGAAAATGCTTAATAGAATAAAATTATTTTATTAAATTATATTAATTATTCACTTCGAATTAAGAATACTACGCTGGGAAACATCAATTATTGTTTCAAAATCTGTTCTCCTTCATGTGGTTCGTTGACACAAACCTTGGTCTATAAAATGAAATCTGGTTCGTTTCAATCCGGTGATCTTGACGGCCAATAATAATCGTCAAATTACAAGATGATTTGTCCATGAAACATTTTTATCTGAAAATATTTATTTTGTTTCAAAACGTGCTACATAACAGATTGCGTCTAGTTGGAAGCAATAATTAGTGGTGACAACAGTGGCGCGTTATAGCTTCATGGGGCCCCAAGCAAATATTAATTTGGGGGCGCCACATAAAATATACGAAGTAGAAAACAGATTACAATGAAAGTTTTATTTTTCGCAGCAGATTTTAATGAAAAAAAAAAAAAACATCAATTATAAATTAAATTATTAATTGCACTATTGGAGTTATTCTTAACCTAAAGTATCAAAATGTATACTGTATTTAATTGAATTTAAATATAAATTAAAGTAGGTACATTATACTCATGCTATACAATGCTCATTTATTATCTATATGCAACCGTCTAGCCAGTATACTTTTTTTATTAAGAAAACTCAATTCTCTCATTACTTTAAATACTATGAAAGTGGTATATTTCTCTTTATTTCACTTTGTAATATCATATAGAATTGTACTTTGGGGAAACTCTCCTCTTATTCATAAAGTCTTTATACTACAAAAAAGAGCTATTAGAATAATGTTTAATCTGAATTTTAGAGATCACTGTAAACCTATATTCATCGAAGCTAAAATTATGACGTTACCTTCGATTTTTATTTATCAGTCTCGTATTGAAATATATAAGTCTAAACATTTGTTTAAACAAAATGGTGACTTTCATAAATATGAAACTAGATCGGCGAAACTAATACGAAAACCCAAATTTAGACGTACTACATCAATTAAAAATTCATTAAATGTTGGTTTTTATAATGCTTTACCAGACAATGTCAAAAAATTTAATCTTAAAAAATTTAAAGTTGTTGTGAAAAATTATCTTATAAATAATGGTTTTTACTCTACGGACGAATATCTTCACTCTAATTTTTCGTCCTTGTGAAACACAGTTGGGGATGTTTATTTATTATTATATATTGGATTATTATTTTAAGACGTACTGAAACATTTTGTAAATGTATTACAGTTAATAAATATCTATTCTATTCTATACACATTTGCTGGTAAAATATTATTTAATTTACCCTTGTGGTTGAAATGCTAGTGCTACTTGATCCACTATTTTCTGTATGAAAAAGGCAAGCTTGAAAATCTGCTATAAATAAAGAAGATTTATTATAAATTATTAAAAAATCTTTCAGAACTCATATTTCAATAAGAATAATACAACCTTTTTTAGTTTAAATTCTGTATATATTTATTTAAATTACGACGTTTCGGCAATATACACTATTGCCTTCTTCAGGAATGAACAAATCAACAAATACAAATACAAATAAATAAATAACAAAACATTAGCAACAGGTAACTAAGGTGACAATTACAACATATTATATTATTTATTATATTTTCACGTTTCATGATTTTTGAGCCTAGAAATTATCTATCAGTTCATTGTAATCAAAAATGTTTGAAATATCTTTCTCTGTTTCGGAATTGGAATGTAACAGCTAGCACACAAATTGATGTTAGAAGGAGCTTTATTGATTATTGTTAAACTATTTTTGGTGATAATTTATTATTTGAGATTGGCATGAGTGCAATAAATACACTAAATAACTAGGCAATGGACAGAATAAAAAGGACAAATCACCGTCACGAACCTAATAATACTACAATTTGTACCTCGTGCTAGAATACGTTGCCTTCTGTAACTTATGTATTAATATACAATTATCGATATATATTGTATATTGCCAAATTATATAATTTTTCTGGTCAAATTGAATATCTTATATAATTTTTAATTCTTTTAAGGACATTGAGCCATCGCTCTGCTGATGCGTGGGAAACAGGAACAGATATATGTATTTAAAATTATGTCCACATTATGAAAGGTAGATATTGTCTCGTCGAATCATTTTGTACAATCAAAAAAAAAGGGGTCCGTGAAGTTAGCGACCACTTTTAAGCACAAACAATGAAACATATACCAAAGGTTTGTGATTCGTTTGTGCCTGTTTGTGATCTACAAATAAAACCAGCGACCCCTATGATTAAAAAGTTATAAACAAATTAAAAGTGGTCGCTGACTTCACGCCCAGCGACCATATGTGAAGCACAAATGTCGATTTATGTGTCAAACGTTTGTGCTTCGTTTGTGCTTTCAGAATATATGATTGAAAATACAGCGACCCCAATAATACAAAAAATATGAACAAATAAAAAGTGGTCGCTGACTTCACGCCCAGCGACCACATATGAAGCACAAACGTCGTTTTATATGTCAAACGTTTGTGCTTCGTTTGTGCTTTCAGAATATATGATTGAAAATACAGCGACCCCAATAATACAAAAAATATGAACAAATTAGAAGTGGTCGCTCAATTATACAAGTAAAAAATAACAAAGGCCCCCACCACACATTTAGAAAGTAATAAATTGCTAATATAAATTAAAATGTGAGTCATCGCAATCGCAATACAACAAATAATATTAAAAATTTAAGTAAAATCTAAAAGACTGTAGAATGAAATTCAAATATAAAAATGAGCGCAAAAGAATACCACGGTTATAGATTTTGAGCTCATTTTCAGGAAACATGTTAAATATATTATTTTACTTATGTAAAATATTAAAATTTAAATAAAACATTATTTACAATATATTTTAAATTTTTAAAAGTTTCGTTAAAACATCTGTTTCAACCATCCACTAATTGGGGGAAAGGGGGACAACTTTAAAATTTTGAATAGGAACCATCTTTTATTACATATTTTACAGTCGAAAATCCGAAATTTTACTTCAAATATTTTTTTGTATATATGTATTGTAATTTTTAAAGTTATAAACCTTTAACTTCGGTGCCAATTTCAAATGGAAACTCTTTGTTGCAAATTGAAATATAATGCTCGTAAGTACGAGGGTCATTCAATAAGTAAAGAGACAAATTCTATAATTTTAAAACTATTCAATGAATGTGTACAATCTTTTCAGGGGTGTTAGTTGGCAACCTTGGAATATGCTCTGATCAGCTGTTTCATCATTTTATGTCAACATAACCTCAAAATTTTCAGTTCACCATGGCAAGTCCACTAGAAGTTTACACCTTAGAAGAGCAGCGCTCAGTCATTAGATTTTTAGTCGCAGAAGGTGTAAAACCAAGTGAATTTTTTTCTAGAATGTTAATACAGTACGGTAAAAGTTGTAAGAACCGTGCGAATTTTTACAAGTGGGTTGATCGGTTTAAAAGTGGCCGAACAAGTGTAGGTGATGAACCCCGATGTGGACGTCCATCTTTTGGGACTCACAGGGTCCAGTCTATTGCGATTTCCTTGAAGATCAGCGAACTATCAATAGCCAATACTACTCTGAGATGCTAGAACACAAAGTTAGACCAGCTATCAGGAGCAAATGCCGTGGACTCTTGTCAAAAGGAGTCATTCTTCAGCACGATAACGCCCGCCCTCATACAGCCCAGCTGACCCGTGATAAGCTTCAAGAATTGGGTTTGGAGGTCTTACCTCATCCTGCCTACAGTCCCGACCTCGCCCCATCTGATTTTTACCTGTTTGGACCACTCAAAGACGTCCTACGTGTAAAAAGATTTGCTAACAATGAGGAAGTTAAGGAAGCGGTGCAAAAGTGGCTTCGGGGTAAATCGAAAGAATTCTTCGCCAAGGGAATTAGGAAGCTGCAAGAAAGATGGGACAAGTGCATAACTGTGGGGGGTGATTATGTTGAAAAATAGCCTTAATTTTGAAAGATTGAAATAAACCGTTTTTGAGCTATAGCCATTTGTCTCTTTACTTATTGAATGACCGTCGTATATTATAATGTTCGTCGTAAAGTATGGAGACGTTACAGATTAAGTTCAGTCGAAAAATGTTTATGCCTGTCTGGTTCCCTAGTTCACATGTCCAGTTTTTCGTGTTTGGAGATTATATTGGAATGTCATTATAATTGTGAAGATTTAAAATGTTTACTCCTTGTACAAACATTGTTGTAGCTACGCCTTCTACTGGAATTTTTTCATATGTAGCAATTACACAGACCGTTTCAAAACGATGCAAATTTTAATTGTAATTAAAATTTATTAGAAACATAATTTTCAATACAGAATTCATTTTTTGTTACTTGTGCTCTTGTGGCATCTAATTTTCAATTAATATTGTAAAATTTGATTTATGTGAAATACCCTATTACCTATACAATAAGTTAATATTTATTATTGCAAACAAAATAACTGAAATACGTTGTATAGTTTTTGATAGTTATATTTATAAATTATTTTTCATATGTAATACTTAATGAAATGAATTTACGAATTATGTATGCAATATTAGACTTATTTTGTCACTTTGAAAAAGTCATCTTCAACAAAATGAAGGGAACAAACATGTAAGGATTAATTTTCTCCTTAATTTCTAACGTATTAATCCAGAGTTTTCTTCTACTTGTAAACTCATATTCTCCAAGTTGATTTTTACCTTCCATCACCTTTAGGTAAGGAAGATATTGTATTTGGTCAAAAAAAATCAATGATGAGTTTTTAGAGAATAAGCACGTTTTAGGGTCCATATAATATGATTTTACCATTTTTACGATGTCTGTATGAACTAAGGAACCAGACAGGCATAAACATGTTTCGACTGCACTTAATCTGTAACGTATCCATACTTTACGACGAACATAAATATACTTACGAAAAAAAAAAAGTTTCAGTTATAAGTTACTTATTTTCGACCGTTATATCTCAATTTGCAATAAAAATGAGAGTTTCCATTTGAAATTGTCACCGTATACAGGGTGTTTATTAAACATACGGCAAAAATTCAAGAGGTTATTCCCTGGACTAGTCTAAGAATTTGTCCTTTAATGATTTTTGAAAAGCCGCTTTGTTCCGAAAATACAGGGCGAAAAAAAAAATTCTACAAAACCAATTTTGATATTTTTCAAATTATTAATCCAGTAACAGCAGGCAAGTTATGTGTCAAATTTGTTGAGACTTTTTGGAACATACTCTACCTCAGTTTCTGGAGGATGTACCATTGGCAACAAGAAATGCAATGTGGTTTATGCAGGATTGTGCACCAGCGCATTTTAGTGTGGTTGCTCGTGATTTTTAACAGTAACATACGGAGATCGCTGGATTGGTCGAGGTGGACCTCACTTATGACCTGCTCGATCCCCGGACTTAAACCACCTGGATTTTTTCCTATGGGGCCATCTAAAGTCATTAGTTTATTCTACTCCATTGACGAATTTAGAAGATTTAAGACATCGGATAATTGCTGGGTGTAACTCCATAAGAAACGACCCTGGTGTTTTTGAAAGAGTTCGGCAATCAATGAGAAGAAGATTGGATTCTTGCATCGTAGCTGGAGGTAGTCATTTTCAACAGTTCTTGTAGATTAAGAAACTTTACATATAATTTTTGGTATTAAATGTTGTTATTGTCGAAAAAAATTTTCGCCCTGTATCTTCGAAATAAAGCGGCTTTCAAAAATCATCAAAGGACAAAATATTCTTAGAACAGTTCAGGGAATAACCCCTTGAATTTTTGCCGTATGTTTAAGAAACACCCTGTATAATGGATTTTTTTACGTAATTAAATAGAATTATAGAGAATATTTCATTTTATTTAAATACTTATTTTGCGAGAAAATGGTCGACTAACGGTTTCGAAGAACTGTCGATGTTAAAGGTTTATAACTTTTAAAAATTGCAATATATATATATATATATATATATATATATATATATATATATATATATATATATATATATTGTATACAAAATAATATTTCAAATAAAATTTCGGATTTTCGACTGTAAAATATGTAATAAAAGATGGTTCCTATTCAAAATTTTAAAGTTGTCCCCCTTTCCCCAAATTAGTGGGTGGTTGAAACAGATATTTTAACAAAACTTTTAAAAATTTAAAATATATTGTTAATAATGTTTTATTTAAATTTTTAATATTTTACATAAGTAAAATAATATATTTAACATGTTTCCTGAAAATGAGCTCAAAATCTATAACCGTGGTATTCTTTTGCGCTCATTTTTATATTTGAATTTCATTCTACAGTCTTTTAGATTTTACTTAAATTTTTAATATTGTTGTATTGCGATTGCGATGACTCACATTTTAATTTATATTAGCAATTTATTACTTTCTAAATGTGTGGTGGGGGCCTTTGTTATTTTTTATTTGTATAATTGGAGTCAGCGACCACTTCTAATTTGTTCATATTTTTTGTATTATTGGGGTCGCTGTATTTTCAATCATATATTCTGAAAGCACAAACGATGCACAAACGTTTGACATATAAATCGACGTTTGTGCTTCATAATATGTGGTCGCTGGGCTCGAAGTCAGCGACCACTTTTAATTTGTTCATATTTTTTGTATTATTGGGGTCGCTGTATTTTTAATAATATATTCAGAAAGCACAAATGAAGCACAAACGTTTGACATATAAAACGACGTTTGTGCTTCATATGTGGTCGCTGGGCATGAAGTCAGCGACCACTTTTAATTTGTTCATATTTTTTGTATTATTGGAGGTCGCTGTATTTTCAATCATATATTCTGAAAGCACAAACGAAGCACAAACGTTTGACATATAAATCGAAGTTTGTGCTTCATAATATGTGGTCGATGGGCGTGAAGTTAGCGACCACTTTTAATTTGTTCATATTTTTTGTATTATTGGGGTCGCTGTATTTTTAATAATATATTCAGAAAGCACAAATGAAGCACAAACGTTTGACATATAAAACGACGTTTGTGCTTCATATGTGGTCGCTGGGCGTGAAGTCAGCGACCACTTTTAATTTGTTCATATTTTTTGTATTATTGGGGTCGCTGTATTTTTAATAACATATTCAGAAAGCACAAACGAAGCACAAACGTTTGACATATAAAACGACGTTTGTGCTTCATATGTGGTCGCTGGGCGTGAAGTCAGCGACCACTTTTTATTTGTTCATATTTTTTGTATTATTGAGGTCGCTGTATTTTCAATCATATATTCTGAAAGCACAAACGAAGCACAAACGTTTGACACATAAATCGACATTTGTGCTTCACATGTGGTTGCTGGGCGTGAAGTCAGCGACCACTTTTAATTTGTTTATAACTTTTTAATCATAGGGGTCGCTGGTTTTATTTGTAGATCACAAACAGGCACAAACGAATCACAAACCTTTGGTATATGTTTCATTGTTTGTGCTTAAAAGTGGTCGCTAACTTCACGGACCCAAAAAGAAGAATTTAATTTTTGTACTGTAATGCGTTTGTAAAAGATTGATTTAGGGCCCTCATAAACTGGAGCGAAAAATTTAAATTTCGACATTTTTAATTCAATATTGACTTCAAAAACATTTGCGGAGGAGCGTAAAATTTAAATTTCGATATTTTTAATGCAATATTGAGTTCAAAAACATTTGTTTCGGGCTCCCTTTGTTGATGGGGTTCCAGGCAAATGCCCATTTTGCCCTTAGGATGGTGCCCAACTGATTGAAAAAACTAGATTTTAATAATTATATCCTGTAGTAAAAAGTATGCGTCTTGGGTCACCGGATAGAAGTAATAACTTTGTCCTGATTTTTTTGAAGTTAAAGAAATTTTATAATTTAAGTATTAGTAGAATAAAATTTCGTAAAAGGTTTGAATTAAATAAATAATTAAATACTTAAACGAATTTATCTCAAGCGAAGTTTTATTGTAATTATAAGCAGTCCCTAATTCGAGTTACCTAAAATTAGTTCACTATAGGTGCGGTCTGTTATTTTATGCTGTGCTTGAGTTGCGCTGTGCATGAGTAGTGTCACGTGATCACTGTGTACTCCGTGCAGATTGGAATTAAAAGAACCAATAGACTCACAATTGCAATTTGCACGAGCACCTCTAGCAACACAGCATGGGACTAATGAATGCCGTGGTTACAACATTCCAAACAAAGATCTGCCACCAGCCATTCAAAATAAAAATTCAAAGATATAAACCATATGTAAACATCATAAACGTCAAATGTCATTCGATGATTATTATAGTTTTGGTCAATTATTGTTTTAAACTCATTATTAATAACCAAAAGAAAATAAGAATAGAGAATTAGGTTATAACACTAAATGACACATGCAAACACAATAACTGGACAGGGACGTAAGACAACGAGGGGGAGTTTGTTTGGATCGAGATCTTATATCTCTCTCTTGCGTGTGACGTCAATTCTGTAAGTGTCTACTGTACAGCCTGTGCGTTTGCTTCTTCCGTGAAAAATAGATTTAGCAATAGAAAATCAATGTAAATTCAGATTATCATTACTAATATCGATTTTATATTAACTGTATGTGTTTCATTACCGGCTGCATATGGATTTTCGTGTTTTTACAAATGTTGTCGGATGAAGAATACCCTTCTTCGTCATACTTCCCGTATGATTAAAATATTTTAGAACAAATAAATAATTATGCTGAACATTACCAAATATATGTAAGTCTGTCCTGATACTTTTGAATATTTATTATACAAAATTAATTTCGTTTTGCTAGCTACATGAATATGAGAAAAAAACTGTGAGTTCATCCGAAAATGACATGGAAAAAGGGGCAATGATTTTAATATGGTTTTAAGAAACACAGAAAGCGTCCAGTAAATATTAATTAATGCAATAGCTTATATTTGAAATGCATAGAGTATGTTTAAAGGAGTGTGTGTGGGATGTTGGAAGGACGATTACTCAAAAACTATAAGACTTTATATTTGTTTAACTACGTATTTTCCAATCGGACATTCATGGGAAGATCTGAAAAGGTTTTGGTAACAATTGGACAACCGGAAGTAGAAGATTCTTGAAAAAAAATCTTCTAAATATTATTTTTTGAATATTTTTTTTTGGTAATATTAAATAAAATTAAATTCTCTATCTGATACATTTAATTATTTTATTATATATTCTATAGATTTAGAGATAAAAGAAATATAATATATAAAATAATCTGTTTTAATAAATTTTATAGCCGAAAGAATGCCATGGAAAATAGTTGAAAATTTGAATGTTTGTAACTGACAGATAAATGTCCGTGTCAGAAATCCGGAGACATTACTGAAGATTTTTCTGGGAAGTACATACATTATATTATTTCTTATTGTATTTATAGTTAAATATTTAAAATTATAGGTATATTACATATACCCTTCAGAAATACTGTTAATGCCAACAATGAATTGGAATCATCTCGAAAAATTAGAAAAGTAGGACAAAATTTCTTCATAGAATGAGTTTAAATATAAAAAAATGTAAATGGAAAGTATAGATATAAGCGAGAATACGATATTGAAATGTTATAAATGCAAGATGAAAGTGAAGATGGTGTCCACTCTGCAACGTAAAATACAGAAAAATTGTATCTCATCGAAATAATGAGTAATGAAAGAAAAATGTACTTGGAGAATCTCTTAATTCTTAATCTGTGATTATTATGGAGGTGACAAGTCTTAAGTTGAAGGACTTAAATTTGTTTGAAACATTATGGGACAATATACACCAGCACTGTAGCTAGAGTAACATTGAACTGCGAAAAAGCTATCAAATTCTTCTCAAGTAAGTTGTAAATATTGACAAAATTACACATCGATATAAGAAAATAATCCATCACTTTAATTATAAGAATTAGTGTTATTTAGATAAAACATGTATGAAAAAATAAAATGTAAAAGAAGATATGTAAGAATAGATGCACAATTCAGATTATACATTTTAGCCGCCCAAAATTAATGTTTTTACTAGAAAAATATGAAGAGAAAGTAAACAAGAACGTTGTTCGAATTGAAAATCCCTGTTAACAGCAAAAAAATTATATATAGTAAACTCTACTTTGTAATTTATTGTACATAATTTATGGTAAAATATCCTATAGATTTTGTAAATATATGTGAAAATTGTTTTATGTTGAGTCATGCTCTTATTGAATAATAAAGAAGTTTATACGTCATAGACTTATATGAATATATTATTTGTATTTCTAAAAATATTCTTTGCTTTATGAATAGAGCCAGGTAAAATATACGGCGAGAGCTTATGTGCTGGCCACATCCGATTTTTTCTCAAAATAATGAGTCACATATACGTCGTCTTCTTTTATTTAATTATGAAACACAGTATTTTGTACTTCCAACGAATAAGGTCAAGCAAGATTTTTCATTTTCATCTTTAATCGATAGAGTAATGAAAAATAATAGACCCGAATTTTTTTTTGCCTTTAATAATGAGAATATTGCAATTAAAAATGACTTCACATTTCAATATCAACGGCCATTTTGATTTTCACACTAGCTTCTAAACGTCAAAATAACAATTAAAGATAACTTGAAATTTACGAAAGTAAACATGTCGGTGAAACGTTGTTTTGTGCTATCGTGCCAAAATTCTAGCGAAAATATATTCAATTCAATGCGTCGCGTGCGTATCTATAGCTAAACAAACTTCTAGCGTCTAATCTCAGATCTTTACAAAGAAGCACTGCTGATGTGACGCGAGGTTAACTTCAGGCCTAATGAATAATATATATAAATGAAAAGAATGTTGTTATATTAATATATTGTAGCATATTTAGAAACGTAATGTTCAATTTATAGTCCATATATTTTTTTCTTTTAGAAATTCTGTATTCATATAATGTCTATAAAATAAGTCTGAATTTGCAATTCTGAAATGTGACGTCACAACATAGCTGGTTTTTGCAACTTTTTAAAAATATTATATTTTAAAATAGTTTTATACAACAAAAAATGTAAATAATAAAGATTTTAATCATAGAGTACGATAAATTAGACTATGCTTGTTCGATTTAAACAAAAAAAGAACAATTAATTTTTTTGCATGACCTCATTGTCTACAAATTATTGCTTTCACAATATAAACATATCTTCGTTCTCCATTTGAAATGCCGCACAAATATTTCGCTATCAGCAAAAGGCAGCTAAAAATTCCTCGCTATCTTTGCTTGCCATAGCAAAGCACAAATAGCAAAACGATTAATAGTTTCAACTTCCGGTTTGCTAAACAGCGCTGGTTTTTGCTGCTCTTATTGAACCTACCCATATTTTGTAGAATATAAGTTTGCTTTGTATAAAAACAGTAACAAAAAATCTGATGTGGCCAGCACAATACCTTCCATCAATCCTGTGTATTATGTACAAATTCCATACATAAATTTTCTTGCAAAAGATTCTAAATTTTTGGTATTATGTGATTCCCTTTCTCGGCAACTGAATTCCATACTCCTGATAACAAACAAACCACATGAAATAAGAAAATTATGAAATTTTGAATGAAAAATTATAACACTTGTCAGTTATGGACATAATTAATTGTTGTCATTTTGACACGGGTCCCCATATCTGCTTGCCAAAGTCAGCAATGTCATTTCACTGCACGCGCCCTATACATAAATTTTCTTGCAAAAGATCTTATATTTCCAGTAAAGTTATTTCATAAACAAACTATGCAAATTGCACTTGACACTGACATCTTCTTTTTCTTCTTTAATTTTTCCCATTCGTTAGGAGGTCGCTATTTTTTTTTTTTTTTTCCACTCATTTTTGTTTTGCGTGTCGTCCTCATTCAGTTCCTTTTCTCCCAAGTCTTCTGCAATACAGTCTTTTCATCTTATATTTGGTCTTCCTACGTTTCTTCCACCTTCTATTAATATATTCATCTCTCCTCATGACATGTTCAAACCAATGTAATCGTCTCTCTTATATCTAGAAACTTCTAACACTAGAGATACTTCCCTTATTCTTTCATTGATTTACAGTTTATTGAGACTGACATCTGTCAATTTGAATTACCTGAATATATTAGCAGTTTCCATGGTTAAGTTAGCATAGCTGGCTGAATTATGAAATTTATTATCTTTATTCTTCTTTAACTCTATATCTGTTGAATATCAAATATAAAATGCAATCAAATCGTATAGACAATAATATATTCTTTAAGTTATAATAACATTTAACTGAGTTTTTCAAGAAAAACTGTTAAAATCTTCAAATGAGGGTACTTCCGGTTGACCAATTATAGCCAAAATCTAATCAAGTCTACATATGGTTGTAAGGAAGAGAAATACGCAAGAATTGTAATTTTTGGAATTCTAGTATTGGAGATATCGTTGACGAAATCGCGGTCACAAACACACACACCTACACATACACACAAACACGCACATGCGAACACACACACACACACATACAGACATCATCGTAAAAATAGTAAAACCGTATTGTAAAGACGTGCTTATTCAATGAAAACTCGCCACCGAATTTTTTGACTAAAGACAATACATTCCTTACCTATAGGTGACGGAAGGTAAAAAAAAACTGTAAAAACATAAGCCCGTATTACGAGCGCGGTTTTATTGTTGCTTTTATAATAAAAGTGTGAATAAAACTGCTTTATAAAACCACGCCTATTGCGAACCCACTTTTATGGTACAAAAGCACGCTTTTATTAGCCTCTATACAACTGACGAATAAAGGTGCTTCTGTTATTGTCACCAGAAAAGAACTTTTGGCAGTCGTAAAATCCGTGGAGAATTTCTACAAATATTTATACAGAAGATGATTTTTGATAAGAACTGACCATGCTGCTTTAAAATGGCTGCTATAATTCAAGAATCCAGAAGGTCAGGTGGCTAGACTGATTGAGAGACTACAGGAATACGATTTCAAAATCGAGCACAGGACAGGTACCAGCCATCGTAATACCGACGCATTGCCCAGAAGGCCATGCCAAGACGAATGCAAGCATTATAGTCGACTAGAAGAGAAACATTCAACCGTCGCCAGGACAACAGTAGTCGACGATAATTGGCAGCCCGATGGACTACTCAAAGACTAGTAAAATGACCCGACTTTAGAAATTATACTGGAATGGAAAGCAGAAGAGAACAAACCAATATGGGAAGATATTGCAACCACACTCGCAGAGTGTAAAGTCATACTTGGCGCAATGGAACTCCATGGTGATTGAGGATGTCCTCTTAAAGCGTGTGGTATAAAATGCCGATGAAACTGAGAAGAAAACTCAGTTGGTTATTCCTAAGAGTAGAGCACCAGACGTAATGATAAGATCCATGATGGATCTGGAGGAGGCCATGTTGGAGTCAATAAAACATTAGAAAGATTGCGCCAGCGATTTTACTGGGTTAACTGCAAGGAAGACGTTAAAGACTGGTGCAAGAAATGTGTGATTTGCTCTGGAAGTAACGGTCCGCATACACGACGAAGATCTTCAATGCGTCAATATAACGTTGGCAGTCCATTTGAACTCATTACGATTGACGTGGCTGGACCTTTTTCAGAAAGTGACGACGAAAATAAATACATCGTGGTTGTCATGGACTACTTTATCAAGTGGGTTGAAGCCTAACCATTATCCAACAAGAAAGCCATCACGGTCGCTGAAACCTTAGTCAAAGAATGTATATGCCGAGTTTGTGTACCACGTGAACTTCACTCCGACCAGGGAAAAAAATTGAGTCCGCCGTTTTCTAAAATATCTGTAAGATATTAAGAATTAATAAAACGAACACAACTTTATTACATTCGCAGTCCGATGACAGGGTTGAACGAATGAACAGAACGATCAACCGATACTTGTCGAAGGTAGTCTTCAACCACAAAAGAGACTGGGATTGACATCTTCATCTGTTCCTGATAGCTGATAGAGCAAAAGAGCAGCAGCTACATAGAGTAATACAAACTTGTAGTTCTGCATACGAGATATACTACTACCGTTTCTAAATATTCGTTTTATATAATATCTGATTATATCAATTATTTTTCTTACAGTCTCTTTTGCATATCTGTATATTTTCATATTCCATGCATCTTTACACCTTTTTAATTATTTTTTTAATTATCACGACATTCTTGTGATTGCCAGGTAATAGTACTTAAAATTGTCTTTTGTTCTACTAATTATCACAACTAAATATCTCTTTATTAGTACTATTAAGTTATATTTGTACTAATTTTACTATATGAGCGCAAATACTTTAATAGTGAGTAGTTGTAATCATTAGTAGTGCTACTAATATTTAGTAAAAGGTTATGCGCTTGGCTCATTATCTTAATCTTAATTATTTATCGTTTATTTTATTTAATAATATTAACTTAATTTTAACACCACTCAAATAAATAAACGTTACTATTATATATATATATATATATATATATATATATATATATATATATATATATATATATATATATATATATACATCAAATCGTTTTGATCGAAGAACACAATATTCCAACACTTTGTTGCGCCCTAAGCCCCGTGATAGACCTACATTCTGGCATCGTTCGAGTCGTCCGGGTATCAGCATGTTGTGAATAAGTGAATCAAAAGGTCAATCTGTACAAAGTGTCTAAAGTATGATTAGTAAGAAGTAAGATTATTACCATAGAAACTATAATACAAAATTAATTGTAAAATTTTGTTGAAGGCTTTACCTTCAAAGCCGGGAGTATGTTTGAGATTCATAGTCTATAGAATATAAGTTTACTGTACATAAAAACAACAAAAAAATAATTGAATATACAGTTCAATCAGTCAAAATACAATTTTGTTAAACTTCTCCCGAGTATTTTCTTCATTTTCTCGCATCTCAAAAATACAGGGTAAAGTAAAACGTAATTACTTCATTAGCAAAAATAGCTTATATACAAAAATTTTATACTTCTCAGATATAAATCAATATTTATTCATTTTCTGTCATTGTCACTTCACTTTCGACCTTCGTACTAGCCTTAAAAAATGTGCACAGCCGGCTACAAGTCCAGAGCTCGGGCGAATTATGCATGCAAAATCTACACTGCACAGTATTTACCGAACGCGTTCTTTGCGACAGAGTACACAGAAGTGAATTACCATACGCTTACTGTGCATTTTATTAAAAATGTGTGCACGGAACTGAATAACCGAACGCACCTTATGTAGTTCCCCTATTTCCACATAGTGTGTCCGCGAATTATTAGTAGAATATATGAAAACCATGTAGACGGCAGCATCACTATACGCTGCCTGCCGGCCACCGTAGCCTTCCATAACCATTCACTTTTTTCGTGTCGTAGTGTGCGTAGAGGCACACACGTGCTCACTGTTTTTAGTTGTTAGAGAGAAAAGATTTCATGACTGAAGAGTATAGAAATTGTTTTCTAAGTTGAAATAACCTTACTCCTACTTGGTAATGTATGGGACGCGTTACAGTAGGTATTCCGGTGGAGCGTGTTAACTATATACAAACCAGTTGTACACTGATCAAAGCTGGTAACTAGTATTCCAAAAAAATTCCATGACTTTGAAGAATAAATGAAGAAATTGTCTTTTCTGACATTATTTACCGAGATTACCTCACAGTATTCAAATATATTAGGTAATGTTTTTTGTTATGGGGTAACAAGTTCGAACGACCCGTTAATTAAAAACCTTTTAATTAATTAATTAATTAATTTTAGTGTCTGTAGACAACAGATTCAACTGCTTATAGACATTGATTATGATCCTGTCTTATCCGACGAACCCTCTTTTTGGGCACCCAGCGTACTCACCAGAGCGAAGTATTATGCTCAACGATAATAACAGTAGCCGAGCCTTTAGTGCTGGTAGCCGAATCCTTGGAGGATTCTATTCTATCAGCTTTGGAGAAACGACTAGTGCTGATTTCATGACGAAGAAATTCATCAAGAGTTAAAAGAATTTAAAATTTATTAAATGTTGGGCTAAATACAGAGCTAAACAAATCCTTAATGATGATATACCTTTTCCCAGTAACGTTAAGTTACTCGATGCTTCTAAACTTATGTAGAACTGGAGAACTCATTCAGTGAATGGGAGTGTAGAAGAACAACAAGAACATCTTCACATCGCTTTATCAGTGATTACGGAGGCAATGAAGATATTTATAAAAAAAATCTGCAGTTAAGGTACCTCGAGATTCACCCAGAAACATTTCAAAAAACTTCCGAGCCCATCCACGCTCGCTCAACTCAGTCTGGGTCGTACAAACAGCAGAGGAAGGCGAAGTATCTACAAATCGCTCTCGTTCATCACTTGTCCCATCCAACGTCTAAATGTTTGAGCAGTAGCATACTTCTAAGGTTCCTTATACGATATAAATAATAATTCATCTGCACATTTCAGTTTTGAAGTTCCCACTTGTAAAGTTCTCCCGGAACAAATTTCTGGATTCTTGAGAAAAAATCTGATGTGGCCAGCACATAACCTCTCGCCGTATATTTTACCTGGCTGTATGCATAAAGCAAAGAATATTTTTATAAATACAAATAATATATTCATATAAATCTATGACGTATAAACTTCTTTATTATTCAATAATAGCATGTCTCAACATGAAGATATTTTACCATAAATTATGTTACAATAAATTACAAAGTAGAGTTTACCATATATAAATATTAGGCTGGTAACTGCAATTTTCAATTCGAACAACGTTGTTTACTTTCTCTTCATATTCTTCTAGTAAAAACATTAATTTTGGGCGGTCTAAAATGTATATATGGATTGTGCATCTATTCTTACATATCTTCTTTTACATTTTATTTTTTCATACATGTTATATCTAAATAACACTAATTCCCTTTAATAAAGTGACGGATAGATTGTACTCCGATTATTCTTATATCGATGTGTAATTTTGTCAATATTTACAACTTACTTGAGAAGAATTTGATAGCTTTTTCGCAATTCAAAGTTACTCTAGTCTATAGTACTGGTGTACATTGTCCCATAATGTTTGAAACAAATTTAAGTCCTTCAACCTAGACTTGTCATCTCCATAATAGTCACAGATCAAGAACTAAGGGATTCTCCAAGTACATTTTTCTTTCATTACTCATTATTTCTGACACTGACATTTATCTGTCAGTTACAAATAATTTAAATTATCAACTATTTTTCATGGCATTCTTTCGGCTGTCAAATTTATTACAACAGATTATTTTATATATTATACTTCTTTTATCTCTAAATCTATGGAATATATAATAAAATATTTAAATGTATCAGATAGAGAATTTAATTTTCTTTAATATTACCACGAAAAATTTTCAAAAAATAATATTTAGAAGATTTTTTTTCAAGAATCTTCTACTTCCGGTTGTCCAATTATTACCAAAACCTTTTCAGATCTTCCCATGAATGTCCGATTGGGAAATACGTTGTTAAACAAATTTTAAGTCTTATAGTTTTTGAGTAACCGTCCTTCCAACATCCCACACACACACATCCACACACACACACACACACACACACACACACACAGACATCATCGTAAAAATGTTAAAATCGGATTGTAGGGACCTTAAAACGTGCTTATTCAATAAAATCTGGATATGCGATTTTTAGCATGAATCCAATACCTCTCTTAGCGAGAGGTAAAAAGGGAGTAAAATTTTCATCTGATTATTTTCCAGCGAAAAAGTCTTTAGGAGATCTGTTATATAAATATGTACCCCCAGATCCGTAATTATTATAGGTTTTAAACTGATAGCGTACGCTGGGTGCTTATCAGAGCTAGTAAGGTTATTTTATTGTTAGTATTTATAAATCTAATTTAGAAAAAAAATTGGGTCCCAAGTGTTTGCATCTTTAGACCTACAAGGTCTGATTCCAAAATTAGCCCCAAAAACCTCCTTAGTTGTGCATCTGCACCCAGAGCCGAAATTATTAAGAACGACAGAGCTGAACGAAAGGTATTCAAGGCTTGATAAGAAGCACCTTCCCCTTAGATTTGTTATAAAGGTCTTTACCCTTACAGAACGTTACACTGGTCAACCACATTTTCTGATACAGACACCATCGTTATATTAGTGGTTTCCTAGGAAAATAACTTTCCCTGGAAGGCTGTTGTTATAATATGCAGGCTCATAGCGAAACAATCTTGTATAGTGGATGTTGTGCCTCGTCTCGTCCAACATCCACCATATGTATGAAGGGCAATTTTCTTTAACCAGCAAACCTACCTCTAGGTTTATCTGACAGGTTAGCGAAAGCTGTCTTACTGGTAGTTGCAGTTGTCGAGGTCTTACGGAGTACCTTTTTTGATACTTCGCCCCCTCCGCTGTTTGTACGACCTAAACTTGTTTAAGCATGGTAGGGCTAGGAAGTTTTTCGAAATGTTTCTGGGTGAATCTCAAGATACCTTAACTGCAGAGTTATTTTGTAAATATCGTAAATATCTCTCGTAATCGTTGATAAAGCGATGTCAAAGTGTTCTTGTTGCTCTTCTATTCTCTTATTTACTGTTTCGCTTAAAGAGTTCTTCAATTCTTGCATTAAGCTTAGGAGCTTCGAGTAACAGTGTTACTGGGAAAAAGGTATTGGGATTCCAAAATAAGAAATCGCCATTAGCGGCAGAATTCTAAACTTATCATTAGGTACATAATTATTGTTTACATTTGTAACATATACTTTTGTGGATTTAAATAAGGTTTTTACCGTGTTATAATTGTTTTATTTTAATAAAATATACAAAATACTGTTAAAATAGAGGCAAGTAAATTAGAAGAAATTCCATTTATTATAGGTTTATGTCGTCATAGAATTTTCACTGTAAAAACTACCAAAAGTGAAACTAATTGTTTTATTTTAAATAGAATATATAAATAACCGCTAATATAAAAGGTAAGTTCCTAATATAAAAAATCTGTTGTGGCCATCACAATACCTCTCGCCCTTTCCATTGTGGTATATATAAGTATTGTATTTAACATTTTTTGTACACACAAAAAATTCTAATTACACCTAATCTTTATACGAGTATTTTCTATAATTTTAAATTCATTCTATGAGCAAGTTTTCTCCATTTCTTCTAAATGTTCGAGGTTTTTCCAATTTATTAACGAGATTGGCGGTATTTCTGAAGGGTTCATGTAATATACCTATAATTTTAAATATATAATTAATAATACAATAAGAAATATTAAGTACCGTTTCCAGAAAAAGCCTGCAGTACTATCTCTGACATCTTTGACACTGACATTAGTAACATTTATCTGTCAATTACACACATTTACAGCGGTAATAATAAATAATTTCCTATTTCCAGATTAGTTATTCCGAGAATATCTCTTAACCCTGTGTTAAAATGACGTTTATGGAGAGTTTATTCTAGAGTTAAGCCTTATTCCATGTTTATTATTATACATTTGTGGGTTAAGCTCGTGATAAACAAGGAATAGCTATTCCTGTGTTAAAAAGAAGCTATTCTGAACTTAACCCTTATTTATTATTACCGCTGTTAAATTTCTCAAGTAGTTACCATAGAAATGTTTGGGCTGTGAGCAGGCTGTGAGATTTATTACTACACCAGATTATTTTATAGTTTATATTTCTATATCTTTAAATCTGTAGAAGATATAATAAAAAACTTTAAATGTGTCGGATAGAGAATTTTGTTTTTTAATATTTGTAATAACACAAATTTTCAAAAAATAATATTTAGAAGATTTTTGTTAAATTACTACTACTTCCGGTTATCCAATTGTTACCAGAATATATTCAACTCTTCCCATTATTGTTAGATTGAGGAATCCGTAGTTACACAGGTCTTTAATCTTATAAAATTTGAGAAAATGTGTCTCCAACAACCCCACACACACACACACATCCACACACACACACACACACACACACACACACACAGACATCGTCGTAAAAATGTTATTATCGGATTCTAGGGACCTTAAAACGTGTTTATTCACTAAAATCTGGATATGCGATTTTTAGCATGAATCCAATACCTCTCTTAGCGAGAGGTAAAAAATCTGTTGTGGCCAGCACAATACCTCTCGCCATTTTCATTTTATGTTGCATAGGGCGCGAGCAGTTATGTTTGTTGGTCTTGGCAAGCAGATATGGAGGCCCGTCTCAGAATGACAGCTAGTACTGTACATAGGTGTCAAGTATCATAAGTTTTCATTCAAAACATTATGATTTTCCAAATCCATGTGGATTAGTTTCCTCGACAAGTAAACATCAGAATATTTTGAAATTTTGATTGAAAAATTATGACATATGACAATTGTGACATCTCTGTAAATAACTACTAGCCGTCATTCTGACACGAATCTTCATATCTGCTTGCCAAGGCCAACAAAGTAACATGACTGCTCGCGCTCTGTAAGTATCGAATTTAACATTTCTTGTACACACAAATAATTGAAATTGTTTCTCTTCCTTCGTTCTATGAGAAATTTTATGATCAAAATTGTTCAAATTCTTTGGCGGTATTAGCGGTATTTCTTAATGATATATGTAATATTAATATACCTATAATTTACATACATATTTAATTAATAATACAATAATATATATATTAAAAGTACTCATACCTCCCGGAAAAATCTGATACTGATATTTTGCATTTATTTGTCATTTACAAAAATTTAAATATCCCAACTGTTTTTTGGCAACGGAATTTATTACAACAGATTATTCTATATTAATCGTATTATATACTATATCTCCAAACCTATAACGAGATATATTGTATTTTTTAAATGTGTCAGATTGAGAATTTAATTATCTTTATTATTTGTAGTAACAAATTTTCAAAAAATAATATTTATATATTTTTTTTAGAAACTACCACTTCCGGTTTTCCAATTGTTACCAGAACCTATTCAACTCTTCCCATTACTGTTAGATTGAGAAATCCGTAGTTACGCAGTTCTTTAGTCTTATAGAATTTGAGATATCGTACCTCCAACAATCTAACACACACACACACACACACATCTAATTTGGTCCAAAGATAAGTTGGAAGGACTCTATTGCGGAAGACTGTAGATAAAAGGAATTGAATGAGAACGACACGCAAAACAGAAATGAGAGGAAGAAGAAATAAAAAATAGCTAAAGAAGAAGATGTCATTGTCAATTGCAATTCGCATAGTTTGTTTATGAAATAATTTTACCGGAAATTTAGAATCTTTTGCAAGAAAATTAATGTATGGAATTTATACATAATACACAGAATTGACGGAAGGTATTATGCTGGCCACATCAGATTTTTTACGTCTCGCTAAGAGAGGTATTGGATTCATGCTAAAAATCGCATATCCAGATTTTATTGAATAAGCGCGATTTAAGGTCCATATAATCCGATTTTAACATTTTTACAATGATGTCTGTGTGTGTGTGTGTGTCTGTCTCAACATCTTCATCTTTGCCACATTCACTTACTTTTCTTTGATACTGACATCTGTCAATATCAATTATTTGAATATATTAGCAGTTTCCATTGGTTAGCATAGCTGGCTGATTTATGAAATTTAATATCGTTATGATTAATTCTTTAACTCTATATCTACTGAATATGATGTATAAAATGCAATCAAATCGTATGGAGAATAATATATTCTTTAAGTTATAATAACGTTAAATATCAATAAATGATATTTGATTGCGCTTTTTCAAGAAAAACTGTTAAAAATCTGCAAATGAGGGTACTTCCGGTTGACCAATTATAACAAAAATCAAATCACCTCTTCTTCTGGATGTAAACTTGAGGAATACGAAAAAAATACAATTTTTGGAACCGCGGTATTGAAGTTATGCGATCCGAAACTTTCGTCACATACATACATACATACATACATACATACATACATACATACATACATACATACATACAGACATCATCGTAAAAATGGTAAAATCGTATATGGATCCTAAAACGTGCTTATTCACTAAAAACTCCACTGAATTTTTTGACCAAAGCCAATACCTTCCTTACCTAAAGGTGACTGAAGGTAAAACCAATATAAATGAAACTGAAGATACTGTTAACCTACATATACATACTAATTATCCATATGAAGTGATAATAGCAATAAAACTAGTACCAATACTACAATTACGGGAAAATTGAAACTAAACTCTATAGTAATTAATGAAAAACGCTAAACTAACATACAAAATAACTCAAGAAACTAAGAATATTAGTCTGACAGCAATGCTACTATTACAAATGTTAGCGAAAATGTATCTTTGGTTATGATATGATTTAGTCATTTGTCAGCGCTATCTCTTGATAATTTGAAGCCCATATCGTTTAGCTCTGTATATAGCCCAACGGTTAATAATTTTTCAATTCTTTTAACTCTTCTGAATTTCTTCGCCATAAAATTCTATACTAGTAGAATCTATACTATATAGAATCGAATCCTGCAAGGATTCAGCTACCAGCAATAATGGCAGGGCTGTTATTATTGTCGTTGGTCATAATACTTCGATTACTGTTGAGACCGCTGTGTTCTCAAAAAAAGGGTTCGTCGGATAAGACAGGATAATAATCAATGACTGTAAGGGGTTGTATCTTTAGTTGTCTACAGATACTATAATCAATTAATTAGTTAATTAATTAAAGGCCCGTTCGAACTTGTTACCCAGTAACAAAATAACATTACCTAATATATTTGAATACTGTGAGGTAATCTAGATAAATAATCTATGTCTCGTCAGAAAAGACAATTTCTTTAACTTCTTGTATTATTTCATAATTAAAAATAGAGGTATAACATCAAGAAAATAAAATAAAATAAAAAGAATTACAATTTCTTTACTCTTAAGTTATGTTTTTTTTTTTGGAATACTAGCTTTGCCAGTGTACAACTAATTTGTATTATAGATTGTTCACATGCTCCACCGGACTCACCGGAGTGTGTCCCACACTTTGCCAAGTACGAGTAAATTTATTTCAACTTAGAAAACAATTTATTTGCTCTTCAGAGTCATGGATTTTTTTTGGAATATTATTAAAGCTACCAACTTTGAACAGTATACAACTGATTTGTATATATACTTGACACGCCCCACTGGACTGCCTACAGTAATGTGTCCCATACATTACCAAGTAGGAGTAAGTTTAATTCAATTTAGAAAACAATTTCTTTACTCTTCAGTCATGATTTTTTTTCTTTGAAAACTAAAAACACTGCATACGTGCGTGCCGCTGCGGACACTACAGCGCGAAAAACGTGAATGGTTACGGCTGACTACGGTGGCTGGTAGACAGCGTAGTGGTGCTACCATCTACATGGTTTTAATTTCTCCCACTACTTTATAACTTCGGACATGCAATGTGGAAATTGTGGAACTAGATAGTGAACTACTTTTAGGTATCTCGGTCTCGTGGCCGGGTGCTTGAGTGTTTAGTCGCGAATCTGGGGAACCGGATTCGATCCCGACACACGCCAAATATTTCGAATTTTAAATTGGACAAAATTGATACCTGTGGTACACTCTTCACGCCAGAAATGAGTATCCGTGAGGTGACGCCTGCTAAACGCCCGCACAGTACAAATCCGTGCACAAAGCAGATTGGCACACCCCGAAATGGGTAATATGCCGTGATGATATATTAATATATTTTATTTAGATAGTTAAATTTATTTTCGGATACAACGTATGAAATAAAAACAAGAGTGTGTGTGGCGCTTCTTCGGCAGCTAGAGAGAACGAGAGTTTCGCGAGCACTGGCTTGCCATCTCTCAGTGGCAACTTGGGCGCTGTAGTGGGGAAGTCTCAATCGTCGGGTCTGAATTCCTTAACGGTTCGCTCTACCATAAAAAGTTATCATTTCAAAAATGGCAAATCATGTTGTGATTGACATATGCGGAAAAGTTATGAATACGAGTGAAAAAATGAGGCATTGCAAGATTTGTATGTACGGAGGTTTGATTAAGAGCTGACGAGATTTTTTTGAATTTTGTGCGTTATTTCTTTTCGATTAAACTCATTATTTTATCAATTTGCTACCAAGGTCCTTGCAGTGTATGTTAGGTTTCATGTATATTGGACACTTAGTTTGTGTTTGACAGCTATATGTATATTGATGAAGCATTTTGATACGCTCCGCGGTTTTTTTAATAAGGAAACAAAGCTTCTTCAATAAATTTTGTTTTAAAAATAATATAAAGTACAGTATGATGTGATGAAAATGTTGGACAAGGCTTTTGGTGAGAAAGCTATACCGAAATTGAATCGAATTAAATTTTACATGCAACATGTAACATAAGGTAAATACCGCGCGTATGCTTGTATCGCATAAATGCTACAGAAATACGTAGGTATGTTGTATATCGTGTGTATGATGTATTTTTGGTACGCCCGGCCTTAAGATTTAATGCATGGTACAAATGTTTTCAAGAGGGCCGTGATGACATGGAGGATGACAAGAAAGTCATAGCACATAAACCACTGATGAAAATGTGGCAAAAAATGATGATATGTTTAGGAGCCACGTGCGAGGCAATCCGAAGAAAACGAAAAGAATTGTGGGCAAACCAGTTTTTGATTTTGGACGACACTGCATCGAATCACAGTTAACTACACATTTGTGATTTTTTAGAATTACATATTATATCTGTAACTTAATGAATCAAACAGAAAAAAGTCAATAAAAATAATAGATAATATAACATTATTAAATACAATAAACTCTATATTTATGTTTTAAACAACCTTTGCAATATACTTAATTATTAATAATATTATACACAGTACTAAGAGCGCCAGGGCCTATAAAGATAGATATTGGGCAAAACGTTCTAATCGCCGAATCACTTTAAGGAGGTTGCACGAGGTAAATCAAGGAGAAGAACAACGCACCGGGATCACAGTTCACTGCTTATTTGTGTATTTTGGTCAAAATATAACACCGTCTTGAAGCCACAACATATTCACATTCAACTTGACCTTCTGTGACTTTTATCTTCTCCAAGATAAAGAGAACATTGAAAGGACAATGTTTTGCGACCTTAGAGGAGATAAAAGCAAAATCGGGTATGTAGATGAAGGCTATAACCACAAAGTGTATTCCGCAAGATTGGAAACAACGTTGGCATAAGCGCATTATATCAAATGAGGAATACTTTGAAGGGTCAATATTAATAAATAAATTATTACCTTTTGAGACAGATGAAAATTTTCATTATTTTTCTTGTCAAACCTCGCATATGCGTAATTGTAACGAGTCATTATCTATTATAAAACTTGAAACTGATGCATTTTAAGAGCATTTCAGCTATATTTTATTTATTAAAACTTTAAATATTAACATTGCTTTCATCCATTGACAACAGTATAATTTTTTTTATTTTTTTTCGTAAATATTAGTCGACAAACCACTAACGGCATCAATTACTTTGTCGATACACTTATTCTAATATAACGCAAACACGGTTCTTAATTGCGGATAATAGTTTTATAGCTTTATACATTGCACTAAATCTTACTTTAAGGAAATTCAAATTTTCATATCTTTATATAAACAATCATTTCATGTAGTGGTATAAAGAACGTCAAATACGTGTCTTGCCTAGGGCGTCACAAACTCTAGCAGCGTTCCTGAGTTTTAGAAATTCCATAATCGTATTTTCAATAGAATATTATCGAAAGAGTAAATTAAAATAAAGCGGTAGGTACTTAGAATGCAAATTGGACTAAAAAAAAAAATGATCTAAACACAGAATACTATGAATTTAGTGTTCGAAAACCTTGAACAATACATTCAAAAGCCAAGTTTTATATTTCTGAATCTGAATATTTTATTAAGATTGGAAGGTTATTGAATAAAATCTTAATTAATTGAATAGCTTCAATCAAGTTTTACATTTACCTGACTATTTTATACAATGTATGTTTTATCTTTATTATCAACACAAATGAAATTTGTCATATTTTATTTAGGACAAATGTGTACCATAATAAAAGATTTAATTGATAGCTTAAAACATATGTATGTATCATGATAATCTCATGTATGTTAACAGTAAAAATTTCTATTTCGTAAGAAATATTACGACGAATAAAATAAATTTCTTGCAAACTTATTTCTTATATGGTCATGTTGTAAATTTAAATAATTAAGTAAAATAAAAATTATGAATTGTAAATTTTGCATGCAAATATTAATATTGGTAAATAAAATTTAAACATAGGAAGAAATAACAGTTTATATTCAATACTCAAGGTAAAATAACATTTTTGTAATTATGATATGAATGACCCCGAAAAAGAAAATCTGCTTTAACACATATTGTTTGCAATAATTATACTCTATTGAAGTCAATTTTTTTACCTCTCGCTAAGACAGGTATTGGATTCATACTAAAAATCGCATATCCAGATTTTATTGAATAAGCACGTTTTAAGGTCCCTACATTCCGATTTTTACGATGATGTCTGTGTGTGTGTGTGTGTTTCTATGTATGTGGTGTGTATGTATGTGTGTGGGATGTTGAAAAGACGGTTACTTAAAAACTATACGACTTTATATTTGTTTAACTACGTATTTCCCATTCGGACATTCATGGGAAGATCTGAAAAGGTTTTGGGAACAATTGGACAACCGGAAGTAGAAGATTCTTGAAAAAAAATCTTCTAAATATTATTATTTGAAGATTATATAATATTAAAGAAAATTAAATTCTCTATCTGATACATTTACATATTTTATTATATATTCTATAGATTTAGAGATAAAAGAAATATAATATATAAAATAATCTGTGGTAATAAATTTTATAGCCGAAAGAATGCCATGGAAAATAGTTGAAAATTTGAAATATTTGTAACTGACAGATAAATGCCAGTGTCAGAAATCCGGAAACATTACTGAAGATTTTTTCTGGGAAGTACATACATTATATTATTTATTGTATTAATAATAGTTAAATATTTAAAATTATAGGTATATTACACATACCCTTCAGAAATACTATTAATGCCAAAAATGAATTGGAATCATCTCGAAAAATTAGAAGAGTAGGACAAAATTTCTTCATAAAATGAATTTATATGTAAAAAAATCTAAATGTAAAGAATAGATATAAGCGAGAATACAGCTCGAAGGAAGACGATATTTAAATGTTATAAACACAAGATGAAAGTGAAGATGGTCTCCACTCTGCAACGTATAATACAGAAAAATTGTATCTCATCGAAATAATGAGTAATGAAATAAAAATGTACTTGGAGAATCTCTTAATTCTTGATCTGTGATTATTATGGAAGTGACAAGTATAGGTTAAAGAACTTAAATTTGTTTCAAACATTATGGGACAATGTGCACTAACACTGTAGACTAGAGTAACATTGCACTGCGAAAAAGCTATCAAATTCTTCTCAATTAAGTTGTAGATATTGACAAAAGTACACGTCGTTGTAAGAATAATCGGAGTGCATTCTATCCATCACTTTATTAAAGAGAATTAATGTGTTATTTAGATACAACATGTATGAAAAAATAAAATGTTAAAGAAGATATGTAAGAATAGATGCACAATCCAGATATATACATTTTAGACTGTCCAAAATTAATATTTTTACTAGAAGAATATGAAGAGAAAGTAAACAAGAACGTTGTTCGAATTGAAAATCCCTGTTACCAGCCTACAATTTATATATGGCAAACACTACTTTGTAATTTATTGTACACAATTTATGGTAAAATATCCTATAGATTTTGTAAATATATGTGAAAATTGTTTTATGTTGAGACATGCTCTTATTGAATAATAAAGAAGTTTATACGTCATAGACTTATATGAATATATTATTTGTATTTCTAAAAATATTCTTTGCTTTATACATACAGCCAGGTAAAATATACGGCGAGAGGTTATGTGCTGGCCACATCAGATTTTTTTTCTGACGTGAAAATGATAAAGCAAGTTTAATTAAAATTAATAACTTGACAAACTCCTACGTCCTATTTTCAATCTCATTATTGGGTAATTTAATGTACTACAGAAACATTGGTATATAAGAAAAATAAAGTCATTTTACAATACTTCTATAATATATGTATGAAATGAAAAAATTGTTGCTGATTTTTTTTAAATATTTTATTTTCCCAATAATAATACATTTTACCTTGGTCAAAATAAATCATACATTTAAAAAAAATGCAAATAAAATATATTCAAAAAATCCTTAATGTTTCGTATGACCACCTATAGCTCTTATAGCTACTTCCAGTCATCGAGGCATACTTTTTACTTATTTTTTTCATATATTGCTGATCCATTTCCTCCCACGCCTGTTGAAGTGTTGCAAGGTATGACGTTTTGTTCGTCACATTTGATTTGTTAATATTTTGATCAAAATAACCCCATATATTTTCAATTGGGTTTAGATTCGGTTACTGTGGTGGCCATTCGAACAGTTTTTTTCGGTTCGACTTGAAAAAGGCAGCAGTTTTCTTTGCTGTATGTTTTGGATCATTGTCTTGCTGGAAGATAAAATTATTTTCTACGCCCAATTTTAAAACAGATTCCTCCAAATGTCCAAATAATTCAAATTTACTTTCATCCGACCATACCATTGTTTTCCAAAAGTCTAAAATCAACGCTGCGTACTTCTTTGCGAACTCGAGTCGTTTCTTTTTATTTATTTTTCCTTATGAAGGGACGTTTTGAAGCTAAACAGTTTTTTAGCCCAGATTAACGAAGTCGACGACGCACTGTTAACTACCAATAGTCAGGTTCATAAATTCTACAATATTTGGTGATGATAAACTTGGATTTTGTTTAACCATATTCTTACGATTGTTATCATTGCAAGGAGTTGTAGCCCGCTTTCGACCTTTACCACAAAAATTCGTCACAATTCCATGAATTTCGAAATTCTTCCAAATATGCTGAACTACTCCAATGGAAATGGAATATTTTTCAGCAATTTTTCTAATAGATACTCCATTCTGTCGATCATGAATGACCAAGTTGCGAAAATCAATGAAAATTTGTCTTACTGACATTGTTTTAACGACTAATACTTACCCAGAGCACATTACCAAAAAGATAGATTCCAGAGTTTTATTATAACATAAATTTCTGAATAATGAAAGATAACAGAATAATTAAATAAATAGTTTTATAAAGTGTATGATTTATTCAGTCCAAGGCAAATTATTTTTTAAGGAGAAGAAATAATATATTAAAATAAATTAACAATATTTTTATTCTATAATATATTTAACTGAAGTACATTAAAATGCCTTTACATTTTTGTATGTATTAATAAATTTGCATATAATATAAAAAAAATACAACAGAAATATGAAATTAATGTTAGGTGTATGATTTATTTTGTCCAATACTGTACGAGGTGTGTTCAAAAACTATCGCGAATTTTGAATTTTCGCGGGTTACGTATATTCGAATTTCGATCTTTTTGTGGCTTTATGTTGGTACTCATGTCTCTCACTTATGTCGACAAGCTCGGCCATTTTGAATGTTCACTTACTTGTTGACAGCTGCTTTGCTTGCACGTGTTTTGGATCGTCTTCGATTTTTACCTAATGTGCTTATTCGTTAAAAACTGACTATGAATTTTTTGACCAAGACAATATCTTTCTTATCTAAAGGCGACGGAACGTAGAAAAAAATAATTCATTTAAAATTTGTCATTGTCATAAAATGTTTTTATCAAAGAAGTTATTTCATTTCTACTCGTAGAAAATAAAAATGCAAGCCAAAGAGTTGAATACGCCGAAATAAGAAAATTAGTCAAAAAATCAATTAAAAATGATATTAAGCAGTCCAATTTAAAATTAGCAGAAAAAATCATCTCAGAAAGTGGCTCAACAAAAAAACTTTATAAAGAAATAAACGGAAGTAAAAACTGGATAACTAGCTTAACACAAAACAGTACTGAATATTACAATAGACCTAAAATTACAGAAATCGCAACAAACTTCTATAGAAAGCTATACAGTGGAGAAACCAAGACAGAAGAAGACAGAATAAGAAGCTGCTTCACGGAACCTGTTCCAGAAATTTTAATCTCAGAAATTCGACAAGCTATAAAAGAAACCAAAAACAATAAATGTCCAGGCGCGGATGGTATAACATTCGAAATCATTCGCTTAAATGAAGAACTTCTGCCGATACTAGAAAAATTATTCAACCAAATTTTACAGACAGGTAATATCCCAAACCAGTGGAAACATTCATCTATTATACTGCTCCACAAAAAAAGGAAATAAGAACAATATTGAAAACTACCGACCAATCAGCCTTATCTCCAGCATCTACAAAATATTCATGAAAGTAATTTTAAGAAGAATAACTCCTATAATTCACGAAAATCAGTCCGTTGAGCAAGCAGGCTTCAGAAGCTCCTTTTCTACGGTGGACCACTTGCATACCATAAACTTACTGATTGAAAAGACGAGAGAATATAACATGAAATTAAATATTCTATTTATAGACTACACCAAAGCATTCGATTCAATCAACCATAATTACATGTTTGAAACTTTGGAAGCATTACAATAAACCAGCAATACATAAACATTATTACTGCCAATATACAGTTAGACAAGCCAGGACAAATATTCAGAATAGAAAAGGGTGTGAGACAGGGCGATCCAGCATCACCATACATCTTACAGCTGTACTAGAACATATATTTAAAAAACTCATTTGGAGTGAAAAAGGAATAAATATAAACGGACAGAGTTTAAATCACTTGAAATTCGCTGACGATCTGGTCCTTTTTGCTCATAATGCAGAAGAAATAACGGAAATGCTCCAGGAATTAATAACAGAGAGCAATAAAGCAGGTCGCATAATAAACCTCAGCAAAACAAAGGCAATGACAAACGGAGAAAAAATTCCAATAAAAATAGTAGACCAGGACATAGAGTACGTGGAAGAATACACCTACCTAGGACAACTTGTATCGCTCCATCAGAAAAATGAGAAAGAAATTCAAAGAAGAATTACAATAGCTTGGAGTAAATTTTGGTCACTAAAAATGATAATGAAGAGTGACTTAAATATGGCCATTAAAACTAAAATATTCAACTCTTGCGTGATACCAGCACTCACATATGGCTGTCAAACATGGACCCTTACAAGAACACAAAATAATAAAATTCAAACTACTCAGCGATGAATGGAAAGAAGCATGCTAAGCGTCAAACTGAAAGACAAAATTAGAAACGAAGAACTTAGAAGACGCACAAAAACCGAAGATGCATTACGAGCGGCCAAAAGACTAAAATGGAAATGGGCTGGTCACGTGATACGGCTCCCACACTCAAGATGGGCGAAACAACTAACAGAATGGACGCCAACACACTGCAAAAGAAACCAAGGAAGACCGTACGTAAGATGGGACGACGAAATAAAAGCGTCGGCAGGCACCTTATGGTGGAGACAAGCTAGGGACCGAAGCATATGGAAATCCATGGAGGAGGCCTTTGTCCAACAATGGACGTAACCCCCCCTTGAAATACAAAATTAATCATTGTAATATTAAAATCATTATTGTAGTATCAATTAGAAATATAATCTTATAGTGCATGCACACAATATTTATGTAATATGGGTTAGAAATAAAGGGCTATTATTGTATATATATTTTATATATGGGCTATTAAAAATGTAAAGGAATTTGAGGGTATATACATTTTAATGTGCTGATTCTTAATCGAAAAGAATTTTTCCAAATTCGGTAAATTATTGCCTATTTTTCATTTAATTTTTTTTTACTGCGCCACTGCCAACATGAAATTTTTACTAAATATAATCAATTATCAAATCACGTAACAGACGTTAGATACAATATAATTATGAAGTAATTTATTTCCTATTCAATGTCTGTTACGTGATTAGATAAATCATTATTTTTAATAAAAATTTCAAGTCGACTTGGTTGAATGTCTTTATAACGCGCTTTTAAGGTACCGATTAATTTGTAATTTTGTACATGTTTTCTGCGCAGTCGCTAGTTAAAAACTTCTGTACGTATCTACAGTAGAAAAATACTTTATAACATCTTACATTTCTTATACATTCTTAGGGTGTCACCCAGCCCTTATTTATCACAATTCTCATTATATTACATATTTAAATGCACAATATATGAAGTTTAATAAATATAAGGACAATATTTTTGACTACAGTATAAAATATTTGTTAGTTATTACTCCTGCTTTTCTTTAATGCATTATATATGTTATTCTATATTTTTAATAAACTTATAGCTTATAATAACGTACAAGATCACTGATTATATTATGTAATGTAACAACAGCAAAACAGCTATAAAACTAATAATATGTAAAAATTCTTACATAGAAAAAAAACTCCAGATTTATATTTTAAACAGCCGTTGCAATATACTTAATTATAAATAATATTAGACACAGTGCCTAGCGCGTATAAAGATAGATATTGGACTTCAGAATAAATTGTAGTTTTAAAGGCTCAATGACTTTTTTTTCTAAAATTTTGAAATTCTAAATTTACTCGAGCTAATGTAAATGTTGGATATCATTGACGTAATCCTTAAAAGAATTTCACCCAGGATTCATATTTAACAAATTATGCAATAAGTTAAATATATTTTACTATTAAGGCTATAGTTGAACATTAGGAACGGGGACAACAACATTAACAAAAGAAGAACGCTAGTGACATAAAAATCTTTTACCTCATTTATACATTTTTTTCTTGCAAACAGAACACAATCTCTCTTGTAATTATATTTGAAATTTGCTAAAGAAAAAATGAATAAACACAAGACTGCCTTGATTGCTAGTCCCTCAGCACTAATGCTGTGGTACTATTTTGTAAATGAATGTGGATATCAGCGATGAAGAAGATTTTTTTAACCTATCTTTATAATACTAAATTCGAATAATATTTGAATTACGGTTCAGTTTTTCTACAGGAAACATATGAAACAATAACATAAACATTAGGAAATGAATTTCTTCGATTTAATATATTACGTGGGTGTTGTTCCTGTTATGTTTCTGTTGTTATGTAATCTATAAATGTTTACTAATAATACTCATTAGTTTATATTGAAGGGTATGTTCCTTATGTTATATTGTTATTGTTCCCGTTATGTTAAATTATATAGTAGCCTTTAATGATAACATGATAAACTCTTTACTTTACTTTTTTTTTATCGAGAATTGCACTTTTTTACATGCACAGTGGCATTATTATGAAATTTACTCCAAAATTTTTCTTATCGCTCATTTCAAAAACAATTTAGATTTATTCTTATTTTTATTGCAAATAAACTATCAATTTATAGAACTTAACTATGCTTGTTTTTCTTAATAATTATTTTTATGAAAGTTTTCATTGGGATACATACCCTGGGTTTATTAATAAGATTCTAAGAATTTTCGTAGACCTAAACAATCTTATATTGAGGTATTATTACACATAGAAAACAATGTACATAACATACATCATATTAAACTTTGATACATTATTAACAAAAAATCTTAACAAAACGTAAAAAAAATATGTATTAATAAAACGATAAGGTCTGATTTTAAATGTAATCAAATGAAAAAATATGTGTGTATATAACTAAAAAATTATCTTCAAATTTTCATGTCAATGTGTAAAGCCGAGAATTCATAAAATGAGTCACTTGTACTATATCATTTTAATATACTACCTGTTTTATTTTTTTAATACACCTATTATTATCTAAGAATAATTAATTTAAAGATGTTATAACTGATGTTATAACTTAAACAATTTTGTAATTTCAGTTTTCACGAGATGGGTGTTTATGATTTACCAAAAAATTTGGATTTCATTTATAAAACCACCAGAAGAAAGGACATTATTCTAATAGGTCAGTCCATGGGAACAAACATCCAATTAGTATATGCATCAGAGTTACCCGTGCACGCTAAGAAAAGAGTAAAATTTATGGTTTATCTATCACCTACTGCTTTTATGCAATACATTCGGTCACCACTTATGAAATTGATACCGATATGGCCTGCTTTGTATGTAAGTACTAATTTTTAGAACTTGAAATTTGTGTTAGTATTAAATTGCACTATTATCAGAAATATATAAATATGTTACTTCACTTAAAACGCAATTATAAGACAACATACTGTACATGTACGAGTATATAATAGGTAGGCGAATATTTTACGGAGAAACACTGATCCACACATATACATATATAAAATCACGAAATATTACCAATATTACATGTACAAAAAATAATGAGAATGATTTATCTATCCTTATAATTTAACCAAACTTTGTAATATATTTGTATATCGCAATTAATGAAATTTTTAGTACTGGAGGAACCTTAATTCCATATAGGATGCAATCTAGATAGCGAATAGGGAAAATCCGTTATATGTAGTTCAGAATTAATCTACGGACCAAAATGTGGAGGTGGGGCAGGCAGAACTCCTTAGCTGTGGAGAAAGAATTCTGTTTATAAGATTAACTTGTATTTTCATTGTTCTTCACTAGCTCAGTTATAACAATGTGGTTTTAAGCTCTATAATTTTTGATTATGTGCTTACACACTATTCAATACAATTAAAGAGTCATTTTTGTCGTTATTTTTTTCCTAAGCGCAATATTAATAAAAAGTTTAGTTTATGATACCTTGGACCTATATTTTAATCATTTTATGAAATTCAAAATGCTAACAAACTTACCACTGAACTGGATTGCCCAGATCTTGCAAAGTACCAAAAATGAAATCTAAAAATGACACTTTAATTTTTGTTACTTTTACCTGTTTAGAGAGTTAATTATAGATCTAGTATCGTGTGTTATCCCCGTTAGCATCTACTAATTCAGCTTGGTAACGGCGTGGCATGCTGCGGATAAGTCCTCGTATGCTTGCTTGTGGAATATGTTGTCATTCCTGTACAAGAGCATCTTTGAGTTTCCGTATTTTCACATTTGGGTTTAATGGACGTCTGCTACGTTGTCCAACTTGATGCCATTAGTGCTCAATAGGATTGAGGTCTAGACTACATGGTAGAGCCATTGAATCTCTTCAATGTGTTTGTCTTAAAGGTATTGTGTGACTGACTATTGTAGCTGAATGCTGAAGGATCCACCTTGCACCAATAAGAAAATTTGACGTTTATTTGTCGCTACAAGGAGCAAGTGGTTGAAGATGAACATTTAGTACTTCATCTACATAGTGCCGTGCAGTAAAAGAGCTGTTCCGTATAATGAATAGTTCGATTTTATTTCTGATCGACAACTGAACCACCTCCAAAAGAAACATGTGACTGCATATTGTGTTGGCTGTAACGCCACTTTTTCTAAAATGGCCGTTTGCACCAACAAAATTTTAATCTCGACTTTGTTATGACAGGTTTTATGTTAAATCGGACATAAAATATAAGTCGTTTGCACAAGGAATATTTGAATTGAGTTTAGTTAAGTCAAGATGTTCTAGGGAATTTCACTACTTGCTAACTTCAAACGTATTTTGATATATGTGTACGCAGCAACGCAGTTCAATAAAAACCGGCGATAAACCACATAAACATTGTAATTATATATAACATTCCCTTTACTGAATACCTTAGCAGAAATTTAGATAACGGAACTCAAGTCGATGTTATTTATACGGACTTCAGTAAAGCATTTGACCGTGTTAGTCATGATATCTTATTGTACAAATTGTGTAATTTAGGAATTCATGGGTGTCCCTTGAGATGGTTACGATCACAATTAGTTGTATGCAATGGTTTTAAATACAGGACAATATATGTTACATCGGGTGTACCGCAAGGTTCTCATTTAGGTCCTATATTATTTAATATATTTATTAATGATATATTCAAACGCTTTAAGCACAGCCATTACTTATTATTTGCGGATGATTTAAAAAAAAATTAAAACAGTTTCAAACTACAATGATTGTAACCAACTACAAAAAGACCTAATTAACCTGGTCCATTTGGGTAAATTTAATAACATGGATTTAAATATCAGTAAATGTCATTATGTAAGCTTTACAAGAAATTTTACGATCTATCAGTATATGCATGTAATAAATGGTATTGCAATAGAACGCAAAACCAAAACAAAAGATCTCGGTATTTTATTTGATACAAAACTTTTATTCAATGACCATGCCAGTGTGATCGTATCAACTGCGTACAAGCTGCTTGGCTTTATTGTAAGAAAACAGCTTCAAGATTTACTAGTTGCACATCATATATATTGTTATATAATGCTCTTGTACGATCTCAATTAGAATATTTAACCTTTATTTGGAATCCCTGTTATAATCAATATGTTAAGCAAATAGAATCAATACAAAAAAATTGTTTAATATTATGTAAAAAATTTGGAAATGAATATGACAGCTATAGTTCTACTCTTGTACAGTTGAATATGATCACATTAGAAAAACGCAAAATAGTTAATGATATAATAATTTTGTACAAAACTATGAATAATACTATAGATTGTCAACAATTTTTACATTATATCAATTTATACATTCCTGCGTCACAAGGCTTCAACAACAGTTTATTTTACCACGTTGTAAAACAAATTGTTACAAAAACTCACCAATCAATAGAGCGATGTATTACTACAACACTTACTTTCAAGATGTCGATATTTTTACGATAACTTCTTCAAAAATCCGTACTCTACTGATTGATGAACTAAACCAAAATATGTTATAATATTTCGGTTTTATCTTTGTCATATGTTTTATTTCACTGTATATGCATTCTATTTCAATTTATTGTTTTCTTTGTTATTCTTTTATATACATGCGGAAACCTATTATTGGTTTTATACTGTTGGTTTCCCACAAAATGGTAAATAAATAAATAAATAAATAAACATAACATTAATTCATTATAGGTGATACACTATTATTTCTGGAAAATCATATAATTTAAAAATGAATAATTTTTATCACAATTAACTTTCATACTTGTCATTTACGAATTAAATATCATGTTCAATCATTTCTAATAATTCATGTGTTGTGTCTTTTGTTAAACGAAATCGTTTAAAAAAATCTGATGTGACCAACACAATACCTCCCGCCATTTACTTATGGGCTATAATTTTTATATTACTTTATAAATTTATCTATAGAATATACAGAAAAAGTATTAAAGCAAACCTGTAGAAAATGGAATAATATTTAATTTTTATAATAACAAATTGCGAAAAAAATACATTTAAAGGTATTTTTTGAAGAAAAACTACCTTGAGCTTCAAGTAAACTGCCATTTCCGGTTATCCGATTGCCACCAATATCGAATGGCTTCTTCCCATATCACACACACACACACACGCACGCACGCACGCACGCACGCACGCACGCACGCACGCACGCACGCACGCACGCACGCACGCACGCACGCACGCACACACACACACACACACACACACACACACACACACACACACACACACACACACACACACACACACACACACACACACACACACACACACACACACACACACACACACACACACACACACACACACACACACACACACACACACACACACACACACACACACACACACACACACACACACACACACACACACACACACACACACACACACACACACACACACACACACACACACACACACACACACACACACACACACACACACACACACACACACACACACACACACACACACACACACACACACACACACACACACACACACACACACACACACACACACACACACACACACACACACACACACACACACACACACACACACACACACACACACACACACACACACACACACACACACACACACACACACACACACACACACACACACACACACACACACACACACACACACACACACACACACACACACACACACACACACACACACACACACACACACACACACACACACACACACACACACACACACACACACACACACACACACACACACACACACACACACACACACACACACACACACACACACACACACACACACACACACACACACACACACACACACACACACACACACACACACACACACACACACACACACACACACACACACACACACACACACACACACACACACACACACACACACACACACACACACACACACACACACAGACATCGTCGTGAAAACGTTAAAATTGGATTCTAGGGACCTTAAAGCATGATTCCTATACCTCCCTTACCAAGGGTAGCGGGAGGTAAAAATCGTTATCATTATATGAATCAAAAAATTCAGCCCTGATGTAAATATTTCTATTTATTCTGTTTTGCATGTTTATTACACAGAAAATTACTAAATTATCATCATCATCGTCAAAATTGTCAAAATCTAGCATATTAGCCAAAACAAGGTACAAAAACTGTAATACGTTTGAATGTTTTGCAGGTTAAGTCGACTTTAAACCGTAGACTCGTGGGAGCTTAAATTTAAGGTTGGCTTAGAACTTTAAGTTGCAAATTTGTAGGTGGTGCAAAAAAAATTATGTCAAACTTAAAATTTAAGAAGACTTGAAGCCTAAGTCATGTCGGTGCAAACGGGCATAAGACGTCCATATTGCGAGTAATACCGTCTGACTAAAAACAAAACGTTACCTTTTTCGTGAGACGATATCAGAGGGGTGCAAAATGTCATATGACAACCGTAACCAAATATCAGGCTTGCAATAAATTTTCTAGTCTTAATTGCTAAAACTATAAATGTCTAAACCACTAACAGTTACACCAAACAAATAGTTAATAGATGAATGATAATTATTTCTAAACAGAATTTTGACTAACAAAGATAACAAATCAAATTGCGGATTTCTATTTTGAAGCAAATACAAAAAGATAACAAAGTTGAAATATCTTTCATGAACTACAATGTAGAAGAGTTTATGAAAAAGCTATATATATATATATATATATATATATATATATATATATATATATATATATATATATATATTTACATCCCACTACCATTGTGGCGTCCCCTGTGTCATTTTCTACATTCAAAGTGACGTCCTTGTGCATATGACGTCCGGTATACGGACGTCACTTTAAAATGCCTTGTAAATTTTTTTCTGGCATCAGGGGGGGCCCTAGAATCGTTTGGCAAAATTTGTTATGGACGTCACAATGATAGCGGAGTGAAAAATGTATATTTTTTGTAGTTCAAAAAAATTCCACTTGTGGCGTTAGTGTCGTCCGGCGTATATACACTGTATATACAGAAGTTTCATTCCACCGACAATCTGAACTCCGTATACTTGGCAACAGTGGGCACTGGGCAATACATTAGCGCGCAAGTCTTTTAATCGTATTTAAAGTTATATTGTGCACTCCTGATAATATATTAAATTAATATTTAAATAATCAAACATTTATTTTGTACTTGTAAAATCCTCTTAGTAAACACAAAATCGATAAACTATGATGTCAAAATAGAAATGTACTCAATTTAAAAAAGGAAATTATTTAAATAACATAAAAAATTATATACAATGGAAGACCACAGAATTCCAAAATTACTTTTTAATCGCCTTCTAGTTCTCGATAGATCAGAATCAAATAAATCAGTTTATAATTGGGCTTCTCAATTGAAAGAAATCCTTGTGTCACTTGGTTTCGGTGAGCTTTGGACGAACCAATTCATTACCAAAAATGACACAAAAAATATACTTGAAAAATTTGAAGATAATTTGATTATATCAGATAAAAATAAAACAACAGCTTCAAATTACAATAATTTTTACAAAATTATTAAGAGCGACTATGATTTGGAAAGTTATTTAAATAATAATTTTGAAATGTGTAAAGTTTAACTCATAGCTCAATTAAGAATGTCATCAAAATATATAATAACACTAAATATAAATAAAACTAAATACAAGCTCAACCCGTTGTGTAATTGTACGATATGTAACCTACAAGAAAAAGATGATCTCTATCACTTTTTCTACCGATGTCCGATTTACGAACCTTATCGTAAGAAATATATAATGCCACTGTTAGACAATAATTTAACTATAAATGAGTCAAACTATTATTTACTCTGGAACAGTGTCGAACAATCTAAGATAAATTCAATATTCTACTATACTATGAGTTCCTTGAAATTGCGTTCCTTTTGTCTGAATGAATAATAAACTTTAAAGTATGTATAATACTACAACTGCAATATATTTTTTTTTTATTATTATTATTATTATTATTATTATTATTTACTATTGACTATTTTACCGGTTTTCGTTATAGCTACTACTCTTAAATAAGTTAATGTCTCGTTAAAGAAATATGTTATTTGTACATGGAAATATATTATTAAAAATAAAATAAAATTTATTATTTACTATTGGTATTTTTAATATTGTTGATAATATTATAAATATCGATGTTGTCATTTTGATATTGTCATTATTATTGTTGTTATTAATTAATAATACCTATTATCATATATAAATGCTACTAAGGGGAATCTGTAATATTTTTTGTAACCAACCATTGTTGAAAAGATGTATGAATCTTATATACAATAAACTGTTATTATTATTAAATAACATAAAGCTGAATTATTAATTACAAAATATTGTGCAAATTGTAAATAAATGCCAATTGTAAGGATAACAAAATTTATGATTAAATGTATGGAATAAATATAAGGACGGTATGCTACAATGAAATATAAAAATAAAATCTTTATAAACTTTTGTTCTAAAATATCAAGATTGAAATTTGAAATAGAGTAGAAAAATGGAGAATCTAAATAGAAAAAAATGTTTTAAACAAATTAACTCTCAATAAACTAAACTATTTATTAAAACATATAGATAATTTAATTACTCTTATTTAGATGCTTATTTCGATTTCCCCTCTACTTACTAAAGTGTTTAGCCAAAGTGAGTTGCCGAGTAATTAGAAAATATTTTTATACTTACTCGTAATAACGATATTTATACTTATTAATAAATATTTTACGTGCCTATAACTAATAGCATAAGTTTATGGGTCGATTCTGTTCACATCTATAAGTCTTACAGACCTCTAAATCTCCAAAAACGTCATAAAAACACATCTATTCTTGTTGATTAATATAAAATTATACATAAGAGTGTCAGCTTTCGTTGCGATTTTGTTCATTATTTACAGATTTACAAATACGTATGACTTTAAGATGTGAGCAGAATATAGACCCATTAGATAATTTTGTTTACAAATATAGGTGTAGGTACGTAAAACAAAATTTATAAGATTTTTTTGTGAAAAAAATTGTTAAGCTATTTGCTTTTTATTTTTATTATAATGTAATTTGAAAATTGTGATTATATTTCTTTGCATTATGTAAAAGAACAATTTTCAAAAATTAATAGCTTTTAAAAACTCTGAATTTTATTGTAACCTACACTACGTAGAAAGAAACGCGGAAAATTAATTTGTTTATTGGCAACAATAACGAATTTGTGTGGTTTTTGAAATATTCTTTCTGGAAATAAACTGAATAGTTCTCCATAATAGTATTTCATGAATTTAAATCATTTGGTAAAGATATTTATGAATAAGTATACATAATTAAAATCGTTATTACTAGTAAGTATAAAAATATTTTCTAATTACTCAAAACTACGGAGCATTTTTCATTGAATTTGCGGGTCAAAGCTGTAAAGTTACCAACACTTCTTAGTATTATCGTAACTAAGTAATTTAATTGTTGCTATTATGAAAGAGACATTTGCTTCTGTAACAGAATGAAACATACATAGATCGTAACTAGGCGTTGGGAATATTTTATTTAGTGTCAAATCAGTAATTTTAGCGACACAATAATAATACTCGTATTGGTACAAAAGTAGATAATTTGTGCACAAAACTGATTTCGTACGGGACAAAATACGTACTTAATTATTTATTGAGTGTATAGATTGCTGTTGATTTGAAAATAGTTTAATTAATTAAATTAAATTTAAGATAAAAATAAATGTGTGGGATTAAGTGAATCTCGGGTCTTGCGTTTGGTAACTAATAAGTATTTTGGTGATAAATTCCTTTTTACTATAGCAAATATAAAGAAGAACCCCGGTTTACTTGTATTCATTTTCTTTATAAATGTATAAATAAATAAAAAAATCAGTGTAGTAAAACAAACTGCATATTGTATTAATGCGTCACTGTTACAAAATAAGTGAAAAATGAACTTATTAAATATATTTATTTAAATCACAGCAAAATACAGATAATTATTTTTAGTAACCACTAGGCATGTAATATGAACTGAATTAATAATTGATGTTTTTTTTTTGTAAAATTAGTCTCCATTTCCTTGGAATTATATTATATAAAAATTGTACTTTTGCGAAATTCATTTTTTTCTCTTTTAATATATGGTACCCAGTGGCCATGCGCCTGACATCAAAATTATTTCGAATTTTAAATGACACAAAAGAGACTCCTGTATTTCACTTTCTACATCAGCAGTAAGTGCCTGTGAGGTGACGTCTGGTAAACGCCGGCATGATACGCATATGTCATCATCATTACTGATTTCTGCGTTCAAAGCTAATTGACACACCCAGAAATAGGTAATATGTCGTGATGATATATTTTTTTGTATATATTATATTAAAAGGATATTCAAATTTTGAAGATATTTCGAATAACGGCACGAAATTAGTTTTGTGTAAAAATTATCTACTTTTGCGCTAATACAAGTATTATTATTGTGTCGCCAAAATTACTGATTTGTCACTAAGGAAAATATTCTCAACACCTAGTTACGATCTATGTTTTTTTCTGTTACAGTCGCCATCATAATAGCAACAATTAAATTACTTAGTTACTTTAAAAATAATAAGTTTTGGTAATTTAACAGCTTTAACTCGACAGCTTTAACTCGCAAATTCAATGAAAAATGCTCCGGAGAACGATTTGCAAGGGGTATGGGTCAACGCAAATATATGCATAGAACACGTGATCGAAAAAATTATATGAATCCTATATATTATTGAACTCTACTTGAGGTTTAGAGTTGAATGGTCGTAATGTAAAAATCGATTTTGCATTCAACAGAACTAGTTTTTATCTAACATTAAATTTCAGCTCTTCCTTCATCCTAATTAAACCACGATTAATGGTGTATTTGCCGTCCGTGAGAAGTTATATGTATATGTATATTAAGCGTCGTTGGGAGCCAACACGGGAGCGAAGCGGAGAATTTTGATGAGTAGGGGCCGGTATTTTCACTTCCGAATAAAGCTATAGATAAATTTAACCTTGGGATAAATATTTTTGTTGTCTTTTCACTTGCAAATAAATTTATTGGAAAGAATAACATGTTATTCGCGGAATAATTTATTTGCTAGTTGGGTAGCGAATAAAGGGTTTATTTGTATGTACATTACATTTCTACATAGTGTACATTTATTAACAAAGAGGATATATTAAATATTTTTAATGATGATTGTTTGAACTATGAATGAATAAATAATGCGAGAAATCGAAAACGCACGATCAGACAGCAACCTAACCACACGCATCAAATTTTTGACAGATTCCGATTATGAAAACAAACAGTTCTTATTTTATTATTACAAATTGAGTTTCGTATTTGATCTCAAACAGTGCATACATAGGTAAATCCCTCCTTGGGTAAATCATTATAAAGATCCTGACATTTGATGTTAGTAAAATATTTTCGGATTTTGAATACTTTTATACAATATTCATTTACCTCGAACTGAATTTCTTTTTACAATATACATATATTTCGTTTACCGTGTATGATTACTGCAATAGATTACTTGTTAAACTACACTATCACGGGGCTAAAAATGCAGGAGGATATAGATGACAATAAGGATGTCAAACAAAATTTTGACAAGTACGGATTCAAAAGAATTTGACACATTTCATCCTTGTCTGCTTAACGTGGCTACGCAAAACTCCATCCTTCTCCACTGACACAAATTCACTCTGCAAGGTTACCAATTCACGAATGTTAAAATTATTCGACAGATAGCTATTTGTTTTTGTCAAATGTGTGAAAAGACTCAATGAAGTTATTCGTTGAATAAATATATAGAATAAATTTATTTAACGAATACTTATTCGAAACTTTATTCTGAAGTGAAAATACCGGGCCTAAACCTTTTAAATGATGGAAAATATTTAATATTAAAATGTATTTTTAGTTTAATAATAATAGATTTATTGAATGCCCGAGGGCATACAACATAAATACAGTGTAAACATTATTAACAAAGACGATTTTTTTAATGTTTGATTGGTTTCAATGATAACAGGAATGCATTAACAGATATTTGTATTGAAACAATTTGGTGATCAGAATTTAGTGATTAATACCCTATCTATAGGAAATACATACAATGGTAAAATTTTAGTTTTAGAACAAAAGTTTTAATAATAAAGTTACTCATAATTTAAAATGGCAATTAATTGAAATAATACATTCCTGTTCCTGTTACGAAGTAGTAGCAAATTAAAAGTTTCTTTTTATGTTGCTTATACAGATAGTCATGAGAAATGATGATATGAAACAGGCAGATAGACCTAAATAAATGTCTCTTTAAGGCTTGAGTTAAATTAAAATTAATATTTTCACAAGTAAAGACCATTTCATTTTATTAAGAGGTTCCATTATCTTTAATAACAATAAAATCAAAGTAAAATTTACATAAACACAGACCAACAGTTTATTATTTGTTATATTTCTCATGGCACTGTGTAAACAGCTTGAAAATAGAACTTTTAATTTACATATGATTAATGACAGGATTTCTAGCACATCAATAAATTAGGATTTATTGGATGCCACTTTTAATTTGGAACATTTTTTTTGTAATTACACTTTTGATCTAAAAATTATAATAGGGAATTATCTATAGCCAAACGAAAATTTTACCATTGATTTCAGGTTATTATGTTAAATATCCTTTCTTATAGCAAATAAATCATATTACAAAAATTACAAGAAAAATTACACATTAAAAACTGCAAAATTATTTTTGTAAAATATCGGTAGGTTTAGATTAGGAATTTTTATGGAAAGGAAGATTACGTTGATCAATTTTCGTTAGTTTAATGATAATAATTTTTTTTTTAATAAAATAAAGTATCTATCCTGCTTTAAATCTTCAAACATTGAACTAAACTAAATCAAATAAGTATCAGACATTTATATCATTACCAGAGATTGTAAAAAATCTCTAACATATGGGTGTGCATATGACTATGAAAGATTGCGCTTTGGTTTCTACATCAGAATAATGTATTTAATATTGGCAACGTTGCTGGACGTCATTGTAACGGTAGTATGAATAAAAATATACAAATCGGATGTCACAAAGTACGGGATATGCATGAAGTATATACTCTGGACGTCGGATTCACTCAGTTTGGAGGAGTTCATAATATCGTGAAATGAACGGAAACGTATATCGTTGTAAATTGACTTAATTGAAATTTGAACCGAAATTCATAATCAGGGGAAAAAAATAGTCGATATACTTCATAAAATCGAAGCCTATCTCTATTCCTTTCGGTGGTTGCCACAATGTCTGAGCCATGAAAGGACGCAGCAATGATAGTGGGATGTAAATATATATATATATATATATATACTCGTATATATATATATATATATATATATATTGTTTTGTATAGTCCTTTTACGTTCCTAAGAAAAATCTTACATATAATGTAACCCGCCTTTATATGACGAATTAACAAATAATATTTAAAGTGGGTTCTTGCCAGCCTGGAGGTACAAATTAGTAATTGCCAAAAATAATGTTCTTACCGTTGCGCTGTTGCTTGTAGAAGAATAAGGGTTCGAATAATAATAATGATTATTATAAATAGGTTTATTGGCTAGTATAAATGATGAATGGATATATACAGTTTAATGGACCCGTCTGTATAGAGAAATGGTCTTCTTACTGGTCTCTCCCTTAATGGACCCCTCAATGAACTCTGCACTTCCCATCGTCCATACTATGTTTTATATTTTTGTAATGCTAAATCAACAAACAATTGAGGTATCAGCTAATTACCTAATTAAGAATCAATAATATTACGGTTGCTTATTTTGCAATATTAGTGATTACTACTACTGACTTATGATGGCCTCAATTGTGTGGTGACCTAGTCTTACATACCTCCCTTCTTTAAAAATTTGCTTCCGGAGGAGCAAGTTATATATCTTTTTAAAAATAACTTTTCGGAGTTAATTGTTATAACTGGCGCAGTCGTACGGATCAGTGATACGAGATTTTTACCGAAATTCTGATAAAACAGAATCAATTCGTTTAAGTAATTATTCTCGGTTGTTTCAACATTCATTCACCGGAACCAGGGCCAACAGCAACAATCCGAAATCCAAAATTACACTGTGCCCGCAAAGCGAAAGCCCGTAATCCAGGAAAGCAGATCTCCGATCGCATCGTGCCGCCAAGTGCAGAGCCTGTGGTCGTTCACCAGGACAAAATAGCCTGTACACTACGTGCAGAGTCCGTCGTCGTCACCAGGACAACAGAGCCCGTATACCGAGTGCTGTCCTAGTGTCCAGTTCATCGAGAACACATATCCAGTTCATTGGGAACAACACGCAACGCATTAAATGAGAATCACAACCCTCATAGTGTTGACGAATATATTAACGTAAGTACTAACACGTACTAATATTTAAAAATATATAATTACTTATTTACATTGTAAAAGTATTATATATTATTTTGAAGTAAAAATAGCTGACCGTGCTAACAAAATTACTTTTGCCCTGAGCACAATACCACAATATGATGGTAATACAAACAAACTAGTCCATTCATAAACGCAGTGAATGCAATTCAAAATTTACTAGCCACCATCGAACCTCCACTAGATGATTTTGACAAATGCGTAGCATTTTTAAGCATCAAATCAAAAATTGTTGGTAAAGCGCTAGAAAGTATTAACGACTTAGAATTCAACACATGGAATGAACTAAGAGCACACTTAGTTAATACATTCAAAGACAAATTAACTTGCGTTACTATAACTAATGGTATTTTACAAATAAATAATATTAAAAACCCATACAAATTGTTTGAGGTTATTAAAGAAAAATTCCTGATGTTCAAATCTCGACTATCCATCGAAGAACATGATAATAATCGCAAAACAGCCATCTCGGAATTTGTTGAAAAACTTGTTGTAACACATTATATTAACAAATATATCTGACCCATATCGTAATAATATTGCGACTAGTAATCCGCAAAATTTGAATGAAATCGAAAATCTTCTTAATAATGATTTTCAATATTTGAAATATACACCTACACCTGCAATAAGACAACCAGTGCATAAATTACCAAATATTCCACCTATGAAATTCCCCGAGAATTCATTTCCTACAGGTCCAATAAAATTTCAAAACAGACCTAATCAAAATAAAACTTTTGCACCTCACCAACATATTAAAAATGCTCAAGGAATGAAACCCACTCCAATATCTTTACAGACGAAACAAACATTTACACCCAGACACAGTAGAAATTATTACACACCATTAGGACCAAATCCTAATTATATTGTAGAAGAATTACATTGTAATGAAAATTGCGATGAAACATTATCACAAGAATTTGTTGAATTAACAAAAGATAACAATGAACAATACTTATACGTAGAAAGCGATAACGACAATGAAATAAATTCAGATGATCAGTTTTTAGAGTTAACAGGCTTCAATGTATTGCCGAAAACCTGATTATAAATTGTAATTCAAAACTTCCATTTTTTAAAATTCATGACTATTTTATACTTTTTGATACTGGATCCTTAATAAAATCTAATAAATAGAAATTTTGAAATAATAACACTATTCTGGACTTCCATTGTCTTCATTACATAAAATGAATTGGTCTGAGGCGAAAATCATACACAGAGAGGAACACTGGTACAAAAGAAAATTCAAACAGGCAACAGTCATCATCAACAAGGAGGTCTTCAGCCAGCCAAGTGTAGAGATAGGCAACGTGTGTAAGCCGCTGATTGGACGTTTGAATGAACTTAAACTACACTAGTGTTTCTATTTGTTCAATTTTGCTTCGCTAACTTACATTCTGTACGCTTGATCGCTTCACTAATTACGTCTTTAGTATATAAGCTCCAGTAGTCTCCATATTTGTTAATATTCACCTGAAGACGATTGCAGATTTCTTAGCAATTGAAACCTTGTGTGTTATTATTACTTTTTGTTAAATAAAGACAATGGAAGTCCAGAATAGTGTTATTATTTCAAATGCATCATTGTCTACTTCATTCAAACGGACGAAATAGAAATTTTGTTTACAAAAATAAAAATAGATTTAAAATATATAAAGAAAATTTTTCATTCATGACAGCCACAGGTAAAACTGAAGGTACTGAGTATGTCTTATTTTATATAGAAGGAATAGAAATAAAATGTTATTTACATAATTTCCATAATAAATTTAACATTTTACTTGGTACTCCGGCTTTAAAAAAATTAAATGTATAAATAAATTTTAGTAACAAAACTGTAAATATTCAAAATAAATTAATCAAATTACAATATTTTAATGAAACTAAAGAAAGTAATTTAATAGATGATGACAAATTTTACTTTACAAATTGATAATAAATTCAAAAGTAAAAATTATTTAGGAAACAAACAAAAGAAAAAAGGTGACACAGCCTATATATAAGAAAAATATTTTATTCCACTTAATTACGAAAGTGAAATATTTTGATAAGCCAAGAATGTGCGATATCAAGAAATGTTTGATTAAATTAAAAGAATACTGTATCTTCAATGATATAGAGGAACTACACATGCCACGTATATGTTCTGGATGTGACAAACATAATATTGAAACTATTAGAAATCTAATTAAAGATATTTTCGCTGAAACACATGTAAAAATTGTTGTTCATAATTTAGAAAGTAACGAAATTAAAATCAATGATAATGACAGCGTAATCCCTAATTATTCAGACTCTGAAAATCTCTTAGAAGGTCCTAACACAATCCATTCGGATTTAGAAAATGAGATAAATGGCATAACATATAAAAAAACAGCAATAAATAGCGGAAGAAATCAATTAATCATTTCCGTGTATAACAAAGAAACAGAGGTATATTTAATTAAATTATTCAATAACTCAAAACAAAGATTAACCATAAAACTTAACCAAAATAATTTGGAAACTGAAATAAATAATTTTTTGAAAAATTATCTTGCACCAAATTGTACATATTATTATCTTTTTGAAAAAGATCTACACTTGAAATTTAATGATATTCTTATGAATTTTTTTGTCAAAGATTCTTATAAATTAGCAAAATGCGAATACCTCTTAGAAAACGAACAAATTAATACCATTATGAACCACCATGAAGGAAAAACCAACCACCGTAGTATATATGAAACATATATGAGTCTAAAACGAAAATTTTACTGGCCAAATCTCTATAACGATGTACAACGATATATTAATAACTGTGACATGTCAAATAAATAAATATGAAAGAAATCCGTTCCAACTAAAAAATAACTTAACACCCACTCCTTCTGAATCATTTGAAATCTTATATATTGATACTACTCGACACCCTATGGGTACAAGAGAATATCAGATTATATATATATATATATATATATATATATATATATATATATATATATATATATATATATATATATATATATATATATATTGATATTCTTACTCTAGAAAATAAAAAATATCTTACTATAGTGGATCAATTTTCAAAATTTGCTCAAATATATTATATAAAAAATATGACAGCTATATCAGTAGCAGATCAATTATTAAAAAAAATTAATCGGTATAAAATATCATCGAAAATTATACATTATTCGGGAACAGAATTTAATAATGGTCGAATTTAAAATCTCTTTAAGATGCATAAAATTAAGGCTCACATGACGTGTGTCGACAACCCTAAAAGTAATGGTTGTATAGAACGATTTCACAGTAAAATAATTGAACATCTACGAATAATAAACCAGAGAGACGAATTTAAAACCGAAAACATGGAAATCAAAATTAAATACGCAATTATTGCCAATAATAATTCCATACACTCTATAACTAAACATACACCGCTAGAAATTCTCTATGGACAAAACAGAAAAGATCCTTTTGAATCTGAACCCACAACAGAATAACATTTAGTAAATCATAAAGAAAAGATGAAACTAATCCAACTGAAAATTAAGGAAAATATTCAAAAAGAGAAAAATAAACGGTATGACCCTACTCATACAAATCTCGATAAAATTCCTAAAAATATACTTATAAAAGAAGGTACAAAAAATCAAAAAACCTCTCTTTAAAATTCACAAAGTAGAACTAAGTATATTCCAATATTAGGCGTAATTAAAATCAATCAAAATTAAAAAAAACAAGATTGATAAAATTAAAAAACCAAGATTATATGCGAATGTTACAGATGCGCAGAATGCATCGACGAGCTAGAAGAAATAAACAACAACCCCGGATTAAATATTTTAGAATTAGGTAAAGCTTACTTATATATTCATTCGCAATATAGTTATTTCAAATATAATCTTACTAGTATAGTAAATGAATTCAATAAACTACAATCAAGTAAAAATGAGATACTAACACATATAAATAATGTAAGTATTAAAAATAATAAATATAAAACAGAATTGGTAATATATATAAATATACTTGAATTCAATTTTAATAGATTGGAAAATAAATAAAATTAATTTCAAATAATAAAAGAAATAAACGAGGAATATTAAATGGTCTTAGAACCATAATAAAATCAATTACAGGAAACTTAGATGCTTCCGACGGCGAAAAATATGAAAAACTATTTCAAAGGATTAATGAAAATCAAAGAATTCTTCAAGATCAAAATTTCTAAAATGTCAGGATAAATAAAGAAATCATGGTAAAGTTTAATAAGCAACTTGACAATATAAAACATAATGAAATCATGTTAAAAAGTAAAATTATACAAATTCAGAATTATTTAAATGGAAGTACTTTTATAATTAAAGACATAATAAATCAAATAATCTTATCAACAATCAACCTAATTGAAATTATTGCCGAAATTGAGACAAGTCTTACATTCTGCAATTTGAACGAAATTCATTCGTCCAGCATCTCTTTAGAAGATTTACAAAAAATCACTAATCAAATTTCAAAACTTAATTTTTGGGATATCAAATATCAAGTCATTGTAAACTTCATGATAGTATAATAGAATACTTATTAGTAATTCCTATTTATGATACTAGTTCCGTAATACTAACCCAACTAACACCAAATCCTATGTTTATAGATAATAAAATATATATGCTCAATTTAAATATAGCATATATAATAAAAATGAATAATAAACTATATGATATTAATAAATGTATTAGTAACAAAGAAAAATATTTTTGTCATTCAAATTTTATGGAAATAAATAATTGTGTAAAGAATATTATTAAAATGCAAGACAATAAAGAATGTATGTATCATTCGATTCATGATAGCTTCATTGTGAACAAAATTGAAAACTCAAACATTATTATAATTGCCTCAAATAAAAATGTAAACATAAAATGTAACGATTATGAGAGACACAAATTAATTAAAGGAGTATATAAATTTATTACAAAAAATAATTGTCAAATTAATGATTATCATCTAGAAAAGTCTGTAACCTATAATAAAGAAATTATTTTTGAGAATATTGACTTCAAAATACCAGATAGTCAATTAACAAATAAGAATGTTACTTTAAAGCAATTTGAAAATCTAGATATAAAAATTAAAGAGCATTCCAAAATTCAAGACATACACCTGACTGTGTCAGTCATCCTATTATTAACACATTTATTATTGTAACAATTGTTGTTATTATTATATTACTATTATATAAGACAAAAATTAAATTTTGTAAAAAGCCAAAAGCTTGATCTACAATTGAATTAGATGAAATAAATAAAACCAATACGGCTCTGTTCTAGGATGGAGGAGTTATATATATATATATATATATATATATATATATATATATATATATATATATATATATATATATATATATATATATATATATATATAAAGGCTGTATCAAGGTAATGGAACAGTCCCATTTATTCGTGAATATGAAAAGTTACACAAAAAACTGATTAAGATATTTTGTAAAGCGTAGAGGGGGACACATTTTGACATAACCTTTATTATTTTAAAGCCAGTGGTACTCACCTTATGGATCAATGTTACATTTTTTTAAATGGCATTATATATTTTTTATTCACTAATTAAATAGAGAATTTTCTTCCGAATTCTGTCAATATAATTATATTATACCCTTACATTGCGAAAAATTTGATAAAAATTAATTCAAAGTTATAGCTCATGCCAAATAGAAATGACCTGCGCGAAATAGGAATTTACGTTATAAATTCGGTAAATGAGTTTTATGGTACGAACAAGATGTTTCCGGACGAACCGAGGAAGAAGTCTAGCCCGGAATTTCGAAATGAGTACCGTGAAAATCATTTAACGGACTTATAAAGTAAATTACTATTTCGCGGAGGTCATTTCTATTTGGCACGAGCTATAGTATCTCATTTCTATTTAATTTTTTTAAAGTAGGTTGGGTAAACATTTAATCATTAAAACAAAAGAAAATTATCTATCATTTTCGTATTTCATTGTTATCTATTATTACAATTATGTAATTTTCGTTACCTTTGTAATAATTAATTTAATAATGGCAGCAGATTTAACAAAAACTGATTTTATTTATTGATGCAAGACCCAGCAAAATGCATTCCTAGCATGCAATTTATTTGCCAAAAAATATCCTAATTTCGTAAGACTAACTAGTCTTTACGCGAAATAAAAAAAGAATAACGAAATTTGGAATATTTCGAAAAAATAATATAGTACGTAACAATGACATACAAAAATGACAGAAATTTTTCTTTTGTTTTAATAGTTAAATGTTTGCTTGGCCTACTTAAAAAAAATAAAATACTAACTATGAATTAACTTTTATCATTTTTTTCGCAATGTAAGAGAATAATGTAATTATATTGTTGAATTCAGAAGAAAAATCGCTATTTAGTGAGTTAATAAAAAATATATGATACCATTTAAAAAAGTATAACATTGATCGATAATTTGAGTACCATCGGCTCTAAAATAATAATAGTTATATCAAAATGTGTCCCCCTCTATGCTTTATAAAACATCTTAATCACTTTTTTGTGTAACTTTTCATATTCACGAATATATGGCACTGTTCCATTATCTTGATACACCCTGTATATATATATATATATATATATATATATATATATATATATATATATATATATATATATATATATATGTATATCTACATTTAATGAATTAACTCTTATCGCCGTATTTTATTCAAACCTAAGCATAGATAAGTGTACATTATAAATAGTGCTAGGAAATAACGATAATCAGTTCTGCTCATGTCTTGCTAAGTTCCTGCTCAGCTTCTGCTAGTGCTCACTAGTTCCAGCTTATCTCTTATTCTTTATGTATTGTTGTTGCTTGACTAAATACATCTTTTTAAAAATAACTTTTCGAAGTTAATAACTAGCACAATTTTACTTATAACTACACTTAAAGTCTGTATGTTCACAATATTTCATATCATGTCATGATTGATGGAGAAAGTTACTGCATATCACTGATATTGTACTGGATGGTGTATCCTCGGATATGAATTCGTTCGAACATGCTTAAAATATGTTGTAGAGAAGGATGACAAATGCAATTGACTACATTAATAATCACCGAAACCTTTTCACAGTTCTTCAAAGGGAGTGGAGAGCAATATCACAAGAAGACACTGACAATATAATTTTAAGCACACCCAACCGCATTAGAGCAGTGTTAAATAATAGTGGAAGTCCTGCTAGTTACTAGAAATTTGATTAACTTGCGAGTATAGAATTTATATTAGATTTAATCATGTTACATTTTAGGCTGTTTGTTTGTTCACATAATTCATAATTAAATACTTAAGTTTAAATAATTTTTTAAGTTTTAATTTGTGATTTTTATACAATTTTAGTTCAATCATATTGCAAATATACAAATTTGGCTAATAAATAAATTTCAAAATCAAAAGTAATCTTAATACTTTTACTTTTGTAAAATATCCCTGTGTAGTTTTGACCAGTGTATATCATATTAAATGATTTGTACTTTTTTTTTATCTGCGATTACGCGTAATATAATATGTATGTACGTATATATTAATTGTAATTACTGTTCCAATTAAGCGGAATGTTCCTTGGTTTCCTTGGTTTGGTGCCCAATTAAGAGAAATCGTCTGTATATAGAACTACATACTTACCAATTTATATATAATTTAACACATTTAATATCCTTGTATTATTCGAATAACATTATTTTCGTGGGATCATAAAATCTGAGATAGGAATAGAAACCTATTAAATTAAACCAAACTTGCTAAATTATTTTATTTTAGTCATGTTTTTATTATTTCATTTCAGAAAAATACAAAACTTAAAAGATAAGCTCAAAATTTTAATTTTTTTTTTTTTAATTTTTACAGACGATTGGAACTTGATAACAATATGTTTTTGCTATCCTTTAGATTTAGATATTTATGGCTCATGTCGCAAACTTCATGATCCAACATTACACACCTGTTCAATAGTTTATAGTCATTTAAATGTCTGCAATTAATAAGTTTTTTTGTTATTAGAAATATACTCGAAGAGCTAGTATTGGTGAAGTATTATCGCATGGTCAATTTCCAATAGATTTAACATCAAAACTATGTACAGAGTCAAGTGTGCAATTCTTAACTTGTCAATTCATCGTATTTACAGCGTTTGGCATGGATTACGATAATTTACCGCCTGTAAGTATTGTAACCAAAGAATAACTATGTTAAAATGCACTATTTAAGTTTATTCAATTTTCGCTTGAATGAGAGGGTATTCCGTCCTAGTTTCATTAAAATGTTATTTAAACATAGATTTTAGACATGCTAAAACGTACTACAGCAATAGTATTTACTGAATTAAAGAATTTTAATCTTTAATTGAGTCGTATCGTAACCGAATATATATATATATATATATATATTACATGTCAAAGTAGTACGTTTATGAATTTTCTTGTATTCTTTTGTGTTAAAATGAATTTTACGCACGAAGAAAAAATTGGTATGTACGAAGTTTTCATATTATCTCTGAAAAATACTGTTGCAGCAAACAATATGTATAGGGAACGTTATCCTGAACAATTTTCATAATATTTTTTAAAGTATCTAAATCGGCAAAACAATGATGAAAACAAAATATTCAATTGTCTTTGTCATGGCACTCTGATTACATGTAGAAATAAATATGAAAATAATAATTTTTCTTTTGAATTTTTCTCGTTTTTTTCGTTATGTAAGGGTATAAACATGTTATATCGTTGTATTCAGAAAAAAATGCTGAATCGAATAGGCGAATAAAAATGTAGGTTCTCATTTAAAATTAAAATGTTGAATTCTGTATTTTGAGAACCACTGGTTAAAAATAATTATTGTAATGCTCATTTAAATAGTCTTATAATATAGAAATTGTTTGCTAATTTAACCGACTTCGTATCTCTTACGGTTCTCGAGATAGCAATAGTGAAACACTTAAATTAAACACCCTGTATATATTTATATATATTACAAGGAGCGTATACAACGATAAACGAATTGTAAAAATATGTTGTCGAAATACTCGTATAAAAAATAACTTCTGAGAAAATTCTATTCTAAGTTTTATATTAATTTTATTTATATGTATAAAAAGACTGCCAAGTATGGAAAAAATGAATTCATATTACTTTTTTTGCATAGAATTAGAATGCCATGAATGAAATAAAATATTCACTAATTTTATTCATGGCATTCTAATACTAGGTAATGTATTCATTTTATCAATTCGTGGCACTTTCATTAGAGCCATATTTAAATCAAATTAATATAAAACTTTATGTATGGATTTTTCTCAAAAAAATCGTTATGTTATGTTACGAAACGATTATATCATTGATTTCGACATTAAATTCACTAGCGAATAAGCAAATTAAAAATAAATGTTCCTACTTAGAATAAAAAAGGTCCTACATTTTGGGAACCGCTGATATAACTTTATTTTTGCTCGTATCACAAATTTTGTAATTCAAAATAGCACAATCTTACTCATTTAACCAAAGTCGTACTTCTTCAAATAAAAAAGTTACCAATAATAAGCAATCTTATTGAAACATCCTGTATATTAATTTATGATCATCATATTGTATGAGATACTTTATTTTCAATTTCTGTATTACCAACCAATTAATGTAAATGGGTCTATTCTGTTTAAAACTGTAATGGCCGGTTGTACCAATATTTATTTGTTTTTATTTATTATTACACACTTTGTTAACTTTATTGTACAAGCGCACGGTGCGCTTAAAATAAATTTATATATTATGGAGATGAAACATTTTTCCTGATAATTTTTTCTAGCAGTGTAATTTCGACGACAATGAAGGTGAAATTGTGAAAAACGCACACATACACCGGGAGTTGAACCTGGTACCTTTGGAGTGTGAAGGGATTGCGCTATCGCTACTTCATCTGTGTCGGCATCCAATATTAAAGAAAAATTTAATTAAAACCATCATTTTTGTACGTATAATAGATGCTTATACTCCAAGTAAGTTAAGATAATGTTTATTCATGAAAAAAAGTTTAAATTCTTTGACTGAATAAACATTCTTAACTCACGTGGTTTATACAATGTTTTATCCAATTTCAACGAAATACCTGGGTATTTTCTTCTATTCTTCTTTCTTCTTCATGATATATTTGATGAGGTTGAAATACATTTTCGAAATGTTTCCAAATGCATTGCATTTTTCTTTATCGTTTCTTGCCTAATTATTGAAAATTAAATAAGGTCGCCATTACTTTTAAGTTAGTACAATTATTTAAAATTTTTTGAAAAACAAAAGCACATCTAAGATGATCTCTGAAAGTCGTAACTCATAGTTTTCGAGACAGCCCCGTAAATATTCATTTTTCACTGCCTTATATCTCGGAAACTATTGAAGATCGGACCTATGTTGATTAAGCTTTTTTTACTCGTTTTAGTCAGTACTATATACCCTTAAAACATTTTACCATTTTTTAATAGCCTGTATATCACAGGCGTATGGTCGGATGAGAGTTCCATGTCAGCACGTATACAGTTTTGAGAGATATTCTTCGTTACTCCGAAGTCAAGGAGATCTGGGATTTTGTTCCTGTCATTAGGACAATACGTTGGTTCTGTAGTTGATACATACAGTAGAACCCCGATTATCCGTGCGCGTTTAATCCGGGCGGCGGATTTTCCGTGCGGCATTTTAAGATGCAGTAAATGTACTTATCGAATATTTTTAAGAACAACCTGAAACTGATAGCATTGATCTACAGTTACTTCAGCTTAGAAAAATGAAGGAATTTATAAGGAGTAAAATTTACGAAGCCCAAAAACAGAAAAAAAAATAACTGATTTTTTCAAATGATTTCATTCACATATGTACATACATAAACGTACATAATTATGTACAAATTGTATATTGTACAATGTACATTCATACATATGTATAAATATTAAAACTTTTATTTTTTGTTGTGTATTACGTTTGTTTTGTTCTTCTTACATATGTATTTGTCCAAATAAATTATTTAAAAAATGGAAAATGAGGTGTTTGGATTATCCGTGTTTTCAATTATCCGGCAAAGGCTCGGTCCCGGCTAGCCCGGATAATCGAGGTTCTACTGTAATTCAATTGGTTGCCTTGAATTCTTTTTAATAGTTCTCGTCTCTTTGGATTTACAATTCGTGAACCACATTCCGGATGTTTGGCGTTATATTCACCCCCTGCAAGGAATCGATTTCCTAGTGTGTTGAAGTAGTTTTCGAAATTTTCCTTCATGATAGTGTATCTAGGACAATATAAAGCTGATATTGTTACCGGGTGTGCAGGTATGCACGGTCTTCGAAATCTATTGAAGTTATATGTTTTCGAAGTTCTTAGTGTTTGAGCGTTTCTTTGATGATGATATCTGTGCCACCGTATGCTGTGCCATCAGGGTGATTTGTATGATACATTTAATTAAATACCATGGCTAACACTATAAAAAGTAACTTTTATAAAGTATTAAATTTAATTTGCTCAGTTACGGAATGTGCAAAATAAAATAGGATTAATAAACTAGATACAGAATTTAATTTTTTAAAACATTTCTTATTTTTCATTTAATTCTTTTTTTAATGCGCTACTGCCGGCCTAATTTTTTTTATTAAAAATAATGAATTATCTAATCAATCACGTAACAGACATTGAATAGGAAATAAATGAATTCATAATTATTTCCTATACAACGAACAACAAATGAAAAATAAGAAATAACTGTCCTAATTTTGGAAAAATTATTTTTCATTGAGAATCAACACATCTGAATGTATATATTCATAATCTTACTAGACTGAACTAATGAAAATATTTTTAAAAATCCGGAATACCCTATTGTAGAATATACATTAGTTTTGCATGTGGCCATAATCAAAAATATACTCATATTATATAATATAACTAAAAACTTGTTTATAATGATGTGATAAAATTTTAGGAAAGGTTTCCAATTATTCTAGGACATTATCCAGCAGGAACTTCAATGAAAACTATTGACCATTTAATACAGGGTATTAATAGTAGGAAATTTGTAAAATATGACTATGGGATTGGATTAAATTTAAAAAAATATCAGTCATTTAGACCACCACAGTACCGATTATCGACGATAAATATTCCAGGATATATTTCTTATGGTTTAAATGACTTTGTAGCTACAAAAGAGGTAAGAAAATTTATATATTCCTAACAACAATCGACCAGATATGCAAAAGAATACCATTTATTGCTTGAAATAGGGGTAATAAATACAATAACTAAGAAACTAATTCATAAGTAAAAGGAGAATTGCAAAAATAGACCCTAACGAAGTTTTAAAAAAATTAGTTATTACAGCTATAGTAATTAATTTATGCACCTTGTTTGTGTTTACATTACCCGTCAGATAACTTTGTGAATTTATTCTGCAATGGTAAAACTGGCCATAAATCATTTTGTTTTTAAACAAAATTCAACAAGGTAGCATTTTACATCTTCGTTCACACCGCAAACGGTTTTTCTTCCTTCTATAGATATTATAATAATAATAATAGTATTTATTTAGCATCAAGCTATATATACATACATAAACAATAAGAATATATATATATATATATATATATATATATATATATATATATATATAAACAAATCATTTCAGGTAAAAAAGATACAATATAGTTTAACAATAATACAGGTACATACATAGTTTTACAGTAAATATAACTTTATTTCTTTAACAAACCTTTTAATATTATATGTTTTCATAACATTTGGTAACGTGTTATATTCTATCACAGCTTTGAAGAATATTGAGTCTGTGCCCTTTTATGGTTTTTATGCTCTAGTATAAAATTATTAGCATTTCTAGTATTGTACTCATGTATAGTTCTAAATTTTACCAACACGTCTGTGTAATAATCTGGCATTAAGCCTACATTTATTTTATGTATAAAAATTAGTGCTTTCATTTTTAAAAATTTATCTATTGGTAACCAATTTAATTTTTGTAACATTAATGTTATACTTGTATAACGATTGCAACCTAATAAAATCCTCATGGCCCTATTTTGTAATAACTGTAACCTTTGTTTATCGGAAACATCACTCAAATAGAGAACTGTACTGCAAAAATGGAAATGTGGCAAAATAATGGTATTATAAACAATATAACAACTATAATTTGTTAAATATTTGCTAATTCGATACAAGAAAGATAATTTTTTTGAATTTTTTTTGCATAGATAATTTATGTAGTTTTTAAACTTCAATTTACCATCTATAATAACACCTAAGTATTTCATTTCTATTACTATTTCAATGTAACAATTTCCCAACTTGATTTGGAAGTTAGTTTCTTTCCATTTAAATTTTAAACTATTACTTCCAATTAGCATTGCCTTTGTTTTATTAACATTTACTTTTAATTTATTACTTTGCATCCATAGTAATACTTGCTCAAGTTCTGTATTTATAGTAACTTGTACAGTATTTACACATTTGTTACTGAAATATATTACTGTATCATCAGCAAATAAATGTATTTTACAATTTTTAACAATTTTTATAATATCATTTACATACAGTATAAATAAAATTGGGCCCAAAATACTACCTTGTGGAACACCATTGTCATTAATTATTTCTGAAGATAAAGTTGCATTGCATTTCACTCTTTGTGTTCTCTTTGTAAGATAATTTTGAAACCATTTAAGTACTACACCTGTTATTCCAAATGCTTTTAATTTTTGTAATAATATATTTCTGTCAATTGTTTCAAATTCTCGCTGTAAATCAAGGAAAACTATAGCAGTAATGCAATCCTTATCATATTGCGCTTGCCAGTCATTTAAAACATACTGTATAGCTGTTTCACAATTATGTTTGCTCCTGAAACCTGATTGAAACATTGATAATAAATTATTACTATTTATATATTCTGTTAACTGGTTGGAAACAATTTTTTCTAATATTTTGGCAATAGCTGGCAAAGTTTTTATTGGTCTATACTGCTCTGGAGTTTGAGCTTCGTTTACCTTTTTAATAGGGATTATTGTAGATTTTTTCAACATATTAGGAACTACACCTAGTTCCAAAGAACTATTAATTATATTAATTAGTGGATCTACAATTTCATCATAACATATATTTAACATTTTAACTGTAATATCATCTGGGCTACTTTTATTTGATAAAGAGAAAACAATATTTTTTAAAATATCTCTATCAACTAACTTAAATTCATTAAATGTACTTGTGCTACTTTCAATACTGCTATCAAAATTAACATGATGAATCGAATCAGTAATTTCAATTATACTTTTAATATAAAAATTGTTAAATGTTTCCGCTATTTCATTAACATCACTTATTACTTTATTATCAACTTTTAATTGACTATATTGTTCTTTAACTTTAGGAGATACAAGATTTTTTAACGTTTTCCACATTTCTTTAGGCTCATGTTTGTTAGAATCTATTTTTTGCTCATAATATTGACGTTTTGCACATCTTATTTCTTTAACAACTGTATTTCTACAATTTTTAAACTGATTCCAATCCTCATATGTTTCAGTAAATACAAATTTCTTAAATGCTAAATCCCTTGTCTTTATTAAATTCAATATTTTATCTGTTATCCAAGGCTTTCGGTGTGAATTATTGTTCATTTGAATTTTACAAGTAACAGTATCTAATATATTTATCAGTGTTTGAATTATGTTCTACATTTAAATTTAATTCTATAAGAGAATGATTTCCTATTAATGGTATATGCAATTTATATTTAATAAAGCCGTAATTACTTATCACCAAGTCAATTAATGTTTTTTGCCCCATATAAGATATATTTGTAGGCTCATTTATATGTTGTTTTAGACCATTGTTATTTAAACAAACTTTTAACCTATCTGGATAAGTTGAATTTGAATTATAGTTTATATTAAAATCACCTACTAATATGACTGGACAAGATTGTTGACTTAAATAATTTTCACATACATCTTCAATAAACTCTAAAAAGACTTTGTCAGAACTGTTCGGTGAGTGATATACTACCCCTATTATATAACTGCCTTTAGTAAATACAACTTTTATAAAAATACACCAGTAATTCATTTCTACAAAATAAGTTTTAACCACCGTATACTTTCTATTGTCTCTAATGTATATTAGCACACCACCAGTTGCTCTACCAATCGAATCAAGCCTAATAGTTTTATAGTTAAATATATTAATTTCAAAATCATCTACAGGGTGTTCCACGACTCGACCGACAAACTTTTACCATATATTCCAGGGGTCATTACGATCAAAAAATGTTATATGACCTATAGATGAATTCCTCTTTGTTTCGGAGATATGGAAGAAATTAAGAAACAAAATGATAAAAGAAAATTTATTCATCAATGGATAGCTAATTAATACAAAATTACAACAACTGTTCAAAATGAGAACCGCCATTTTCTAAACATACAGCTATCCTTCGAGTCATAGAATGTTGCCAGTTAATTACTGCCAATTCATTCTTTTGAGAATTAGTAGCTTCAACTATACGGTCAGTCAACTCTTGGCGTGTATCTGGTTTACCATTATTATACACACGAGATTTGAGGCAACCCCACAGAAAAAATCTAAAGGCGACAAGTCAGGTGACCGAGCTGGCCAATGTACAGGACCACCTCGTCCTATCCATCTTTCCGAAAAATTTTCATTCAGAAACACCGTCAATGCTAACTCAATTATCATGTTTTTAAAATTTCTTCGATATCTCCGAAACAAAGAGGAATTCAACTATAGGTCATATAACATTTTTTGATCGTAATGACCCCTGGAATATATGGTAAAAGTTTGTCGGTCGAGTCGTGGAACACCTGTATATCATTTGTTAAATGAGTTTCCGTTAAACATATTAACAAAGGGTTTTTACTAGCTAGAAAATCGTTTATCTCATCGTAGTGTGCTATCACACTCTGTGCATTTTGGACATAAATATAATTCTCACTTTCACACTTTTTTGATTGCTATTTTGGAACTGTAGCATAGTTTGTCTTTTGCTGTTGTATTTTTAATTTATTTAGGTACACTTCACAATTTTTGTCAAAACTAGAGTGATCAATATTTAAGTTTAAGTTAAACCTGTTATTAGCACTAACACAATTTACACATCTTACTGCTCCATTTCGACAATTCCTTGTGTCATGTTCCTTAGATGCACATTTTCCACAACTTGCTTCTTTTGTACAATTCACAGCCTTGTGGAAATATCCATTACATTTGAAACATCGAAGTATACTGAAAAATTCATAAACTTTGCAACTGGCCCATCCAATACTTAAATATTTCTCCTTTATTAATACTTTTAAAGTTTCAGGATCCACCTTGGCAATCATAGATAAATCATATTTTGTTTCGTATATGGTTTTAATTTCAATAATATTCTTATTTTGTTGCAAAAAATGGTTTTGTTTATAAACACACTCCATAACCTCTCTTTCTGACATGCGCACGGATACCAACAACTTTTATGAACGGATCTTTTTTTACTGGAACATTAACCTTAAGATCACTGCTTAATTTCGTTTCAATGTTTTCTTTTAATTTATCTTCTTTATTACTACATTCAACTTCAATCTTCCCATTGTGTAATGTTTTGATTTTCTTTATTCCTATATTTAATTCAGCTGGGTTAATGTCCTTTTGAAGTATTTTTATAATATCTTCTTTACAATTATTATTACCTTTTGTTACTATTATAGTATCTTTATGTACATTCCTATTTAAATTATGTCTAACTACTTTTTCATACGTAGGCTTGGAGTTGGAGGTTACCTTATTGGATTGTTTATTTTCTTCCTGTTGCACCATTGTTCTTTGGCCAGCATTTAATATTTTATTACTTTATCTATTCGTTGTATGACATTTTCTGCTAAATCTGCTTCACCGATTAATTTATTAATTTTTGGTGAACACATGTCACAGTACCATTTTACTATCGATCCAAGTTCAATAATCATTTTATATTGTTTATTTGTTATATTAACACAATTTGCATGCATCCATTTTTTACAGATGCCTTCACATATTAAAATATTCTCGTTAGTTTTACATATTTCTTCACAAATATTGCACTTTTTTTTCAATTCCACCATTATCATCCGCCATCTTAATTTACTCTATATTGATCAATTAATATGTTCAAAAGTATAATCTAAACCTACGTTCACTTTTTCCCATTTTCTATTTATATAAAAATTGCCAAATCACAGTTCTTAACAATATATAATTCAAGAAACTGTGTTCCTACGTACACATAGTTTTTCCATTGCATCTATATACGGTATACAAATGTAATGGAAATGAATAATAAACGTGTATTTGTTAACAGTCTATTGGCGAAGAAAATGAACTCGTAGCTGCCTGGTGGCAAAATTATGAACTTTTCTAAGGCGTAATCAAACTATCGTGTTTACGATTCTCATACTTCAATCAATTTACATTCAAAAATATATGAACTTTTATTTATTTCCCTGTCTCACACTGTACAAGTTCTGTCACCTACGTTTTTCGCCGGCCATTTTTTAAATTTAGTACTAAGTGCGTAATATAGACATCCGAGCAGTCAGTTCATCTCTGTTTTATTTTATTGTAAGCTGAAAAATAAACTGTAGGAGAGGTAACTTAGAGAAACAACACACGCGTACTAAACTTTATATGTTTATTCAACGACTACTGTATTTTAAGTGGCCGAACAGGCAAGTACAATTCTTTTAAATTATTAATACAATAAGTTAATGTTGCCAATAGTTTAAAAGAACAAATACATTAATAATAAAAATAATAAATAGACATTATTGCCAATAATATGAAATTACTTAACAAGGAATACATATTATAACAATCTCTACCACAAAGACATGTTATTTAAAAAAAGAAAGACAAACTATATTGAAAGGATCCCCTAGTAGATATGGTGGTTCGTGTCAGCTTATAGTGAAAAAATATCTAAGTGCGTATTAGGTGAGAAAGATTCCAATATTCTACAATTATTATATAAAATGAAAGCAGATGGATCAGTAGAAAGAAACAAAGCGCGACTTGAAATTAAAGAATGTTCTAAAAATAAAGGTGGAGGATGATGACCAAACGTTTAGACTGTGGTAAAAGCTGGAATCATAAGAGCGTGATCATTATAGCAGCAAGTGAAAATATGAAACTTCTACAATTTGACATATCTACTGTATTTTTATATGGTAATCTAGGACAAATATACATGAGACAAGCTGAGGGATACAAAGATAAAATTAATAGGGTATGTCTACTTAAAAGAAGTTTATACGGACTCAAGCAGGCTCCGAGATGCTGGCACAGACGTCTTGGAAACTTTTTACAAAATCTGGGATTTAAACGACGCGAAGCAGATCCATGTTTATTTTGAAACAAGAACTGAATAAACCAACACTAGTTTTGTTAGTAGATGGTGGTTTTTTTTTTGTTTATAACAACGATAATTTTATGAATAAATATATCGTTAATTTACAAGAAGAATTCAGTATAACAACTAAACCAGCTTTGTATTATTTAGGACTGAAGATAGAACCCGAAGAAAATGGATGAATCAAAATAACTCTGAAAAATTAATTAGAACATTATTTGAACGTTTCGGAATGAATGAGTGTAATTCAATTGCGACCCCTATTATAATGGAAACTATAGAATCAGGGAAAGAAAACTCAAGAGACAGAGACTCCACAAAAATTCCATACAGACATTAGTAGGATCTTTGATATATTTAATGACCGGATCACGTCCAGATATAGCTTACGCATTTGGAAATCCTCGAAATGAAGACGTGATGAAAATAAAAAGAACTCTACGATATATTAAGGGCTCTGCGAATTATGGAATTTTATATAAAAACAATGGAAAGAAAGATCTCAAGTGCTACAGTGATGCTGGCCATGGAAGGGATACATCAACAGGTTGATCAACATTTAGTGTACTTTGTATGTTTTCAGGCGGTACAGTTTCTTCGCTTAGCCAATGACAAGCTTCAGTCGCGATTTCAACCACAGAAGCAGAAATTGTCGCTGCAAGTGAGGCAGTGAAAGAAATTGTATGGCTAAAACGACTCTTCGATGACATTGTTGAATTGAAGAGCGTCCTAAAGCTACAAGTAAACAACGAAGCAGCAGTGAAACTATCCTTGAGTCCAGAATATGATCGAAGAACGAAAATACTCAAACAAGACATTTTTTTCGTTAGAGAGTTAAGACCAATTTTGCTAGTCCGCGTCAGAAGCTTGTTTGAAACGCGCGGCGGTTGTACGCGTTAGTCGCGATGCACTCTTTTCCATATTTTGTACTTGTATATTGTATGAGCGACATGACACGATAAAGGTGTTTTTTGAGAAAGATGAAGTTTGAGTTGTACAGGTGCCAAATTCACCTACATTTATTTATGACATGAACATGAAATGCATGCACATGGAATGCTGGTTTTTCGGTTGAAATATCCTAAAGTCATAGCTAATAGCAGATCGTCTTCACATTCATCGAGCAAATACATGGTTGCTAATTTCCTTATCTTATTACTTGCCATTGACTGAAGAATACTGATTGAAAAAGTGATGCAGCACTCGCGTTTTAGGAAAACAACATTTGCATCAAGAGCGCGCGTCCATCGCGTCCGCTTAATAGCACGTATTTGACGCGAACTAGTAAAATTGGCCTGCTGCTGAGGGCGACATTGATGTTGTTCGTGTATCAACAGAGTTAACAGACTCATTGACCAATCCTTTGAGAAACAAAGATGAAATACGATTATATTATATGAAAGCATAGGACTTAAATAAAGAAAAATATATTCATTGAGGGAAAGTGTTGAAATTAAATTATTTTTCATTGATATATATTTTTCTTCAGGATAAAAAAATTGTATTTGTATCTTGATTTTTATTGAATTGTATTAATTCAATTTTTTTGTGTCAATGTCTCTTTGGACAAAAAGTGTTAAATAAAACTATAAAAATAACATGCAATACCTACATAAGAAGTATCTAAAGGTGTTGAGGCATTTTCTGACCAATCTGCATACGAAAATTGTAATCTTCGCTGATATACCAATACAAAGTTTCCCATTAATTGTAGTCCTCAAATTCTTAATAATTCTCTTTACTCCATTCCATTCATGTTCTGTATTTTTCTAATTTTTCTGAAAAGAATACTGTAGCTAAATATAATAGACATCCTATTGCTTCACAATATTTTCTATTTGGTAAAATTGCCGACATTTTAGTCCAGTCAATATGTACAAAAAAAATTAATTTCCTTGCAAAAGGTCGAGTATCTATATTTTTTAATAATATTGCAAGGACCAAGGCCGGTGATAAGAAACCAATTTTGCAGAAACGAAAGCCATGTATAAGCAGAGTTATAGTGAAAAAACCTCGAAATTTTCGATCTTTTTCGGTGTTTCTTCAATTTCTGTATTCCTATGCATCGGAGAACAAAAGTTGACATCAAAATTGTAGAGGAAAAATTTTCTACAACTTTTGTGCTTTTTTGTACGGGCTATACTTATGGAACTACAGATCAGTGACAATATCAGAATTTTTGCAAAATCTGGAAAATTTCCCGTAACATCTGGTTTCGCTAAAACATCTTTAAATAAATGGATGTGCACAAATCAAGGGCTCGCACCAATTTAAGCTAGTTAGGATCCTGCACCTTAATCCTTACTAAAATATGTCATGTCGCTGCATGAAACAGTGCCGTGGGTCTTGTACCTGTCAAAAGGTAAGCCTAAAGTGTTCAAGCCTTTGCACCCTTTTTTTGGCCAGTGCCAAAACGCTCCTACTCCTGTTTTGGTAGCCAGCGACATAGATGAAGATGAAGCTTTAGATGTTTTTCAGCAAATTGAGGACTTTGCCACCAATCCTCCGCACAATACCACTACAATTAACATAATGCGTGACGAGGAGGATCATTCAACACCAAAATTTCAATGCGATTTAGATTTTAAAACTGCGCTCCGATCTGGTTGAACAGCCCTTATGTAAAGAAGGTCGATGCACAGATAAGTAACACTATGAGATAATTGCAGGCGTGATCAAGAAAACACCTATCCACTGGCTTCCAGCACCTTGCCACATTCCACATCCACATCTTCTCAGATCAAATGCTCTACGTAAGGAATATAAAAAGATATATATATTCCAATCAACCTAGATATTGACAGTGCAAATGGTTTCCTGTTCCGCTCTAGAAGACCACCTAATAGAGCGGCAGAGAAGTTTCTAGAGGAGAATTTTCAAATCACTGATGCTTAGGTACGAGAATGGTCCACAGATACACAACAGCAACAATCTGATATGCCATTCATAACTGAAAAACCACCCGGTTTTGAGCTTCCCACAAAACATGGGTCACACTCAACAGAATAAGGACTAAACATGGCAGATGTGGACACTCCCTTCATAAAAGAGCTAAGCGTTCATCACTAAAATATGACTGTGGAGATGAAGATAAAACCATCACCCATATAATTCAAGAATGCCGTCTAAAAGTGGATGCTCGATCCCCAAAAGATTTCCTGTTCGCAACTGACGAGTCAATACACATAAAAAATTTAGACATTTATTTGTAAAAAAAATATTTGTAATTTTTCTTCTTAAGGATTAAGCATACCCATTCCGGTTACAAAAGTTTTGCCATATTTCCTGGGTCTTCCCACATCTCTTTTTCCTTTCCGTTTATAAAGAATAGTTTCTTTAGGGAGTGCTTCCATTCTCTCAATATGATTTTTCTTTGTTTTCGGCTATCTTATTGATGATGTTATATATGTTTAGTTAATTTCTTATGGTTTCGTTGCAGACTCGATTAGTAATTATACTATATAATGTGTTCGTCATCCGCTAAATAAATAATAATTTAAAACAGCAATGAATCAAGATTTAAGTGCAGTGAGATTGTTGCGAAAAAATTACTTTTATAACAGGCGACACATTATTGCATCATTATATAGTAACATTTAATATTTGATTGTGTTTGTATTTAAGGACTTCTACATCTTGTGTTTACTTTGAAAATTCATTAATATTTAGGGTTTAATTAATGTATAATAAATTAATAGTATTTGTCATCAATATTCAATAATATTATGCATCAATATTTCTGCAATAAGTGCGTGTTTTGTAATTTGCCAAAAATACTTTCACTGCTCTGTAGTTCAATAAGTATATCCCATAGAAAAAAATCGTAAATACACAAGTTGTAGTAAATTTCTTCAACAATATTAATATGTCTATTCTTTTGTCTTATTCTAAATATGTAGGAGTATTCTGATATTTTTCTTTTATTCGCTTGTATCAAATTTGAGCAATTACTCGGAGCGTGTTCAAACGAACGTAATTTTTGTGTAATGTAGGGAATTTGTCAAAACTTTAAAGCTATCATAAAAAAACAAATGTTTTGTAAAATGGATTTTTTAGAAACCGAAATAATAAATGATGACGTTAATATGTTATAATGTCGTACACTAGGAATAAAGATGAACTTGTGTTTTTAAATTATACATTAGTAGATCATTTAAATATAACATAAGAAATTGTACAAAAAAAAATATGAGTGAAAATATTTCATTCAAATAAAATTTTCATGCTATAAATATTTTGCACTTTATGTTTATATTTGTTAACTACATGATTGTGATTGATCACAACCCAACTGAGAAAATTACCTACAACCCTTGCTTGCTCTTTTTTTACTCCTCTTATCTATATGGAGTAAGAAAATCATGATCTAAGCAGAGAAGAGCAATTGCTCAATTGAAACCGAACAAAATTCAAGTAATAATCTGTAACAAATGAACGCGGATTTCTGCATGGAGTAGAAAGAGTAAGACAAACGAACAGATCTATTAATAACAACTTTTACTCTCCGATGCATAGAAACAGAGAAATTGATGAAAAATCGAAAAAAGACAGAAAATCTCGAACTTTTTTCAATATAACTATTACTAAGTTTATATGCAGTTTTGAAACCGTTTTCAGTTTTGAAAACGCCATGTATAGTGTCGAAACGGTTTGGAATTATCTCAAACCGAAACTAAAATTCGTGGGTTTCACTGGTTTCAAAACTACTCATGTAAACACGTAAAATTCAGATTCGATATTGCGCATGCGTATGTAGTGCATAGTCTAACATTTATGTCGTTGTTTTGCGAGTATTACTAACCGACAAATAAACTGACAGTTGTGTAGTTCTTGTGCTTATTGGTACGAAGAAAAAAATGGAATAATGACAAAACGAAATATTTTGAGTGAAGAGGATCTGTCATTTACATCAGCAAAATGCGCATGGGTCGACACTGTTTTACCTAAAATAATTAGGAAAGCAATAAATAGAAATGTCTGATTATACTTTTTAAAGTCCTATGTTCGGCTGTGCCGGTCACCACCCTGTATATATGTCGGCTTTGTAAATTCCAAACCATATCTTTTGATTAATTGTTTTATCTTGTTACTTTGATTCAGAAGAAAAATATTATTTTCTGTTCGTTCAATTCCCATTTTAAGAAAATATGTTACTTCATTTGCTTCATTTTCGCTCATATAAAGACAAAAATCTGTATTATTGTTTTTAAATCCGTTCTTTGCTGCGTTTATAGTATCGTTCCAGACTCTTGGTGATTGTTTCAATCTATAAAATTATTTCTTTAACTTATAAACTTTATTTTCTTTTGGTTGTTTAACATAGAATTCTTCCTTTAGCACTATAATTAGGGAAGCATCTTTACATCCAAACATTTTACTTTCATTTCTTCAGCTGCTTCTATGGCTAATAAGAATAAGGTACGAAATGTTGGGCCATTCACCACTGGTGCATAAGTTTCATGATAGTCTTCACCGGGTTTCTTTGTATAACCTTTTGAGATAAGCCTTGCTTTATAAACAGTAATGTTACCACTCTTGTCCTGTTTTACTTTAAAAATCCATTTTGTGTGAATGACTTTTTTACCACTAGGTATGTAAGTCAACCAAATCCCAACCTTCTTTTTCTATCAATGAGTCCATTTCTTTTTGTGCAGGTGTTAACCATTTCTTACGTTCAGTCTCTCCAAGATTTTTAATTTCTTCCCATGAAGTTGGTTCACCAATATCTTCAACTGTTGTTTTTTTTATGCACACGTATGCTTTAGTGCGATTCCTTTCGTCAATCGCTCCGATCTTCGTAAAGTTAGATCTTCTTTAACAATGTATTTCGCAATAAACTGTCTCTCACAGGTTCTTTCAAGAGTCCTGCTTTTATCATTTTCAAAGAATATTTGCACATCTTGACACAATAACTTTGCCAGATGCTTTATCAACAATAATATATGCCTTTGAATGAGGACTATAACCAAGCAAAGGTCCTTCTTTTCCATTATTATTTATTTATTGTATTGCATAAATTACAGAATACGGTTAAGCAGATACATATACAAATAAGGTATGTATATTATAAAAAGAATATATTACAATGGCATTTGATTCCTATGCCTATGTCAGGTGTCAGGTCGCTCTTGGAAGAATTATTTGCGTCTCTCTGTCTTTTCATACCGTATTGTCAAAATGCGGAGATGTCCTCCATGAAGGTTCAGCAGCCGTGTTTGTAGACTATTTAGCCAAAATATAATTTCGTTGCTCGTGATGCACCAATTGGAGGTTAGTCTATTATGCGTCTGTCCCTAGTTAATAGTGGGAGTTAAGTTATGTATTAAAATAAATCATTTTGCTTCACTGATAGCTTCATACCATTCCATAACTCATATGGTGTCTTTGAACATAATTTTGTAGGGAGTCGATTTTGTAAGTATGTTGCAGTTACTATAGTAGCGCCCCGGTACTTCTTTTCTAGGCCTGCATAATTTAACATGCACTTTGGCATCTTCATGGGATATCTATTTCGCTTATTCCATTCTGTTGTGATGAATATGGTACAGTAGCAGATTTTCAATATCCTGACTTCTCAGATATGTCTACAGTATATACATACATACATAAAATCACGCGTGTCCCACTTAGTGGGTTCGCACAACCCCGATAACAATAAGAACAACATTAACATCATACAACAAATCCTTACTCTTAAACATATTAAAGTGACCGATTTTCGTTAGCGAAATACCGCATCCGGATCACAATAATAGTTAGGAAACAATCAGTATATTATTCTCCACCATGATCGGTACAAATTACTTTCGGTATTCTTTCATGTTTAGTTGATATCGCTTGAATAAATTCTTTCAATTTTGCATTAGCTTCGTTTTTAGTAAATACACTGTCAAATATGTAGATCAGGGGTGCGCAAGTATAGCCCCGAGGGCCACTTGTGGCCTTTTGATGTTGACAGGTGGCCCTTTTCAAAAATTATAAAATAAATAAAAATCTCATTTAATTCGAAAAAATAAAATTAAATGTTACAGACATTACTGAAGATATTTTCTGGGAAGTACATGCATCATATTATTTCTTATTGTATTAATAGTTAAATATTTAAAATTGTAGGTATATCACACATACCCTTCAGAAATTCTGTTAATCTCGACAATGAATTGGAAACATCTCGAAAAATTAGAAGAGTAGGACAAAATTTCTTCATTGAATTAATTTAAATTTAAAAGATATAAATATAAAGAATAGATATAAGCGAGAATACAGCCCAAAGGAAGACGATATTTAAATGTTATAAACACAAAACGAAAGTGAAGATGGTCTCCACTCTGCAACGTAAAATACAGAAAAAATGTATCTCATCGAAATAATGAGTAATAAAAGAAAAATGTACTTGGAGAATCTCTCAATTGTTAATCAGTGACTATTATGGAGGTGACAAGTCTACGTTGAAAAACTTAAATTTATTTCAAACATTATGCGACAATGTACACGAGCACTGTAGACTAGAGTAACATTGAACTGCAATAAGCTATCTCAAGTAAGTTGTAAATATTGACAAAATTACACATCGATATAAGAATAATCGGATTGCAATCTATCCATCACTTTATTCAAGGAAATCAATGTGTTATTTAGATACATGTATAAAAAAATAAAATGTTAAAGAAGATATGTAAGAATAGATGCACATATCCAGATATATACATTTTAGACCGCCCAAAATTAATGTTTATATATATATATATATATATATATATATATATATATATATATATATATATATATATATATATATAATAGTTACGTTATACTTCATATCGAATAATTTTTATTGTAAAAATAATTTTGCATTCAGATGTTTTTGTTCGTGTATCTTTTGAAGAAAATTCCACATACGTTTAGCAGTCGTTTCATGTTTTATATGAATTAATTGGTTATCCTCAACACAAAATACAATTTTTGCTTTTGCTGGCCTATCCATCTTATCCCATATTTTGTATCGTTTCCTTCAGCAGAGCTGTCAGTTATAATAGAATCCCATTGGTCTTTATCAGTTAGAAGCATTTCAATTTTAATTCTGCATACATCATAATTCTGATCATTTAGTTTCTTCACTTTTCTCAAATAATATAAAAATATATAATAAATTACTCAATCCACGATGCCTGGGCCCAAAACTTGTTTGTTATATTCAGGAAATATACACGGTGCTAGAGTAAACTTATAATAATCTTTAATCTTGATGAAAAGTACAAAATATTATTTACCCATCACACACCACCTGACATTTATTAACTACATAAAAACATCATTCACACTGACTAGATTATTACTATAATTTCGTGCGTTAATAAGTTGCATATTCAACACTTGTTATAATTCATCAAGGCAAAATTTCCGGATGGAAAGTAGGAATACACACATTCGAATTTCGCGAGCTCACGTATGTAAAAGGCATGTGACACGGCATTTAGACAATCAATGTGGGCTCTTAACACGAGAATAAACAATGCGAGATATATAATTGAAAAATATTAACGTGTGAAATAAATAGTGAGATAAATATGCAGGTAAATAATTCATGTTAATTATTTATTGTTACTTATTTGTAAATAATCATTTCTAACAAATTAGATATTATATATCATCAGAGTGAATCTAGCAACAAATTCGAAAGAAAAATATTTTGGACAACTGACGAAACATAGCACAATGCAGAGTAATATGCAGCAAATATTAACATGTAAAATATTATAGAATAAAGCACACTAGCGGCCGTTGAAAATGCAACACCAAAAAATATTAGGAATATATAAATGAGATTCAGCATACAAGTTGCTTATTATTAGTAGTGTAAACGATTAAAATTTAAAATCGCTGAGTTAGTCTTTGAATATACATTTTCAAACCTAATTATCCCACAAACTTGTTTATTAAATATTTCTTGAAAAATGATTCAAGTTCAATTCGAATTTGATTGTTATCAAGTAAATATGCCTTGTAGAAAACAACGGCGTGCATTTAATCCAATAAATGATTTTGAAAGAGGCCGTATCGTGAGAGCGGTTTATCACTGCGTGGTATAGCGGCTCATGTAAATCGTAACGTAAGTACAATTTTACGCATATGGAGACAGTGGACAGAGACAGGCGCAGAAAGACGGCAGACATGATTTGGGGCCCATTGGAGGACATCAGAGAGGGAGGACCGTCGTCTTATTCGTCCAGCTTTACAAGATAGTACTTACAGTGTTCCGGCTTTAGCACAGCAGTGATGGAGGGTAACAAGATTCTTTCTATACGACGTATTTATCACCGTTTGGTGGAATTTGGACTGCATGCACGCCGGGCACTATTAAGACTTTGACCGCACACCATAGATCTTTGCGATTGGACTGGTGCAGAGAAATACGATTATGGAATCAAAAAATGTGGAATACAGTTGAAAGAGAGTGGAATAAAATAACGCAAAATATTATTCGGAATCTTATTGAGTCCATGTCTCGGCATATAGTAGCTGTAATTAATGCGCGTGGAGGACATAGTTCTTGTTAATTTTCTCCTGTTCTTTATTGTTTAGAATTCTGAAATTTTAATCGCATACACTAATAATGAGCAACATCCAAGCTGAATCTTATTTATTCCTAATATTTTTTTGATGTTGCATTTTCAACTACTGATAATGTTTTCTTTTTTCGTAAATAAATAATAGATAATAACAATTTAACAACATATAGATCAAATATAGTTAAACTAAAAAGTAAAATGCTATTTATCACTATAAATAGAGACCGTGACTAAACCATAATCAAAATTATTACTACACACCCCCTTAATACAACAATGTACAAATTACTAAAATAATGTCCATAATCCAAATATAATACTATTATTTTTCTACTCCTATAAATTTGGAAATAACATGAATACATATTTTAGAAACAATTTTACAAATTCACTATTTATTGAAACAATATTTATCAAACAGAACTTTAAATTGATTTTTGATTACCATATATTAAGGGAACTATATAATTATTGGCGATTGGCGTGAAGATGTATTGTAAAATTTGTACAATTGGTAAGATACAGAGACGAGGTGGTAATATCCACTGTCAAATTCTCACTGAAATATTTCTAGCGGGGTGCAGTCCTCCTCTTCTTTCTCAGTCTCCATTTTGACGTAGTTTAGCACATTTCAAACCGATAGAAATCGGTTGGAAAACACAAAAAGACAATATGACGAGTGACAATGACAAAACCGTCAACAACTGTCGGACGGCCATAGGACGCGTTATCGCAGGCAGAATTAAAATAAACGGGAATAATTGATTTCTGGTTCTGTGATTGGCCGAAAAGAGTGAATTATGGCTTATAATTAATCGAAAATAAATAAATAAATAAAATAAATATATCATCACGGACGGACAGAGGTGGCTTAGTGACAAGGTACTAGCTTCACGTGTCAGCGGTTCTGGGTTCGAATCCTGGGTAAGGTATGAAAGTTTGTGTGCGTTCCTTTCATCATTTCATATTCATCAATAGAACGTTGACAAATGAATTGTTATATATTTACGAAATATTGACTCACCCCCATTATCAAATTGTAATAACTTGTAAAAGTTGATATACAATAAAGAATTATTAGTATTAATATACCATCACGGCATATTACCCATTACTCGGTGTGCAAATCTGCTTTGTACACAGATATCGGTAATGATGAAATATTTGTACATCACGGGCACTTATTGCTGGGGTTATATTTTTACAGGAGTAGAAAAACGTGTATTGTTAACCCTCATTCCCTGACTAATTTTTAAATTTTTGTATTTAGGGGGTGTGTTATAATAAATGTGGTTTTGTCACGGTTTCTAATGATTTTAATAAATAATAAAAACTTTGAAACAAGTAAAATTTCTGTTGCCCCTGGGTTTAAACTTACAATAGTAACTCCATCCCCAGAATAATAATATATACATTGTTGTATTCAAGAGTTTTGTAGTAATAACTTTGGATAACATGATTTTGTCACGGTTTCTAGGTATATTGATAAAAAATAAAAACTTTGCAACAAGTAAAATTCGGTGTGCCTCCAATTTGAACTTATATTATTAACCCTCATCCCATGAATATTTCAATAATTTGTACATTTTTGTATTCAGGGGTTGTGTAGTATTAACTGTGGTTTTGTCACGGCCTGCATAGTGATGAAGAGCATTTTACTTTTGAGTTTCCCTGTATGTAATATTTATGATATTTAATGTTTTACATTTTTGTTATTATCTATTATTTATTTATGAAAACATTTAATATACAGGGGTGGGTCTAGGAAGACAACCCCCTCTTTACCTTTTTACTTCCTTGTACGTAAGTAAAAGAAGTATTGTAATCGCGAAAAATTTCGGTTTTCAGATTTCAGCGGAAAGATCATCCCTGAATCCATTTTGACTAATTTCGTCGTGACGTCTGTACGTACGTACGTACGTTCGTACGTATCTCGCATAACTCAAAAACGGTAAGCCGTAGAAAGTTGAAATTTTGTATTTAGGACTGCTATAACATCTAGTTGTGCACCTCCCTTTCTGGTTATTACACAATTTCCAGAAGTGGCACTTTACATGAATCCTATAATAGATTTTAATGAAAAACTGTTTTAAAATATAATCCAAAACTTTTCAAATTTGGTATACAAGACTTTTATGTCAATCGAAATAACATAATAGATTTTGGTTAAAATAGGCTAACCGGAAGTGGTACATTACTTGAAGTTGTTAACAGTTTTTCTTGAATAAAATAATTTTATTTTGATTTTAGAAATAAATGCTTCAATTTAGAGAATTAATTTCTGCGTCTAGCACATCAAGTATTATTAAATTAGCCCTATGTATAAGCGAGATATGTAAATTTAAAAATTATGTACTTTTTTGTTTTTGTAATAAAGCTTGCTATGGATTAGGACAAAAAAATGTTCATGTCAAATTACGTTAAATACGTGCAATTTTATGATTCGTACAATAACAAATATTATATTTTTATTGTGAAATTAGTCATATACATTGTTGTAATCAAATATTTCTTTGTTGTAATAAACTCTCTTTAAAAAGAACCGGGTTAGATTAATGTTAATTTAAAAATGATAGTAGTAAATGAATTATTTTTTGTTCTATATCAAAATATTTCTCGGGCTTGGGTTAAGCCTGTCAATATTTTGTAATTTAATTATTAAAAAAATATGTAGTTTAATAATTGTACAAGGAAGTGTGCGGATGTTGGAGGGAAAATTTCTCAAAAACTGTAATACTTAATATCTGTTTAACTACGTATTTTATTATATCTTTTATAGATTTTGAGATAAAGATTATATATATATATATATATATATATATATATATATATATATATATATATATATATATATATATATATATATATATACCGTGTGTCCCAAGCAAACCTTGACATAGGCGTTTAACATGGGAAAACAGTTTTTTTTAATAAAAAGTGTCCGGCAGAAAATGTTATTTAATATGATAATAGTTCATTACCTCCTGTACGTTACTTAATACTAATACTAATTACTTTATTATCATTGCATAAATTAAAGAAAATTATAAATAAATGTCAATAAAATTATAATTTTTGGAATCGTGGTATGGAAGTTATGCGATCCGAAACTTTTGTCACACACACACAGACACACATGCATACATACAGATATCATCGTAAAAATGGTAAAATCGATATTATAGGGACCCTAAAACATGCTTATTCACTTAAAGCTCATCATTAAATTTTTTGATCAAAGACAATACCTTCCTTACCTATAGGCGACGGAAGGTAAAAATCGAGAAAAATTAGATAATTGAGAAATATTTTTATTCAAATATTGTGTTTTCATATGCTTTGTGCTTAGATTCGACTCAGTTGCGGTTCTAGTCATACCGTAATCCGAGCAGTTTCGTACTACTGGAGAATCCGTATATTTGGGTTGAATTAATTGTATGAAAGCATTTGGCTTATTCAAATATGTGGCTCTGTAAAAAAATTAACCAAATGTAACGATGTTAAATAAATAAATTAATATCAATAAGTATACATATGTTTGATATTTATTTATTATTATTTATTTATTTATTCATTTATTTTTTCACATAACCACCTAGAATATTTGAATAAGAATTATTTCTCATATACCTCAATTATCTTACTTTTTATCGATTTTTTTCAAATGTATTAATAAAAACTATAGGTCTTGCCAAATAGAAATGACCTGCGCGTAAAACGCATTTACGCATCCTCCGCCCTTCTTACTTAAACGGCCAATCACATGCATTGTACTTAAGCGGGTTTGTCTCAGTGGCGTCCGAATAATATATATGAAACTATATCATACAAAACCATTTCCTTGCAGGACTTGAACCCACGATACCAACATGCCCATGACCAAGGGTTTTCCGAAAATCTAATTAAGGCCACCGACCCCATCCTCTTTAACGATTACATTGTAATGCCATTATACAGAGTATTAAAAAAAAACATAATTCGGAGTAGGCTATAAAAAAAAAACTTATGTCAATTTAAAAATATTTAATTATCAATTTGACACGAGACATTGTCAAAAATGTTGTCTAAAGAAATCAAAGCTTTTCTTCTGGAATAATCTTATTTTAGAAATGGAAACAAATTATAAAACGGCGAATGGAAATATACTGTATCATTCTTTATTATCTTTTCTCCTTAAAATTACATTTCAAGATCAATTTTGTTAACTTGACTTTTGAATGTAATAATCATCAGCCATATGTTTCTCTGTTCATAGCCTACTCAGAGTTAGGTTTTTTATTGAACACACTGTAAAATAATATCGGTATTTTAGGTATTTTGTAAATATTTTAATTTTTAAACTTAATTTAAATATTTTAAATACTATTGTCTCGTAATTATTTTTACCCCACTGGCACAACACAGTGTTTACATCCATTGTCAGTTGAACACTTGTGTCTTAATCGGTTTTGCATTTATGTCGTTACAGTACTTAGACGAGCGACTAGTGAACAGTCCCTAGAATTCTTTTTGGGTAGCGGCGCATGGAAAAAGTGTATGTATCATTATGAAATGGGTTGTAAAAGACTACTCCGCTCTAAAAATAGTGGTACACAATATATGCGCAAGAAATGATTGACAGGTCATTTCTATTTGGCAATCGTTGAAAATACAAAAAATGCCCGTTTATATTTTTAGTAAAATAATTGTAGGTGCTATTTAAATAATAAAAGTTAATAGTTGTATCTTGTAAACCTGACTTTATAAAAAAATATCTACATCTGCCGTCAAATAGTATATTTAAAATAAGTTAGGGGGGGGGCGTCTTCCCAGACCATAATATTTTACGTATATACATGTTAATATTTGCTGAATAATACTCTTATTATAAGCTCATTTCACGTATACAAATTATCACAATTCACAGTTTATATTACATATTATGCAATAATAATTATACAGAGACATGTTTAATGCCCTCTGTTGGAACCCTTGTTACATGCAAAGTAGCTTCGAACGCTGTCCCATACGCACAAACCTTATAATGCCAGGCGAGCACTTTTAACTGCACGGCCACAGATGACCGTTATATTTTTATAGTACTGTCTTTAATTCTGCATTGTGCTGTTTCGTCCGTGGTAGGGTTATCCAAAATATTTTTCGTTCCAATCGGATGCTAGGTTCACTGTTGATATATATTTGTATTTGTAAACCTTTTCAAATGACAACGATGATTTTAGAAACCAATTTATTATTCATTCGACACTAACGATAAATATTTTAAACAGTTTCAAATGACAAGGATCATTTTAAAAATCAATTTATTATTCATTCGACACTAACGATAAATATTTTCAACAGTAATTTTTAAAAAGAAAAATGTGGTGTCATTATCTTATCTATGGGTAAAGACATTTTGAAAATCCACATCCCCATTGCATTTAATTACCAAATAAGAAAAACACTTTAAGTTTTGTGCTTGTTTTCAATATATAAATTCATTTTCTTTTAGTAAAACATTTTTTCATACAACCGTGCGTAAAATATGTACTTTAAGCACTCTTTAGAGTTTATGAAGTTATTTTTCATGAAACAGTTGTTTGATAAGTACTTTTCGAGCACTGGGTACATTTTATGCAATATTATGATTATCAAATAGTATTTGAAGATTACTAACATTACTCTCTGCGACTAAAAAACACGTCATAGTTATCAAATAAAATATTATTTTCTATGTAACTATACTGATAACGGTACTGTTTGATAACAGACGAGTTACAGAATTCTACCCATAGATTACATTTAAAAAATGTAAATTTGCCTCGAGAATTTACCAATAAAAATTAATTTCGTGCGCTTCTGCATGGACAATATAAATATTTAACTTTTATATTTGAAATATTTTTCTATATTACCATTTCTCTATAGTACCATCTGATCTGTTGTCATCAAAAGTTAAATATAATCTCAAGCTGATTACTTAACATTCATTTGATTACTTGTTTACTCACTTCATTCTAGAGATGTTGGACAGAGTATAAATAAATTAAAGATAAATAGTGCCAAAAAAGGATAAAATGTTTCAATATCGGCAAAAATTTCAATGCATTGATTTGTATAAATCAGCAGTGTGCTCATAATTCTGGATGCCACCGTTGTGGTAATAACATTAACTGTATTGATGTTCAGAAGAACTTTAAAAATCAACAAGACCTGGCTAAATATAATACTATTATACTCATTTCTCTATATACCGAAAGCATTCGTACCAATATACAGGGTGTAACAGATAAAAGAGCTGAAAGAGCTACCTCAAATAATTTCTGTATTATTAAGGATACAATAAAATACTATAAGACAATCTTACAGAACACCAAGGGGGACATCCGATTAGGGAATAAAATATTTTTTTAAACTAGTAGGTCTCAGTTACAATACAAAGTTATATTTTTTTAAATAGGGTAGTATATATATTTTTAGGCTCATTCAATAGAGCATTTTTTTCTGCATTCAACCATGTAATCGTTTTATATCCTTACATAACAAAAATATCGAGAAAAATCCAATTGAAATTAACATTAATTTTATTTTTATAGTCATTTTTCAGTACGCTATGTATGAACGAAAAATTGCTATTTCTCAATTTGAATTATATAAGATAGAAATCAAATAGAACACTGTTTTTATAAAGCTATTAATAAGTAATTGTTTCATTTTAATTTAAGATTAATTGTTTTTCATACGCCTACTGAAAGTAACTATAAAAACCAATTTTAATTAAATTTCAATTGAATTTTTCTCAATATTTTTGTCATGTAAGAACATAAAACGATTACATGGTTGAATTCAAAATAAAATACTCTCTCGAATGGGCCTAAAAAATATGCATCATCCGATTTAAAAATAATATCACTTTATATTGTAACTTGAAAACCATTGTTTCAAAAAAAATATTTTCTTTCTTAATCGGATGTCCCCTTGGTCTTCTATAAAATTGTCTTATAGTATTTTATTTTATTTGTAATAATACAGAAATTATATGAGGTAGCTCGTTTAGCTGTTACGCCCTGTATATATATATATATATATATATATATATATATATATATATATATATATATATATATATATATATATATATATATATATATATATATATATATATATGTGGGCAAGTGATATTTTAAGATGTATCAAAGTCGGCGAACATTGTTAAAAAGAAGAGATCGAGAAATCGAGTAGCCGTGGACGATATATAGACAGTTGATGATTTTTTTTCAATTTTGACGTTAAGATTATTATTTGATTTTGTGTTGTATTTATTATAAATAAATATTGTTGTGAGTAAGTTTTATCAGTTATTTCTTCATCTTATTGCCCAGAATCCCACAATTTGGGGGCTCAACCAGGGATATGGAAATATTAGCCAAATATGTGCACAGCTGTACAGTTGAATAAAATTTACAAAAGTCCATGGTTGTAAATTATAGTTTCGGCGAAATAAAGAATAAAGGTGAGACAAATTGCATGTTAAGATTTTTGTTTTATAACCACGCTAATTAAAGTTGGATATCGTAAAAGTTGTTACATATCAAATAAGTTGTTGAATTTAGTTGTGGTTTAAAACGATAAAAAGTTGCAAATCAAGCCAAGATGTCTGTGAAGAGCGCCGACAATGTAGAAATGGAGATGAGCAAGACGGTAACTCGAGAGGAGAAGAAGAAAGATAGCAAAGTAACAAACGTTGAAGAACTTTGTCTTTCAAAACAATTTTTGGAAATGGCATTAGATGGAATAGATCTTATGTCTGCCGAGATGTTGCAAAAATACTTACGACAATTTAATTTACCGGATGATGGTAAAAAAGCGGCACTTCGAGATAGATTAAGAAAATATTTTGAAAGTATTTTGGGCAATGAGAAAAAAGAAGATAAAGAAGAACAAGAAACCGAAGTTAAAGAAGATGTAAAAGAAAGTAATGTCGAAGATGAGGAAGTAAACGAAGAAGAAGAATTCGAAGATGAACTCAATGAAGAAAGCGAAGATGAAAATACTGAAGGAAGTGAAGATGAAAGTGCCAAAGATGACCAAGTTGATAAAAGAAGACATCGAAGACAACGTTACGAAGCAGAAGAGAAAAATCGAAGACGTCGAAGACAATGTAACAATGTAGAAGAGAAGAATAATTTTACTATTAAGGATGTCGAAGATAGCATAACGCATTTTTCTGGTGATGACACTATGCCAGTAAAGAAATGGATTTCTGATTTTGAAGACCTAGCTAAATTATTATATTGGAATGATTTGCAAAAATTCATATACGCAAAGAGGATGCTAAAAGGATCAGCGAAAAAATTTATTATGTATGAGAAGAACGTAACATCGTGGCAAATACTAAAAAATAAGTTGGCGAAAGAATTTAAGCAAGAAATTAACAGCGCAGCGTTACATGATCAGCTGAAACGACGGAAGAGAAAATCGGATGAAAGTGGACGACAATATATTTACGCGATGAAAGAAATAGCTAGTCAAGGTTTAGTCGAAGAAGATGCTTTAATTCATTATATTATAAATGGCGTTATAGATAATGAAACAAACAAGATAATTTTATACGGAGCTTTGACGATTGAAGAATTAAAGAGAAAATTTGAAATTTACGACCAAATGAAGGAGAAAATGAATTCAAAAAGAACATTTAATCTGAATAAAAAGGAAAATACGAAAAAGAAGATAAGAAACTGTTTTTCATGTGGATCAATGGATCACGATATTGGAAAGTGTCCAAACAAAGACAAAGGACCAAAATGCTTTAAATGCAATAACTTTGGACACATTGCAACAAAGTGTGACATTAGGACAACAGAAAAGAAAAATAAATCTACACTTGCATGTATTTTGAATGATTCCAAGACAGTACGAGTAAAAATAAATAATATGGAATTCAATGCATTAATTGATAATGGAAGTGACGTTAGCTTAATCAACCAAACGGTCTATAAACAAATCGGACAACCAAAACTTAGTTCCACGTCACATTCGTTCTCAGGATTGGGAACAACTGTCGTTAAGGCAACTGGAACATTCGTTGCTGATGTCGAGGTAAATAATGAATCCTATTCATTAAAAATGTTCGTCATTCCAAATGGCGAGGCACCTTATTCCGTTATTATTGGAGATGATTTTTTGAAGAATGTGGAAGTCACCATTAGCGGAGGAAGTATTACTAATGTTAAACGTTTGGCAAAAGAACAGACTTTAAAAACAGAAGAGAAAGATATTGGTGATTTTACTGATGATTCCATTCAAAATTGGAGTGAATTGGGTTTTATAAATTGTATTACAACAGATGAACTGGATGTCGATAGCGTATATAGAGACATGCCTGTGAATCAAAAACCTCGTCGATTGGCTCCAAAAGAAAAAAGAATTTTAGACGAACAAGTAGTACATCGTGCAGGGGTGCGAATGCGACATGATGCCCTAAGTCGTCAACCTGTAATGCTGGTTGCAGATACTCTCTTAGGAGCTATTAGAAAACGACAAGACGAAGAAGAGAGCATTAAAGTTATAAAACAAATGTTATCGACTGGATCCTACGAAGATTACATGATTGAAGACGGTATCCTGAAGAAACGATTTGGATCAACTAATGTTATTGTTTTACCAACCTCAATGCAAGAAGAAAACCGTCGTACTCATAACAAAAGGTGTAAGGAAGCTAAACAGTATCAAGAAGGAGATTGGGTGGCTGTGAAACGTACACAGTTTGGAACCGGACAGAAAATACTACCAAAATTTTTAGGTCCATATAGAATATCTCGAGTCCTAGGGAAAAATCGCTACGAAGTAACGAAGAGTGGTAACGGCGAAGGCCCTCAGGTAACCACTTCAGCTGCTGACTTCATGAAACCCTATCCCTCAGGGTCTGAGGAAATGTCAGGAGAGGCCGAGTGTGGGCAAGTGATATTTTAAGATGTATCAAAGTCGGCGAACATTGTTAAAAAGAAGAGATCGAGAAATCGAGTAGCCGTGGACGATATATAGACAGTTGATGATTTTTTTTCAATTTTGACGTTAAGATTATTATTTGATTTTGTGTTGTATTTATTATAAATAAATATTGTTGTGAGTAAGTTTTATCAGTTATTTCTTCATCTTATTGCCCAGAATCCCACATATATATATATATAATCTACATTTTCAAATATAAAAATTTAAGATATTATTAGAAAACTAGATTGTAATCTTATACATAATATAACTGTACGTGTTTCATATTAGTACCTGATCAAATGTACAAATACATATATTTTTCAAAACTTTGGGGTTTAAGTTCACGTTTGTATTTATAAATAATTGTCTCATGTATATATTTTTGTAATTTCAGGGGTCCGTTCGCCTTTATCAAGAATTACCCAAAAACAAGAACATTCTTTATGAGGTTAAAGATCCAAGATATAATCATGTAGACTTCTTCTTTGCAAGAAATGTTGTTGAACAAGTCATTCGTCCCATGTTGAATGTAATAAATAGTGAGAAAGTTACTCTAGTGAAATAACTATCTACAAAATGTTAATGATATACAGTACGATATTATTTATTTTATATTTTGTTCCACTTTACACTGCAATATATTAAATTATATGCTTTTTTGTAACATTACTGTTGTACTGGTTGCAGTCAGTGGAATCAAAAGTCTGATAATGTATAATTTTCAATGTCTAATATAAGTACTCATAGTTTTTTAAAAATATATTTCAATTTTAATTTATTTACTGGCCATAAATATTTCAATACGTGCCATTTCAAATATGTATCAATTTATTACAAAGGTCACACGATGAAAAGAATTAGTGGATATACATAGTATGTAACATAGTTGAGTATTACAGAAAATTAAGATGAAACAGGTAGGTAATATTTATTTTTATATTTTCTACATTATAAATTACCAGTAATTATAATACTTACCTACTTAATCTTATGCCTATCTACCCTCGCCGCAGAGCTGGGCAAATTAACTTCAAAAAGTAATTAATACAATTACAATTACTTTAACCAAAATATACTCAAATTACATTTACAAATAATTTCTGTTAGAGAAATGTAATTAATTTACCAATTACTTTTGCATTGTAATTGAAATTTTAATTACTTTTTCAATTATTTTACTAAAAAAAATCTTTCACTTTACATTAATATACACTGTTTAATATGAAATACAACATAAATAAAAATAATAAGAGTAAACAAATTTTATAAAGAATATTAACTGTACAATTTTGACGAAGTCGTAGCTACCTTTTTGGATTGAAATTATATGCAACTCGAAGGTTGAACAATTCTTCATATAGTGTTTTAAAGTGATTTGGAATTTCCGTAACATAAGTTACCTATATACAGGATAAGTTTGAGAAGATGCCCAGCCCCTCCTCCGCTCCCCGCCATTTATCTTCTTAATTATAAGTAATAGAAAAAAATACTCATATTATTTTTTATTTAAATATACTATTTGATGGCAGATGTATATATATATACACTGACCGGCACGGAAAACGGGCCATTTTTTTTTTAAGAAATAAATGCTAATTTCTTTTTATTTGAGTACGTATTACAAAATGTTACCATTGCTATATGTTTATTAGGCTTCCTCGAAGTCACATCCATTACAAACTATTACAGACATTAGTAATTTACTCAAATATTCCTATTATTTGCGTATCTCAACGAAATAATGAAATTCATAAAATGCGTAATTGGCGCTTATACTGGTTTTATTTGTTTCAATAATTTGTTTTATTACTTGTTTGTCATTTTAATGCGTTCGAAATGTCATTAAGCGCAGAAACTGTAGTTTCTATTGTCGCATTACTTGAAGATGGAAGAAATCAACATTACGTTGCTAACACTATAACGTATCACGAAATACTGTTCAGCGCGTTTACTCGCGTTTTTTGGAAACTGGATTGTACTGTAGAAGACTTGGAAAAGGTCCTCGAAGACGCACCAGTAATCGAGACGACCGTTTTATTGTTTCGACAACACTCCGAAATCGCCATGCAACTGCTGTGGAGACCCGAAACACACTACAAGAAGTACGAAATGTCAATGTAAGTGAACATACTATTCGAAGAAGATTGGAAGAAGCAGGACTTCGAGCCAGGTGACCCGCTAAGGGACCAGAACTCCTCCGACAACACCGAGTAGCTCGATTGCAATTTGCTAGAGATCACATAAATTGGTATGAAGGCGATTGGAGTCGAGTATTATTTACGGACGGGTCAAGATTCTGCTTGAGGTCTTCAGATGGACGTGAAAGAGTGTGGCGACGAAGTGAAGAACGTTACGCACCGTGTACTTTCAGCAACACGGTTAGTTTCCAAGGAGGATCAGTCATGGTGTGGGCTGGGATATCTATTGAGTCCTGAACGGATTTATACATTGTACCTAGGCTGACCGCCGATAGGTACATTAGAGATATTCTAGACGAATATGTAGTCCCATATGCTCCTTTTATAGGTGATAATTTCATACTAACGCATGATAATGCGCGTCCTCATGCCACTGCAATCGTGAACGACTACTTAAATGACGTTAACATCATCGTATGGTATGGCCAGCGCGGAGTACGGATCTGAATCCAATTGAACATTTGTGGGATATACTCGGCAGAAAAATTCGGAATCGTGTGCCTGCTCCCAGCATCTTGTAACAACTTCAGAAAGCACTTTTGCAAGAGTGGAATGATATTCCTCAAGAGGACATTAGGCAGCTCATCTGTAGTATGCCTCGACAAATAACTGAGGTTATACAAGTTCGCGGGGGCAATACGCGTTATTAGTTTGTAATTATAACATTTATTATGTCTTTATTCATTATTATTCAACACATTATTTAAAGAATTAAAATTGTAAATTTGGCCTAAATTTATGTTTTTTGATAATAAACAACGTTTAGATACCTAAAACTATCTTTTAATAATGCGAATTAATCTTTTCCATACTCTCATTAAAAATAATTCGTAATTATACAAACTAAAGGAGGGATATAATTTTTAAAAAAATGGCCCGTTTTTCGTGCCGGTCAGTGTATATATATATATATATATATATATATATATATATATATATATATATATATATATATATATATATATATATATATATATGTATATATATATATATATATATATATATATATATATATATATATATATATATATATATATATTATAAACTCACGTTTACAAGATACGACTATCAACTTTTATTTTTAAATAGCAACCTATAATTATTTTACTAAAATATACACCGCCATGTTTTCTCTTTTCAACGAGACAAAAGTTTGTATATCAAAAATATGAAAAAATCGAGATTACTTGCAATAAATATTGTTACGAATTGTGGGTAATACTAATAATATATTCAACTAACAATAAGAACTTTTATTTATAATAACATATAACTTCAAAATTACACAAAATATAAATAGAATTATGTCAACGTCAAACATATCCCAAAATCCTGACACCTACTGTCCTTTTGTTTTTCCATAGACTCCATTTCTTATCTTGTTTCTATGGATGCCGTTTCCATAACATTACCCCCTTCCTAATTCTGTTCGTCCCGAACAGATTCATTAGATCCCGCATAGGGCGCTAGTCTATCCAAATGCACAACTTTGTATTTCCCTTTTGACAATTTTTGGATGCGATATACTACATCATTAATTCTTTTTATTATTTTATATGGTCCATCCCAGGATGATTGTAGTTTTGGATTTAATCCACGGGAGCGATGAGGATTGTACATCCAAACTAAATCTCCTTCTTTAAATCCAGCAGAATTAGCCCTTAAATCGTATCTTGCCTTCATTCTATCACTTGCAAGTCGTATATTATTGCGTACCATGTCATGGATTTTCTTCATTCTTTCTTCTAAATCTGACACAAACTCGTCCTTAGTTTTATTTCGCACATCAGGTTTACCAAATTTAATATCGCATGGCAGATTTAATTCTCGGCCGAAAAGAACTTTTGCTGGAGTATGTCCGGTAGTGTCGTGTATTGCAGATCTATATGCCATTAAGAATAAAGGGAGATGTTGATCCCAATCACGTTGATTCGTAGATACCATTTTAGCTAAATGTTTTTCCAGGGTTTGATTAAATCTTTCCACCATCCCATCCGATTGCGGATGCAGTGGTGTTGTTCTAGTTTTGTGTATAGCTAAATGTTCGCATAATTCTTGAAACAATTTTGATTCAAAATTTCGCCCTTGGTCAGTATGTATTTCTAAAGGAATTCCATATCTACAAATTAAATTTTCGATTAATATTTCAGCAACAGTGGATGCTTCTTGATTTGGGATGGCATAGGCTTCTGGCCATTTACTAAAATAATCCATCACTATTAAAATGTATTTATTTTTTCGATTTGTTTCTGGAAATGGCCCTACTATATCCATCGCTACTCGTTCGAATGGTGCACCTACGTTGTACTGTTTCATTTTTCCCCGCGATTTTTGCTTTGGTCCCTGTACAGAAGCGCATACGGTACATCTTTTACACCAGTTTTCGATGTCCGACCGATAATTCACCCAGTAAAATTTTCTTCTAATTTTCTCTAGTGTTTTATTAACACCTAAATGTCCGCCTGATTTTCCATCATGCATCTCTTGTAATATTTGTGGAACATAGTTTCTTGGAATTACAATTTGGAACCAACCCGATTTTCCATTAACAGATTCCCATTTTCGTTTGAGAATACCTTCATCTAAAACTAACGAGTCCCACTGTGCCCAAAAACTTTTAAATATAGGGCTGTTATCAGCTATATCTGCCCATGTTGGTCGTTGATTTTTCTTCTTCCATTCTATGATTTGTTTTATATCCATATCTTTCGACTGTTCTTCTGCCAATTGTTCATTTTCCCATTCTAGATTGGAGAGAGAAATTTGGTTTATACTTATTAAATCATTCATTTCTTTTTGGTAGCAGTGTTTACAATCTGTAGAGCAAGGTCGCCTGGATAGGGCATCAGCATTCTTATGAATATTTCCCCGACGATGTTCTGTTTCGAAGTTGTATTGTTGAAGAATCTCTATCCATCTAGCTACTTGACCCTCTGGATTCTTGAAATTCAACAACCACTGCAGTGCAGCATGATCTGTGCGAAGCAAGAATTTTCTTCCATATAAGTATTTGTGAAAATGTATCAATGTTTTTACAACTGCTAAAAGCTCCTTTCTTGTCACGCAATAATTTTGTTCTGATTTTGAAAGTACTTTACTAAAATAACCAATTACTCTTTCTTCTCCCTCATGTATCTGAGATAGTACACCCCCGATACCAGTACCACATGCATCTGTATCTACAATAAATTTACCATCTGTTTTCGGGTATGCCAAAATAGGAGAACTGCATAGACATTTTTTTAAGTAATTAAAGGATTTTTCACATTCTTCATTCCATATAAACGGTCGAGCTGCTTCTGTTAACTGATGCAGAGGTTTGGCAATTTCAGAAAAACTTTTGACAAAGCGACGGTAATACGTACAGAGTCCAATGAAACTTCGAACTTCATTCTTATTTTGAGGACATGGCCAAGTTTCTACCGCACATATTTTACTTGGATCTGTAGATATACCATCCGCAGATACTACATGACCGAGGTAATGTACTTCCTTTTTAAAGATGCAGCATTTCTTCGGATTTAATTTTACATTGGCTTCTCTAAACCGTTGAAAAACTTTCGAAAGATTATGTAAATGTTCTTGAAAATTTTTACCAATAACTATAATGTCGTCTAAATATATAAGGCAACATTCCCATGACAGTCCACGAAGAATTAGTTCCATTAGTCTTTCAAAGGTGGCAGGTGCATTGCATAATCCAAATGGCATTACTTTAAATTGCCATAACCCATTTCCTGTAGTAAAAGCAGTTTTTTCTTTGTCCTCTTCAGCCATTTCTACCTGCCAATAACCACTTTTTAAATCCAATGCTGAAAACCATTGTGCACCAGCTAAAGTATCCAAAGTATCGTCTATACGCGGAAGTGGATAACTGTCTTTTTTTGTAAAATTATTCAGCTTCCTGTAATCAATACAAAACCTTGTACTTCCGTCCTTCTTCGCAACGAGAACTACAGGAGATGCCCAAGGACTTGATGATGGCTCAATAATACCATCTTCGTACATTTCTTTAATTATTGTTTCAGCCTCTTCTCTCTTTGCTAGTGGAAGTCTTCTTGCTGGTTGTCGAATAGGTGTAGAATTTTCTGTATTTATCTTATGTTTTACTAAATTGGTACGTCCATAATCAGATTTTGAAAGAGAAAATATATCCTGATATTTCGTAATTAGTTGTCTCACATTTTTAACTTGATCTCTGTTTAAATTCTTGGAAGCGTCCATAATCATACCGTCCAAAATTTCTGGCAATGTCACATTTTATTTCTCCGTGTTCAGAATTTCGTTACCACAACTGATCCATTTTACAGGTTCACATTTTCCTATATTTGTTCCTTTTCGTAAAACTGTAGTGTAGTTATTTGTATTCAAAATGCGAACAGGGATTGACTCACTAATATTTACAAGTGTTTTTGCTAAAATTAATCCAGGTTTCAATGGATGTTCGTAGTTTGCTTCTACGATTCCCATACGAAAACTTTCACTCTTATTCTTTACTGTTGTCATCAAAATGCGTTCGGTATAAGCAGGTATAGATTCCTCATTCGATAGTATCAATTTAAAAGATTCCATTTTAATATTTGGTAGATGAAGAATAATTTCCTCCTTACCAATTTTTAAAGTTTTTTCTTTCAAATCCAGGACTAATCCATAATAATTCATAAAATCTATGCCAAGAATAAATTCGTCAACAATGTCAGCCACTAGTACTTTATGCCTAAAAAGTGAATTTCCAATTTTGATATTTACATACGATGTTCCTTTGATGGGAGATAACTCACCTGTGGCTGTTTGAATGTTACATTTTCTAAAAACGGGTGTAACATAAGCATTTTGTAAACAATTTGCTCTAATAATAGAAGCATTTGCACCAGTATCTATTGTCAGTTGACGAGCTATATTATTTATAAATCCATCCGCCATTAAACTGTCGACATTTTGTTTAATTCCGGATATCTGGATGTTCCTGGGGCTACCAAAATAATCAGTCAGTATTTGCCCCGTAATACTAACTTTTCTTAGTTTCCCTTCTTTTCTTGAAATTCATCCCGACGTAATTTAGACGGATTACGCCAACAGTTTGATTTTATGTGACCCGGCTTTCCGCAAATCCAACATACAATTTTCTTTTCTTGTTTTCCCATTTTTAATTGTTCCATAAGACGATTTTGCTGTATTAATAATTCTTTTATTTCTTCCCTCAACGATTTTTCTTCTGAGATGTCAATTTTTTTAATTTTATGATGGCAGGTGGCCTGTTTTGCAGCTTCAATCTCTAGTGCACAAATAAGACTTTCAGTGCATGTTTTCTGTCTTCCTAATCTTAGAGATTGTTGAATTTCAGGATCACGAATTCCGTCAATGAAAGATTGTCTAGAAATTTTATTAAATATATCCTCTGGAATATTTCCATACGCTAATCGCACCAAACGTTCAATTTCAGTCTCAAATTCCTGAAGACTCTCTCCAGATTTTTGAACACGCGCTTTAAGTTGCGTAAGATATACCTCAGTTAGATGCTGATCCCCGAATCGAATTTCTAAGGCATTTACCAAAGTAATATAATCATCTTGCTTTGACGGTGGTATCGTTTGCAATATTGCTAGTGCAGGTCCCCGCAATGCCAGAATAAGTCCTGCAGATCTTGCCCTGTCGTCCCATCCGTTGGTATTTGCTGCGACTTCAAACTGCTTTTTATATATGGTCCATGACATTTGACCGTCGAAAGTAGGAACACTCACTTTACTACATGTTACCGTAGTAGATACACTGGAATTATTCATTTCCAGTTTTCCCAATTTACTTTCTAACGTAATCATTTTCTCTTCTATGGTAGAAATTTTGTTTTTAAGCAAAATGTCATTTTCTTCAATTTTCTTTGAACAGTCTTCTAACTTTTGTTCCATTGCTTGTGCATTTTCTTTTAGTTTTTCTGCTACTATCCTCGACAACTGATCCTCCATCGTAATAAACTCATATTCTTCCGAATTATTTCCTTCTGTCGTAATAGCATCACGTAATCTTTCTAACAACTATGATTTGTTTCCCTTTATTGATAAACCCCGTTCTTCCAGTTCTTCCCTCAGTTCTTTGATTTTTAAATCAACTAATTTCATTATTATTTCTATCCCACTTCTGACACCAAATTGTTACGAATTGTGGGTAATACTAATAATATATTCAACTAACAATAAGAACTTTTATTTATAATAACATATAACTTCAAAATTACACAAAATATAAATAGAATTATGTCAACGTCAAACATATCCCAAAATCCTGACACCTACTGTCCTTTTGTTTTTCCATAGACTCCATTTCTTATCTTGTTTCTATGGATGCCGTTTCCATAACAATATGTTGAAAGTGTGGACATCTTCCCAGATTCACCCTATGTACACCAACATATGTGTATATGTTATTAAAAATACTTTATACTGATTTATATGAAACCCTATATGAAGACGTTGCAAATACCTTGAAAAGTAATAATAATAATAATAATAATAATCATATATTTGTTTATGATAAATATCAATACAAGTGATTGGTAACAAATATAGTTTCAAAATATAAAGACAATTTTAAGTTAGTTATATTAGTTATTGGGAACACACATGATAATAAAAGTGATACTATTACAACATACATTTCATTCGTTATATATAAAGGATCTTATCTTCAAAGAAGTGTTGACAAAATTGTAAATGTCTTGGATTTTCCCTACATCGAGCTCGGATAGCAAGGCTTGTGTACGGTTCTGTGGTGGAACGTTGGCGATGTATTTCTTGAGGTATTCTTCCCTTGGTGCACACATTAACGGGCAGACGAATAACAGGTGTTGAAGATCGTCTTGTTCATATGTATTGCATAGAGTGCATATTTCTGCTTGACAGAATCTGTACAGAAAACCATTGTGGTAAATATGTAAATTACTGGAACTTGATGTACGGATTTGGCCTATTAAGCGAGCAAATTTATATGGGATGTTCAAGGAAAGAAAAGAGTTTGAGTAGTAATACTGTTTGAAGTAGGGATTGTACGAGGAATTAGCTATTCTATGGGTGTCTGTGGTCATAAGGAGATAATTATAGTATAATAGGATATTAGGAATTTGTTGTTTGAGCAGTATGGAATTTTGTTGACTCCAAATTTCGTAAAAGTTTGTTTTATTTAGAATAGTTTCGATGTTTTTAGTCCAATTAAATCTTTTCTGTCTTTCTACAGAGATATTTGGCTTTTCTCCAAGTTTAATTAAGGCATTGTAGCATATTTTTACAAATCTGTAGTCTGGCATTATCAGGATTTTATACCACCAGGTTAATATCTTTTTGACGATTTTTAGTTCTAATTTATTTTGACCAGTTTCTTTCCTGATGACATAGTTGGGAGTAGTTTTCTGCCAGCCCAAGATTGTTTTAAAATATTTTGATTGTACTTTTTCCAATGCTTCAAATTGGTTTACAGCCCATATTTCACTTGCGTATAAAGCACTGGAAAGTATTGTGGTTTCAAAGAGTGTTGTGATCGTCTCCCAGTTGAATGATTTAGTCTTCAGTAGCACATTCTTGATTCCGCCTGTAGCTCGGTTTGCTTTTTGTAACTGCAAATCCACGTTGTTGTTAAATAAACCCGATGGACTAAAAGTAACGCCTAGGTAAGTGTATGAGTTTGTAGTGTTTATTTCATGTCCTTGGCAAGTGTAAAATTTATTATTTGCTACAGGGCGGCCTTGGTGAAAATGCAAAATTTTCGTTTTACTGGGATTTATTTCAAGATCTAAAGAATTGCAGTATTTTTCCATAGTTGTAAGTTTACGTTGGATATCTAAATGCGACGTGGCAAAAATGACTAAATCATCCGCATATTGTAAGGATAAAATATCGGTATTATGGTTTACGAATATTCCTTCCAATTTTTGATCTCTGAAAGTTTTTTCCAGTTCCGCAGTATACAGTGCAAATAAAATGGGACTAGTACATTCTCCCTGGAGAACTCCTTTGGTAACATCTATGTTTTCAGTTAAAACATTGTTAACAGCTATTTTCATAGTAGCTTGATTATAGATATTTTTCAGGAACCTAGTAACTTTTCCACTCACTCCAAGATGAAATATTTTTTGCCACAGTTTTTCATGAGGTACTGAGTCAAACGCCTTCCGAAAATCAAAGAATATAGCATATGTGCCAGTTTTGTGTGTTAACATCCTTGACTGCACAATTGTTGTGAAAACAAACAAGTTATCTACGCAAGATCTATTTTTGCGGAATCCGGATTGGGATTCAGGAAGAATTTTGTTACTCTCTGACCATAGTTGTAAGCGGTTATTTATTATGAATGTTAGTAGCTTTGTAATTGTATTCAAAAGAGCTAAACCCCTGTAATTGGTGGGGCACTGTAGATCTCCTTTTTTATGTAACATACATAATTTTATCCTTGTCAGATCTTTCGGAAGTGTTTCATTTTCGAAATAATTATTGAGCATGTTTTTGAGATGTATTTTTCCATTTGGTGGTAAGTATTGGAGTTGTTTATTAATGATGCCATCGAAACCTGGAGATTTGTTTGGTTTTAGTTTTGATAGCGCAAAATTTATGTCATACATATTAATTTCGCCATCTAAATACGGGTGTTTTACATCTATGAATGTGAGATCATAATATATTTTTTCGCCGTACCATTGTTTAAAGTAAATAAGCCAATCTTCCGAAGCTATTTGATTAGTTTGGGTTTTCCTTGGAGAAAGGGATTTCATTATTTTCCAGAATTCAGCTTGATTCTTTACATTCTCTAGCTTATTATGTATTTCATGATTATAATTTATTTTTTCGGTTGCAATTTGATTTTTGTAGTCCTTCTTGGAACGTAGAAATTCTTCTAAATGTTCCTTTTGAAAGTTGCACTTTTTACATTTCCTTAAGTTATTTCTCATTAGTTTTTTAAGATTTTTACATTCTTTTGTGTACCATGGTTTATTGAATATTACCTTGTTTGTGTTCTTAATGATTATTTCTTTCCGTATTTCGAGTTTTTCGGAGACAAGATATATAGTATTTAATAGATTTTCATATGTATGGGAGAGATTATTGTTTTCTATATGTTGTTCTATTTCACACCAGTATTGGTAAGATTTTGTATCATCCCAAACAGTTTTTGTTAGCTTTATGTGACTTAGATCGTTATTTATTATTGGACTATGCTTGGCGAATATGTCTGTTAAAGATAGTTCACAAATTAAATGGTCAGATATGAGAATATCATTACAAATTTTTAAATTAGCTATTAGGTGGAGAGAGTTTAAGTCTGCCCAAATAAAATCTATAATACTTTTTCCTCTTCCTCCAAGAAATGTATAGGTTGCTGGCGAATCATCAATACTTCGTCCATTGAGAATGTATAAGTTTTCATATTCCATGATTTCGGTAAAATCACGACCCTTTTTGTTGATAGTGCAGTCTAATGTTGTGCGATGAGGTGCAAATTGAGTGTTGATAAATATTTCTTCATCACCCTGGTTTAGATCTCCAATTCTAGCGTTAAAATCTCCTCCTATAATATAGGCATGCTGTGGGTAAATTTCTTTTGTATGTTGCAAAGTTAAACTGAAAATTTCCAGGAGTGTTGTATAGTCAAAGGAAGATGAGAAATAACAAGAGGCGAGTATAATATTTTCTATAGCTGTATTTATTTCTAAAAATATCCAGTGGGGTTCTTGTTCAATGATTTTTATATTTTCTATTGTTTTTTTGAGAAATATTATTAGTCCGCCGATAGCTCTTCCTGATTTAGCTACTTTGGTAGCTTGTTGTTGAATAATATTGTAATTTTGTAGAAAGGAAGGTGTCTCGGTAACTTGAAAGTTAGCCCAAGTTTCTGAAATACAGATTATTTCATACATTGACAGGTAATTCTCTTCTTCTTTATTCAAATTATAAATGTTTTTTAGGCCTTGTATATTCCAAAATGCAATCTTACATATATTTGGAGGGATTATTAGTTTTTTGTTTGTGAGTTTTTTGATACTGATTGCGTTCTAGCTCTTGTTTTTATATGATTGTCTAGTGGTCCCTTTATTTTATCCTTTTTATTATCAGTTTTGTTATTTGAGCATAATTTAGGGGATTGTTCAACTCTATTATTTTTAGCAATTTCATTTTGATTTGCATGAAAATTTTCATTTTCTCCAAGTGCGGGAACATCTTTATTATTACCTGGACCATCATTTGAATCGCTATACTTAAATAATTCTGTATCCTTTAACTCTTGTAGTGAATATTCTTTTCCATTCACCACTAATTTGTCATTACGCAAATAAGCTTTGAACCCTTTACTTTTTACCTTAGTAAGATGTGGCTTTAATAATTTTCTTTCATTAGCAATATTTTGCGGATAGTCATGTTCAATATAGATTTTGGTTTCTTTCAGGTGTCTCGCACCACGAAACAGTTCACTTTTTAATTTTTGGAAGAGAGTTCTATTAACACTGGTCTAGGAGTGCCATTTTCTTTAGGTTTTCCTAATCTCCTTATAGCTTCTATATTATTGTTTGTAATGTGATCTACTTTCATTACCTGCCGAAATATTTGTAAGATATCATGTTCTAGATTTTTGTTATTGACTTCAAAATTACACAAAATATAAATAGAATTATGTCAACGTCAAACATATCCCAAAATCCTGACACCTACTGTCCTTTTGTTTTTCCATAGACTCCATTTCTTATCTTGTTTCTATGGATGCCGTTTCCATAACAATATGTTGAAAGTGTGGACATCTTCCCAGATTCACCCTATGTACACCAACATATGTGTATATGTTATTAAAAATACTTTATACTGATTTATATGAAACCCTATATGAAGACGTTGCAAATACCTTGAAAAGTATATTATTACTATTAGGATTCAGAAAAAATAATGAATTATAACTTAAGTAAAAGTCTAAAAATTGTAACCTGTTTTTACACCCACAACGCAGATAAACTACGCTACGCCCGTATCCCGGGATTCCCTTACTTGTTGGTTCAAAATAGTAATTAATATTTGAAAAACCAAATTTTCAAAAGTAATTGAGTACAATTACTTTTTTTAAAAAGTAATTAATTACAAATTACAATTTGGGAAAATTTAATTAGTAATAATTACCAAAACTATTTAATTACTGCCCAGCTCTGCCTCACGGTAATAAAGCGTCGCCCTCAGTAGACGGAACTCCCAATGCTTATATACCATAAAATTAAGAGTGATACATAATTTTAAAGTTTTATTACACTATTGTTCGAGGCTAAAAATTTAAAACTTTAGTATGTTTAGAAATATATAGATGGCAGTAAATGTAGGATATAGAGTGTGTTGAGAGTCGAGATTTGGTGTGTGACGCATATAATTTGATCTTGAGTTTTGTTGTATTTTTATTGGAATAAAGTTTGTTTCGTTATTTTAATAACCGAGAATAATGAGTTAAAAACCCAGTTAACAAATTCAGAAGTGGGATTAAGAAACAAAAGCGAAGTGAAGACAAGTGAGGCGAAATTGAAAAAGTGAGGTTAATAATTACTAGTTTTGGTGGAAAATAAAAGCGAGAAGAATGAGCCTAAACCAAATTAGAGAAGTTGAAAGCGATGATAGTTTGGAAGTTGTTTTTAATAATCCTCCGAGAGAAGTTTCAACAAGCAAAATGTTGCGAGTAATGATTGAAGAAAATCGTAGAAGAGATGAAATGATCGTGAACATGATGAGGTTGGTGACTACGGCAAGTACATCTGTAGTTACTCCGGAAAGAGCGACAAATGAAGCAAAATCGTTTCATATCATGCCAGACTTGACTAAAACTATTATGTGTTTTAATGGTGATGCGGATTCCACGAAAGCTGAAGAGTGGATTGAAAATATTAAGAGTATGCAAACATTACATGCATGGCCTGATTCTTTCACACTAAAAACTGCAAGGACTCATTTGATTTACGGTGCACGTAAGTGGTACTTGGCCAGAAATAATGATTTAGATACATGGGAAAAATTTCAAGCTGGGGTTAAGAAAACATTTTGCACTGAAATCCAGGTTTCGACTAAATGGAGATTAATGAACGAACGTGTACAAAAGAAGAACGAATCGGTGAGTGAATATTTCCACGATAAAACTAAACTTTGTTTTGCCGTAGGACTAAATGTAGATGAGACAAAAGAGCAAATTCTGGTTGGTCAGCAATCTGGTGAGTTGTGTGTAATAGTATTGCCGAAACAACATAATGATATCGATGATCTGCTGCATGACTTGCAACAAGCTGAACGACTAACAAAAGCTCGTTGTGAAAGATTTTCGTCCCAGCGCATAAGGACTGAAACTGGAAGTTCGTCTAGTGGTAAACAGTATCAGAAAAGTGGAACTACTGTTGAATTTGTCCCGAAAACTAAACTTCCTCCCCGTGATGTTAAAGATCAGCCACTTTGTTTCAACTGTAGGAATTATGGACATGTTGCGAAATTTTGTAAAGCTCCTAAAAGCTCAATAATCTGTAATGGGTGTAAGAAAGAAGGTCATATATGAAAAATTGTCCTGCAACGAAGAAAGAATCACTTTGTATCACGGACGGTAACGGTAATAATAGCGATACGAAATATTTTTTGGAGAGTTTTATTAATGGAAAATTAATAAGTAGTTATATAGATCAAGGTAGTAAATGTGTCACCTCAGAGAAAGCGATGCTTTACACTTAAACCTAACATATGAAAAATTACATTCGCCTTTTATAATTAGTGGGTACGGGTTTGGACAAGTAAAACCATTAGGGGTAATAACGGAAGTTGTTATTAAAGTTGATCATGCAGAAGGAACATGTGAAGTATATTGTTCCTGATATTTTCCAAAAAGTGCAATTATTGATTGGACAGCTTTTTACTGAGCAACCACATATCACATTAGTAAGAAGGAGAAATACTTTACGTCTATTTGAAGAGAAAGAAGGTAATCTAGACATCGATGACAACGATTTGCGTAATATGAAAATTCCAGACTTGCCACCAAGAAAGATAGTACTACACTCTAAAGAAAATGTAGTAATACCACCGGGATACGTGGGATTTGTTACAATGTATGCCGCGGGGTCAAGAAAATCAAGAAGTAATGGTGGATGCACATTATAGCAAAAATAAATGTCTGCCAAGATGCATTGCTAAGCTTGAAGAAGAAGGTGAAGTTCCTTTGCCACTTATCAACATCAATAATCAAGATTTACAAATCAAAGAAGGTGAAAAAGTATTCAGAGCTAGTCCAAGTAAACCAGCTGATGAAATTCAAATATCTGATGATGAACAAAAAGGGCGTGGAGAAATTAAATTGAAAAATGCGTTTGAGAAGTGTTGTTTATCTGATGCGATAGAAGTAGAGGACAGAAAGAAACTTAAAGAACTCATTGACAAGTATGAAGATTGTTTTGCATTAACTCTTGCTGATATTGGATGTAACCAGGAAGTAGAAATGGACATTGAATTAATTGAGAATGAAACTGTTACTTATCGACCTTATAGATTGAGTTATGCAGAAAGGAAACGAGTAAATGAGAATATTGAAGAATTAAAAGCTGCTGGAATAGTGGAAGATTCGACATCAAATTTTTCTAGTCAGATACTGATTGTTAAGAAAAAGAATGGGGAAGAGCGTCTTTGTATAGATTACAGAGCTTTGAACAAGAACACAAAGAAAGATAAGTACCCATTACCTTTAATAAATGATCAGCTGGATCGATTAAGTGGGAAAAAGTATTTTACATGCTTAGATATGAAATCTGGTTATTATCAAATACCGATGAGCAACTCAGCAGTTCAGAAAACCGCATTTGTGACTCCAGATGGACATTTTAAATTTAGAAGAATGCCCTTTGGCCTTGTTAATGCCCCAGCGATGTTTCAGAGGATGGTAAATCGTGTGTTAGAACCTTTAAGATATACCATAGTAATGGCCTACATGGACGACTTATTAATTCCTTCGAATTCCGTGCAAGAGGGAATCGAAAACCTAGAAGAAGTTCTAAAAGTTTTAAGAAGAGCTAAACTAACACTGAACCCGAAGAAATGCTATTTCTTCCATACTAAAATTGATTACTTGGGTTTCGAAGTGTCGGAGAATGGAATTAAGCCATCAGCAGTAAAAACTGAGTGTATTAAAAACTATCCAGTTCCCAATAACAGGTCGCAAGCAGTTTATAGGATTGACGTCTTATTTCAGAAGATTTATAGAAAGTTATGCGCGAATAGCTCGTCCTTTAACTAACAAATTGAAACAAGAAATAAGTTGGTGTTGGACAAATAAAGATCAGGAAGCATTCGATGAACTGAAAATTAAACTTATGCGTGAACCGGTGTTAACATTATACAATTTTAATTCTGAAACCGAATTGCATACCGATGCGTGTCAGACAGGTTTAGGAGGTGTATTGATGCAACGACCACTAAGGAAGAAGCCCGTTATCACTCAACTGAACTTGAAACTTTAGCAGTAGTTTGGGTCACTGAAAAACTACGACCATATTTAATAGGGATAAATTTTAAGCTTATCACGGATTGTGCAGTTGTAACAGGCACGTTTGCAAAGAAAGATATTGTTCCTCGTATTGGAAGATGGTGGATGAAATTAACAGAATTCCAATTTGAAATTGAGCATAGGCCTGGTGATAAATTAGCACATGCTGATGCGTTAAGTCGTAATCCTCCTGTTAGTGATAAATCTCCATATTTCGAAACAGATAGTACAAATGGAGTTAACATATTACAAATAGAAATGACTCATGAAGATTGGCTGCAAAGAGCACAGATATAAGATTCGAGAATTGCTTATATTTCAGAAGTTTTACAGAAACAAGACGCAACAGATAAAGAAGAACTTAAAATACGTAAAGAATATATTAAAGGAGAAGGAAGAATATTTCGAGTAATTAATAATAAGAAATTATGGGTTGTTCCTAAGAACATTAGGTGGAGAATATTAAAGATGTGTCATGACGATTTAGGACATATGTCAATAGATAAAACTGTGGGTAAAATACTTCAATCGTATTGGTTTCCGAAAATAAGAAGATACGTAAAATGCTATATTGGAGCTTGCTTAAAATGTTTATACCATAAAAAAACCAGGTGGAAAGAAGCCAGGAGTTTTGAATCCGATCGATAAGATTGGTGTGCCTTATCACACTATTCATTTGGATCATCTTGGGTCTTTTGAAAAGAGCCGAAAAGGAAATTGTTATTTAATTGTTTCGATTGACGGATTTACTAAACACGTAATGTTAAAGCCAGTAAAGAATACTAAATCAATATCAGCCGTGAAGTTCTTAAACGACATATGCAATCTACTAGGTCCCCATGTAAGAGTCATAACTGATCGTGGTACTGCATTTACCAGCAATATTTTTGAGAAGTTTTGCAAACAAAAGAACATTATACACATTAAGAATGTTACACATACTCCAAGAGCGAATGGGCAGTGTGAGAGAGTAAACAGAGTAATTACTCCAGCTCTCGCTTCGACAAGTAAGGAAGAAAATAATCGAGATTGGGATAACATAGTTCCGAGAATACAGTGGTCATTAAACAACACTATTCATAATGCCACGAAAGCAACACCTTTTAGTTTATTATTTAACTACCGACCAAGAAATTTTGATGGTAATCTGTTACAAGATGAAATTTTGAAGATAAACATCGAAGAAGAAACTTTGGAAGAAAGAAGAGCCAAAGCAATACGAGAAATTTCTGAGGATCAAGAGAAACAACGAACAAGATACAATTTAAAACGAAGTAAGGCAACGCCATATTCTATAGGTGATATGGTATTGATCAGACGAGAAATACCAGCGACAGGAGAATCACGGAAATTACGAACTAAATATAGAGGACCTTACATTATTGTAGAAGTACTTCCACATGATAGGTACAAAATTGAAGATTTGCCAGAAGTACAACGAAGTCAACGATTCTACCAGGGCGTAGCAGCAGTAGACTCAATGAAACCGTATTATTCGTTTATTGCTGAAGACTTATCGAGTGAGTCAGATACCGAAGACGAACAACAAGAAAATATAAATGAGAAAGTGATACAAAAGCAGAGCAAGGTGCGAGAGATAGTGGTGTAAGTGTAATTGAAGCTAGAATCAGTATTAGAATAAAACGAGAAAAACCGAAGAGACTAGAAAACTATGTACAGTAGAATTAAGTATTAAAAATGTAAAATAAATAACAGTCGATCGAGGTCGATCTAAAGTAGGATGGCCGAATGTTCGCGGCTAAAAATTTAAAACTTTAGTATGTTTAGAAATATATAGATGGCAGTAGATGTAGGATATAGAGTGTGTTGAGATTGAGAGTCGAGATTTGGTGTGTGACGCATATAATTTGATCTTGAGTTTTGTTGTATTTTTATTGGAATAAAGTTTGTTTCGTTATTTTAATAACCGAGAATAATTAGTTAAAAACCCAGATAACACTATTGTGTATCACCTGAATTTTTCAGCTCTATAAAGCTGGCTCAGCATTTTCATCTCACAACAATAAAAATAGTACTAATATTTAAAGCTCATTTATTGCTAATTTATTACTCATGTTTAAAATTTATTGCTTTTGCCGATTCGGAGAAAATTGATGTGAGCTAGCTTAAAGACAAGCTAGCTCACAACCAAAAATTAAAAAAAAAACATGTCACAAGACAGAATACGATCTGTTATAATTTATTGCTTGCAAATAATCAAGGTTTTCGTTAAGCAAACTGCATACCACACGTTTTAGCCTACTAAATGAATATCTGACTTCAAAAAATGCTTTTCTACGGAAATTATATTTTATCGCATGTCATTATTAGTTTTCAATAATATTTACGCGTGCGAGCTGCAGCAATAAATTATTTAAGGGACGCATTTAGCTAAAACTCCAATTTTACAGGATTATCTAGCAACAAAAACTATCTGTCGCTATAGGGCACTTCAAAAAATGTTTTTCTTCGGAAATTATACTTTCTCGCAGGTCACAAATTTGTTATCAACCAAATATCAACATCATTTCAAGAATTGACCGCCGACCAGAGAACTAAGGCAAATAATTTAATAAGAAATTTTCAAGATATGTTCCATTTCGACAAGAAAACCAAAGGGAGAACTAATATAGTTCACCATAAAATAGACACCGGAGACGCAAGACCCATCCGCAAACCAGCAAGAAGGCTGCCATTGGCGAAGCATGAGGAAGCCGAAAAAATGATTGAGGACATGAAGATGGAAGGTGTAATCGAATCTTCAAGCAATCCTTGGGCTTCACCAGTGGTGTTAGTGAAGAAGAAGGATGGCTCTACACGATTTTGCGTCGATTATCGTCAACTCAACAACGTGACGAAGTAAGACAGCTACTCGCTACCTCGAATAGACGACACATTAGACACTTTGGCTGGCTCAAAGATCTTCTCCACTTTGGATCTAAAGAGCGGCTACTGGCAAGTAGATTTGGATCCAAAAGACAAGGAGAAGACAGCCTGCACTATTGGTACAGGACTCTGGCAATTTACCGTAATGCCGTTTGGGCTCTGCAATGCTCCTGAAACGTTTGAACGACTCATGGAAACAGTAGTGGCTGGGCTATCTTATAAAACCAGTTTAGTGAACCTCGACGATAATATTGTGGTACGTAAGACATTCGAGGGGCACATGAAGAATTTGGAAGAGGTTTTCCAGAGATTGCGGAAGGCTAACCTGAAACTTAGCCCGAAGAAGTGTCACCTGTTACAAAGAGAAGTTCATTACCTTGGACACGTGGTTTCCGGACAGGGTATTGCAGTTGACCAGGAGAAGATAAATACTGTGAGAGACTGGCCAGCACCTAGGGACAAACACGAACTTAGAAGTTTTCTTGGTTTGTGTACCTATTAACGACGATATGTACCTGGATTTGTCAACATAGCAAAGCCACTGACAAGGCTTACTGAAGAAGGAAGAAAATTTATCTGGGAAATGGACTGTAAAGTGGCATTTAATGAACTAAAACATGCTTTGACAAGCGCACCCGTCTTGAATTATCCTTTACCTGAAGGAGAGTTCATACTAGACACAGATGCCAGCAACGTCAGAATGGTGGCGTTCATTCCCAGATACAAGACGGGCATAAGAATGTTATTGCCTACTTTAGTAAGACCTTGTCAAAACCAGAAAGGAATTACTGTGTGGCCAGAAAAGAACTCTTGGCAGTCGTGAAATCCGTGGAACATTTCTACAAATATTTGTACGGAAGAAGATTTTTGATTACACTGGCCATGCTGCATTAAAATGGCTGCTACAATTCAAGAATTCTGAAGGTCAGGTGGCTAGATGGATTGAAAGACTACAGGAATACGATTTCAAAGTCGAACACAGGACAGGTACCAGCCATCGTAATGCCGATGCATTGTCCAGAAGGCCTTGCCCAGATGACTGCAAACATTGTAGTCAACTTGAAAAGAAACATTCCACCGTCGCCAGAATAACAGTAGTCGACGAAAGTTGGCAACCCGATGGACTACGCAAGGACCAAGAAAATGACCCGACTTTAAAATTTTTATTGGAATGGAAAGCAGAAGAATGCAAACCAATATGGGAAGACGTTGCACCACACTCACAGAGTGTAAAATCGTACTAGGCGCAATGGGACTTCATAGTGATAGAGGTTGGCCTGTTGAAGCGTGTGATAGAGAATGAGAAAATGACCCGACTTTGAAAATAGTACTGGAATGGAAAACAGAAGAGAGAAAATCAAGATGGGAAGAAGTTGCACCACACTCACAGAGTGCAAAATCGTACTGGGCGCAATGGGACTCAATGATGATTGAGGATGGCCTGTTAAAGCGTTTGGTAGAAAATACCGATGGAACTGAGAAGGGAACTCAGTCGGTTATTCCTAAGAATAGAATACCAGACGTGTTGAAAGAGATCCATGACGGATCTGGAGGTGGCCATTTTGGAGTCAACAAAACATTAGAAAGATTGCGCCAGCGATTTTTCTGGATTAACTGCAAGTATGACGTTAAAGACTGTGCAAGAAATGTGTGGTTTGTGCTGGAAGCAACGGTCCGCATAGACGGCGAAGAGCTCCAACGCGTCAATACAACGTTGGCAGTCCATTTGAGCGCATAGCGATTTATGTGGTTGGACCATTCCCAGAAAGCGACGAAGAAAATAAATATATCGTGGTTGTGAGATGGACTACTTCACTAAATGGGTTGAAGCCTATCCATTACCGAACCAGGAAGCCACCACGGTCGCCGAAACCTTAGTCAAAGAGTGTATATGCCGGTTTGGTGTAGCACGTGAACTTCACTCCGACCAGGGAAGAAATTTCGAGTCTGCCGTTTTCCAAAATATCTGTAAGATATTAGGAATTAATAAAACAAGGACAACTGCATTATATTCGCAGTCCGATGGCATGGTTGAACGAATAAACAGAACGATCAACTGATACTTGTCCAAGGTAGTCTCCAGCCACCAAAGAGACTACCGACATCTTCATCTGTTCCTGATAGCTTATCGTTCATCCGTACATGAAACATCAGGGCAAACTCCTGCGAACATCTTATTCGGGCGTGAGTTGCGCTTGCCATGTGACTTGGTGTTCGGCAGTAAACCTGGGGACGATCTGGCCGGGGAAGATTACGTAACGGACTTACGGAGAAGAATGGACGACATTCATGAACAAGTCCGCACAAACATTCAAACTGCCAGCGACCGAATAAAGGACCAGTATGACATCAAGGCAGAAAAAGGTGGATACCAACCTGGGGATTTAGTGTATCTTTACAATCCACAAAGGCGCCGAGGTTTATCACCAAAGCTGCAATGAAATTGGGAAGGTCCATATGAGGTCGTTAAGAGAATAAACGACGTGATATGCATAATTAGAAAAGCACATACCGGGAAGCCGAGAATAGTACACTTTAATCGGCTAGCCCCGTTCGCCGGTGACAACAATGAAGACCATCATGGAGCAACGGTTCGTCGGATCATAGCCCAGGAACCGACTTTTGAAGACTTCATGAGACAATATTCCTTTGGTCACCAGGCGCGGTATGGCGTGACGACAGAAGATCATCGAGACCTGTTCACCGTGTCTTCAGATTATTCCCTCGGACACTTCGTATCAGAAGACTTAAAGATGTCACGCGGCACAGCGACAGTCTTTAAGACAAAATTTGGAAGACTACAAGAACTGGCCAACCAAGGCCATCCGAAAATGCAGAACATCAGCGGTATACCTTCTACCTGGTTACAAAATCACGCTCGTACCAAAAGCCGTCATATCGCAGTCTATGGAATTCGCTGTGCGATTTGAAGAATCATCTACTAGAGAATGACATTTTGAAGCTAGCAGTACCGAAGTTAGGCTGTGGATTAGATGGTTTGGATTGGAGGATTGTTAGGAACATGTTAGAGACCCTCTTCCGCTATACCGGTATTGAAATTGTCGTTTGCAGCTTCAACCCTAACGGACAGAAAGAAGAACTCCAGCGGACCATCGACTGTCACTCCTTCAAGACTTCCAAATGTACCAAGGGTAATTCATGTAGATTTCGTCATCAAGAACTGTTCCGGGACGAAACAGTCTTAAGGAGGGGGCAGTGTGACGTGCGCCCCTGAGAGAAGAGTATATGAGCGCCGCTACTGAAAGAATGTACCAGAGCGATGACGTAATCCCTTCGCCGGAATTTCTCAGATGATGCAATCCCCGGCGACGGACCAGCTAGAAGTGTTAATTGCACTGTTGAACTAATTCTTTTGTACTCGGTATCACTGTGGCGCCGGAGGGTTCTAGAAGGACGTTGGGCTGCATAAATACCGTCTGAATGACAGCGGATAAATAGTCTGTGATATAGAAGCAACGAACAATGAACACGGGGTGATATAAATAAACAGTCTACGAGTTGTTAACATAAATAAATGTAGTTATATAAATAAATATAGTGATATAAATATTGTTTAAAAAAACTATCTTAGTGTTTAAGCATTTAATAATATTCTTAGTCTTAAATTAGTGTTTATAATTATTTAATCATAGTGTTAGTTACTCTTATTATCTTTTTAATATTTATCGTAATTAATTATCGTTTAATAAACGTATTATTTTAATTATTATTCCTCTTATTTTTACACTTCACCCATATAAATAAAACGTTACACTATATATGTTTTTATTTGCTACTTCTTATTTTATGAAACATACTGTTCTTTTTAGGAGTAGTTCAGTTCATTTCAGTACGAGATAAGATCACTTCATTTCTCCCCCAAAACGAAAACACCCATAGTAAAGTTTGCAAAAAAATATTTACGTGGAATTTATACAAAATACGTAGAATTGACGGAATGTATTGTACTGGCCCCATCAGATTGTTTATAATCTATTTACTGACAGACAAAATTTTGTTTAGAAACTTTTTTTGTCATTTTTTCTTTCGCTTTTCTCGGAAACATATGTAATCACTGGTAATATAGGTTTATCTAGCAATATTTTTTTAAGCTTTAAGGAGAAGAAAGAATCGAGAAGGATATTTTTCAGGGGCTAAAATTTATTCCAGATTTTGGATACGGTTTGTGAGCTCTTTATTTTGCCCTTTCTTAAAGGATATTATTTTGCCCAAGTAGATATATTCGTGAATCAGGGATTTTTAACTACGTATTTCCCAATCGGACATTCATGGGAAGATCTGAAAAGGTTTTGGTAACAATTGGACAACCGAAAGTAGAAGATTCTTGAAAAAAATTCTTCTAAATATTTTTTGAATTTTTTTCTAGGTAATATTAAAGAAAATTATTTCTCTATCTGATACATTTAAATATTTTATAATATATTCTGTAGATTTAGAGATAAAAGAAATATAATATATAAAATAATAATAAATTTTACAGCCGAAAGATTGGCCATGGAAAATAGTTGAAAATTTAAATTGTTTGTAACTGACAGTTAAATGTCAGTGTCAGAAATCCGGAGACATTACTGAAGACTTTTTCTGGGAAGTACATACATAATATTATTTCTTAATGTATTAATAGTTAAATATTTAAAATTATAGGTATATTACATATATCCTTCAAAAATACTGTCAATCCTGACAATGAATTGGAAACATTTCGAAAAATTAGAAGAGGACAAAATTTCTTCATAAAATGATTTTAAAATTAAAAAATCTAAATATAAGGAATAGATATATGTAAGTAGAATTTTTGGTATAGAGTGTAGGTATACAAGAAATGTTAAATACAATAGGGCGCGAGCAGTCATGTGATTTTGTTGGCCTTGACAAGCAGATATGGGGGCCCATGTCAGAATAATAGCTAGTAATTATGTTTATAGATGTTAAGTATCAAAATTTCTCATTCTAAATTTAGTGATTTTCCAATTCCAGGTGGTTTATTTTCCTCGACAAGTAAATTCCACACTCCTGACAAATTGACAAATTAACTACGTGTATTTAGAAAATCTTGAAATTCTGAATGAAAAATTGACAATTGACATGTACATAATTACTAATTATCATCCTGAAACAGGCCCCCACATTTGCTTGTCAAGGCCAACAATGTAACATGACTGTTCGCGCCCTATACTTATGTAACCAAAAAAAGAAGTGGCGAGAGGTATTGTGCTGGCCACAACAGATTTTTTTTTTGTGTGAGAGCGTATGTATATGGTCTGTTGTCGAAAATCCTTTTTTAAAACCCGCTTGTTCAATTGGCTGTTCGTCGTCGAGTGTTCTGGAAATTCTGCTGAGAATTATCTTTGAAAATACTTTGTACAAAATATTTTGAAGGCTTATTGGTCTGTAGTTGTTGATATATTTTTGTCTCCTTTTACGTCTCGCTAAGAGAGGTATTGGATTCATGCTAAAAATCGCATATTCAGATTTTAACGATTAAGCACGTTTTAAGGTCCCTACAATCCGATTTTAATATTTTTACGATGATGTCTGTGTGTGTGTATGTATGTATGTAGATCGATTGGAAGGACGATAACTATAATACTTAATATATGTTTAACTACGTATTTCTGAATCGGAAATTACTGGGAAGAGCTGAAAAGGTTTTGGTAATAATTGAACAACCGGAAGTAGCAGATTCTTAAAAAAAATCTTCTAAATATATTTTTTTTAATTTTTGTTCTAGGTTATTAAAGAAGAGTAAATTCTCTATCTGCTACATATAAATATTTTATTATATCTTTTATAGATTTAGAAATAAAGAAATATAAGGTATATAATAACCTATTGTAATAAATCTCACAGCCCAAATAATGTCATGGAAACCAATAGAATAATAAAAAATGTTTGTAACTGACAGATAAATGTCAGTGTCAAAAATCCAGAGACATTACTGAAGATTTTTTCTGGGAAGTATATACATTATTTTATTTCTTATTGTATTAATAGTTAAATATTTAAAATCATAGGTATATTATACATACCCTTCAGAAATATTGTGAATCCCGACAATGAATTGGAAACATCTCGAAAAATTAGAAGAGTAGGACAAAATTTCTTCATAGAATGAATTTAAATTTAAAAAATCTAAATATAAAGAATAGATATAAGCGAGAATACAGCCCGAAGGAAGACGATAATTAAATGTTATAAACACAGGATGAAAGTGAAGATGACATCCACGCTGCAACGTAAAATACAGAAAAAATTTATCTCGTCGAAATAACGAGTAATGAAAGAAAAATATACTTGGAGAATGTCTTAATTCTTGATCTGTGACTATTATGAAGGTGACAAGTCTACGTTGAAGGACTTAAATTTGTTTCAAACATTATGGGACAATATATACGAGCACTGTAGACTAGAGTAACATTGAACTCCAAAAAGCTATCAAATTCTTCTCAAGTAAATTGTAAATATTGACAAAATTAGACATTATATAAGAATAACCGGAGTGCAATCTATCCGTCACTTTATTAAAAGAAATCAATGTTTTATTTAGATACATGTATGGAAAAAAAAATCTGTTGTGGCCAGCACAATACCTCTCGCCATTTTCATTTTATGTTGCATAGGGCGCGAGCAGTTATGTGGCTTTGTTAGCCTTGGCAAGCAAATATGGGGGCCCGTGTCAAAATGGCTAGTAATAATGTACATAGGTGTCAAGTATCATAATTTTTCATTCAAAACATTATGATTTTCCAAATGTGGATTATTTTCCTCGCCAAGTATATTCCATACTATTGATGACATATAAACAGCATAATATCAGAATATTTTGAAATATTTAATAAAAAAAATGACATGACATTTGTGACATCTATGTAAATAACTACTAGCTGTCATTGTGACACGGACCCACAAATCTGCTTGCCACAGAAATAATTGAAATTGTATATCTTCTTTCGTTCTATGAGTAATTTTGTCCTACTTTTCTAATATGTTCAAAATTCTTCAAATTCATTGACGGTATTAGCGGTATTTCTTCAGTATATATGTAATATATACTTACCTATAATTTAAATATATATTTAATTAATAATACAGTAATATATATATTAAATGTACTCGTACTTCCCAGAAAAATCTGATTTATAACACTGACATTTTGCATTTATCTGTCAATTACAAACATTTAAATATTTCAACTGTTTTTTGGGCAACGAGATTAATTACAACATATTATTCTATATAATTATATACTATATATCTCCAAACTTATACGAGATATAATAAAAAATTTAAATGTGTCAGATTGAGAATTTAATTTTCTTTAATATTACCAAGAATTTTTTTCAAAAAATAATATTTAGAAGAATTTTTTTCAAGAATCTGTTTCTTCCGGTTGTCCAATTGTTACCAAAACCTTTTCAGATCTTCCCATGAATGTCCGATTAGGAAATACGTAGTTAAAAATCCCTGTTACCAGCCTAAAATTTATATATGGTAAACTCTACTTTGTAATTTATTGAACATAATCTGTGGTAAAATATCCTATGGATTTTGTAAATATATGTGAAAATTGTTTTGTGTTGAGACATGCTCTTATTGCATAATAAAGAAGTTTATATGTATTATTTGTATTTCTAAAAATATTCTTTGCTTTATGCATACAGCCAGGTAAAATATACGGCGAGAGGTTCCATTAATTCTCAGCTTATCATATACTATCGTTACTTTATTGTCTTTGTTACCTGCGGTAAGTTCCTGTTTCTTTTTACTCAATTCTGGTCTTTTACTTCTTATTTCGTTGGATAGATCTTCTTTTATAATGATATATTTTTCTTTTAATATTTTTTTGTTTTGTAGGACTTCTTTCTTCCTGATCCAGCTTACTAGAGCTACTAGAATGCGTTGATTTGGATTGGACCCAATTTTTTTTTATGTAGTTTATATCTATACGTTTTATTCCTAAGTCGTATAGTTCTTCCAGTTTATTTATTATTATTATTATTATTATTATTATTATTATTATTATTATTATTATTATTATTATTATTATTATTATTATTATTATTATTATTATTATTATTATTATTATTATTATTATTATTATTATTATTATTATTATTATTATTATTATTATTATTATTATTATTATTATTATTATTATTATTATTATTATTATTATTATTATTATTATTATTATTATTATTATTATTATTATTTTATTTATCTCAAAAAGATACATTTCATTCACAATAACAGTTTTGTAATTATAATAAATTTATAATTTGTGTTTTGTAGGTGTTTGGCCTCCTCACATTTCCAGATGGACAGGAACTCTTGGAATGAAGTATCTTCTTTTCACAGTCAAGGTCTAAATACCTCTCTTCTGGTTTTACTCCTTATACCAGCCATATACCATACAGCTGAGGCTATAAGGGGTTTCATCGAAGCACTTTTCTGATTATGTGTGCTGTACCAAATAACGCTTGTCTTTGTATTTCAAATGGGTCGTGTTGTCCAGGAAGTCTTGAAACGTTGTTTTTAAATTCAGAATTTGCATATCCAGTCGCACCAATAATGATTGGAATAATTTCAGTCTTAGTGTTCCACATTCTTGATATTTCAATACTAAGATCTTTGTACTTTAGTTGTTTTTTAGCGTCTTGTGTAATAATATTTTCGTCCGCAGGAACAGATACATCTACTAGATAAGTTTTACCAGGAGTTTTTATAACTAAATCCGGTCTATTAGCGTGGATTGTTCGGTCTGTTCTGATGCTCATATCATACATTAAAGTTGTTCCGTCGTTAGTTACTACCTTTGCAGGTGTATGGTTGGACCATCGGTCAGTATCTGTAGGGCAGTTATAATACTTACTTAAATTGTAATGGATTAGGTTGCATATTTTATTATGACGCTCAAGATATTCTTTTTTTGCTAATTTTTCACAATGGGATATTATGTGGTGTATTGTTTCATTTTCTTTCTTGCATATTCTGCATTTTATATTAGTACTTCTTTTATGAATTTTGTTTTTAATATAGCGGGTGTTTATTGCTTGATCCTGAGCAGATGTTATAAGGCTTTCTGTTTCTCCTTTCATTTTACCTTGTATTAGCCATTTAAACGAATCCTTCTTGTCATACGCAATCTTTTCCATGTTTCTAACTTTTTGCCCATGTAATGGTTTATTTCTCCATTTTTGATAAAAACGATGATAACATTGCTCCTTAAATTGTTTTGGTGTGTACTGAGAATGAGCAAGCCTTTCTTCCTCAGGTGTTTCATTTACATCAATATCACGTTCTATGTCAGTAGTGTCAGTATCTTCTCCATATCTTTCCTGTACAATAACTTCATCAATTACTTCAGTTTCGTTGTCCACATCTAGAAGTCTTATTTCGTTTATGTCTTCGTACAGTTGTATGGGTTTGTTGATTTTGGTTTTTATTTTTGATGCCTTCTTAAGGATGGAGAAATACTGTGGCAGGCTCATGTCATATAAAACAATGTTGGATATAATGAGGTCTGTATGGTTGTTTTATTTCTTGGCGGGCACTTGATGATCAACATGGGAGTGATCACTTTCCTATAGTGATCACTACAGACACTCCCATGTGTGAACAAGTATTTGCGCCAAGTTGGTTAATGAGTAAAGCCGATTGGTCATGTTTCAAGGCATCCCTTAAAATTCCACCCATGATTAATAACACCAATGTAAATGTAGAAGAACTAACAGAAAATATTTTCTTAGCAGCAGAAACTGCAATCCCTCAGAGTAAGTCCAAAGCTCAAAGAAGGTCGCGAAATTCAAGAGTTGGTCCGGGATAAAAAAATGGCTTTCAACCGCTTCAAACGGATTCCCACTCAGGAGAACCTTATTCTTTTTAAAAAAAGCCAGAGCACTAGCACGACGTTCTATATTGGAAAGCAAGCGAAAATCTTGGGACGAATATGTTTCTGGCATATCGTCCAGTACCACAACACAAGAGTGTTGGTCAAGGGTTAAACGTATCTCTGGGCATGGTAATTCTATAGGTATAACGTGCCTAAAACTGGATGGTGGAACTTATACGGATGATCCATCCGCTATCGCGGAAATAATGGCCGACCAGTTCCAAAGTACGAGCAGCTCTTCTAATTACGTGCCTGAGTTTCAAAACTCAAAAGCGGACAGGGAAGTACCGCTAGATTTCAGCACTACTGAAATGTAAAAATCAGAGAATTATTAATAATTAAAATAAGTTTATTAATCGATAAATAATTAAGATAAAGATAATGCGTAATATGCCGTGATGATATATTTATTTATTTTATTTTCAGTATGATTGAACACTAATTTAAGATTAAGATTATTATGAAATACTTAGGCACTAAGATTATTTATTTAAACAATATTTATTTCACTATTTATTTATATAACTATGTTTATTTATGTTCACCACTCGTAGACTATATCGCCAACCATTCATTTCACGATGCGTGTCCGTATCAGAATGCCCATCTGTCTTCCCTGGCGGGGTTTATATAGTCCGGCGTTCTTTTTGGAACATTTGATGCGATGATAACATCGAATACAAAGGGATCAAGCAATCACAAGTAATTATACAGGTCGGGAGCAGTTTGTTTACTTCTTCGGTTCTCACGACGCTTACGTCATCGTTCAAAGCGGCGGTCGTCTTAGAAATCTGCGACCAGTGGCATCGGTCGCGTTTCCGCTAGACTTAGTGGAGTCGGGTCACGCATGCTACAATATTATAAGTAGCTTCATTAGTATGAAGTGTAGGCGCAAATCAATTAGCCACTAAAGATTATTTGACATTTTAAATATAAGTAAAATTTACTTATTTCTTACATTCTTCTTTTGTTGTCTTGCATTTGCTTCACATGTTTACTTAAAATTACAAAATTCCCCCCAGTAGGGCTCGCACCACAGGACCAGCCTAAGGGTCTACAAAATCTAAATACACTAGTACCAAGATGTTAGTTATTGTGCCAATACACAATAATCCAATATTTATATTATCATGTGCCAGGTATGATTCACGGCAAATTGATGGCAGAAAAAAATGAACTCAGCGAAAATATGTCGCAGGAACATTGGACACAGGGAAATTTGGTAGCCACAATTTACCGTAGACAAATTTTGTTAGCAATCAATTTACAGGCGACCAATTTTCCCTTGCTGTCAGAATTTCTACGACCAATTTACCTTATCATTCGTACGCGAACAATTTTTATTTATTAAACTTCCCGGACACGACTAAAGATAAGTTCTGTATTTTTCAAATAAAAATAGTGAATTATAGTTTTCTATACCTTATTTAGAGACAATTTCAGTTAAATAAGGTATCTCTATTAATTAATTTGATAACTATACTTATTTGCAACATCCCCAAAATTTAACAAATGAAATGTCCTCGTTCTTCATCATGCGTCAACCGATGAACAGTTAAGCGACCAGGTAAGTAGGCCTTGGGAGGGCAGCGCACCGGCAGCCGTCAGATGCACTCAAGACTCAAGTTCACGGTCAGCTTCAGTCATCTGACTCGACTCAGTGCGGTTCCAAGTGCTAGCGACCCTAGGGACATGGCGCAATTTACGTTTATGGCAATCTGGTGTTGTTTCAACTTGATGGGAGTGTGGTCCACCAGATACGTCCCGAAATGGAAGAAACAGGTTGGTATAAATAGTGAATACAAAAACTATAAACTGTATTTAATAAAAAACTTATTGTGAATTGTTGAAGCAATTTATTTTGATGAACAAAATGGCATTTAAAACAAACATTCATCTTATTTATTACTGTTAGAAGATTGTGAATTTTAATAATAATGTAAAAGTTTGACCAGTTATTTTAAAATTTATGGTCGATGAAGATTATATTTAATAGTAATTAAAATCTTGAGACACAAAAACACATTACTAATTTGAAAAATGGTTTATAGTTATATGTTAGAAGGCAGGTTAACACGTCAAAAAAATAAAATTACATTTTTAAAAAAATCTGATTTGACCAGCACATTATCTTCCGTCAGTGCTATGTAGTTTGTACAAATTCCATGCAGAAAGTTTCTTGCAAAGTATTCTATTTCTATATTTCCAGTAAAATTATAATACAAACATACTATCAGCCCAAACTGGTTCGGCCGGTTAATTTTGCAATCAAATCGAATAGAGAATAAAATATAAATATTTAACAGTGTTTTTTCAAGAAAAACTGTTAAAATCTTCAAATGAGAGTATTTCCGGTTGACCAGTTATAAACAAAAATATAATCACTTTTTCATATGAATGTAAGGAATAGGAATATAAAGAAATGTATTTTTTTTTAATTGTAGTATTGGGAGTTATCGGATCCAAAAGAATTATCACAGACACACACACACACACATATATATATATATATATATATATATATATATATATATATATATATATATATATATATATATATATATATATATTATATGCAGACACCATCGGAAAAATAGTAAAATCGTATTGTAGCGACCTTAAAACGTGGTTATTCATTGCAAACTCATCACTGAATTTTTTTACCAAAGACTACCTCACGTAAAGGTGACGGAAAATATGTATTATTAGCATAAATATGCATTTACAAATAACATTCTAAATAATAATACGAGTATATCAAATAAATAAAATTAATGGCAACAAATGTATGCAGCGCGGATAATACATAACTGTTATTATAATTATCAATTAAAACCTGTATTGTAACCAAGACAGACTGGATACATTCTTTTAGCTATCAGCTATGATGATTATCCAATCATCCTTTTTTTGTCCACCTATCTTTGCACCTATTTATATAAGTAACTGTAATATGTAGATTGTACGTTAAAAATACAGCATTAATTACAATTATGTTTGTATTAGTTAGAACAGGTAAAATAAAATATTTGATATCGATGTTCGATATAACAATGGTATTGATAAATATTACCTGAAAAACTAGCAATTCTGGTATCCAGACAATCATAACGATCTCCTGGCTAAAATACATGACTCATATAATATTATGTCACCTATTATCGATATGGTTTGTGATATCGCAGATTATAATTTCGATAATTATTTGTAAATTTAGATAATTATCCACAAAAAAAATCGTTATTTTATTAAAAATGGTAATTAATATATAAATATCAGATTTATGAATAAATATTAATATTTTTGTAAAATACTGACGCTTACCTGATATACTGATAACATCAATATTATTTACCTACTTATATATCAATATTTTGAAATCACAAATTTCATCTATTATATGATAGTATCCATTTCACATAACAAAAAATCTGATGTGGCCAGCACATGATCTCCCGCCAATTCCATGATTAAAGTAGCAATGAGTTTAAGTATCCATTTGATCGTTTGTAAACAAGATATAAATTGTTGTTCCAGTAAATAGAAAAGTTTGTAATACGAAATTTTGAATTATATTTTATTATGTTTTTCCTCAAAAGTCTGTTAAGTACCATATCCGGTTTATCATTTACAGAGTGTAACAAAAACGTAAAAAATGAGAGTATATACCTACATTTCGAGGTGCTGATTCTTAATCAAAAAGTTTTATATTATATATATATATATATATATATATATATATATATATATATATATATATATATATATATATATATATATATATATATATATATAGTTAAAATGTAATATGTTATTTCCAATTGTATACGAGTTTTAAATACCAAATTTGAGAAGTTTTTGAATCATATTTTAATATAATTTTTCAAGAAAATGCGTTCAGAGGTTCAACTGAAGTATCACTTTCGGTTTATCCATTTTAGCCAATATGTTATTCCTATTGATATAAAAGTCTTAAATAGTAAAATTGAAAAGTTTCACATTATATTTTAATATAGTTTATCCACGACTGTCAAATAACATACCCATAATTCAAACGTTTTTTATCAATTAAAGACTTTCGTTACTGTTGCTAATTGAATAATATTGACAGTTCGATGGAATAATATTATTCAATCGTTATGTCAAGTTCAAATTTTACCTTACAAAAAGTACAAACAAATTACTTTTAATAAGTATTTATTTCCACACAAAAAGCCAAAAGTATACTAGGTTTCTCGTTTTTTATAGTTTTATTTTCTTCTTAAGCTTAAAATGTAGCTAAATAGTCGGTTTAAAATTTTCTGCTAAATGTCAAATCATTTCATAGTTTTGTTAAAACAAATACCCAGTACTCAGCGCTAACTATGTTTGTTTCTGAACAAACAATTTTCTAAAATTTGTTAGGTTATTTTTGATTTTATAATAGTACAGTATGTTATTATTTGACAGTTGTGGATAAAGTATAGTATTCTATTCGCATGTAATGGCTATTATTCACTCGAATGATTTACATCAATCGCCTTTCGGCTCGTGATGCAAACTTCATTCTCATGAGTAATAGCATACATTACATGCTCATTGAATAATATACTATTTTCATTAAAAAGAGATTTAAATTTTCGTTAAAAAAGTAAGAAATAAATAAGAACAGTAGTATAATTCATTCTGATCTACTATACCAAATTTTAGTGATAATTTATTCGTATTCGTAATAAAATTTAATTTTTAATTCATTTAACTGGTTTATAAAATTGCCTATACTTGGTTAAATTATTTTAAAATATTATACAGGATTTTGAAGGCCACCATTGGGATCTTGCAAACTATAAAAATTAAGACTTCGGTTAAATGAGACATGTAGTGCGCCTTTTGGGGGGCATCTTAGATGTGTTTGTGTTGCCAAAAATTATTATAGGTTACTAGATAATGGCGGAAAACTGAATTTCGTCAATTTTTTAAATCTAAAATTTCTTCGAAACTATCAGTAATCGAGAAAAATGTTTCAAATCAAAAAGTTAGTTATTTTTATTGTCTAACCAGTGGTTTTTATCGGTAATTTTTTGAGATATAACACAAACTTAATTTTTTTTAAATGAAATTCATATTTGATTTTTTTACTTTAAGAAAATACTTTTTCTTTCTCTTTCGATTGGTATTAGAGTTATTCTGTTTTAAATATTTTCTTAGATCATATTGACGTTAATTTATATATATATATATATATATATATATATATATATATATATATATATATATATATTTAAATTAAAGTCAATATGATCTAATAAGAAAGAATTACAATTATTGGAATTGTAGTATTGGAGTTATGCGATATACACATACAGACATCGTAAAAATAGTAAATTCGTATTCTAGAGAGTCTAAAATGTGCTTATTCATTAAAAACTCACCATCGAATGTTTTGACCAAAAACAATACCTACATTAAGATAAAAACGACCAAATTCAGTTTTCCGCCATTATTTAGTAACCTATGAAAATTTTTGGCAAAACAAAAGCATATCTATGATAGCCCCCCAACGGCGCACTACATATCCCATTTCCGAAGTCATATCTCTTTTAGTTTCCGAGATCTCAATGGTGGCCTTCAAAATCCGAACACGCTGTATAAAAAAATACATATTTTTTATTTTATTGAGTGTAAGACGAACAAAATGCAATTTGAACGGTGATTTTGAATTCTCCCACTGGTTGTTATTAGAAATTATATATCGCACATAAATTATACAGTAAACAGCTTTTTTCGTCGACCGTTTATTAATAGGCTATCTTAATGTATAGAAAATCATTCATTAATGACCCCTATTAATGCATGATTTTTTATTAATAAACGATTTATTGGGTGCGTTCACCACATGGAACACAGCATGTATTGCTAACGCTAAGTTGTAGCAAAAAGGTAGACAGAATTAAAAGTCATGCTTTTGACACTTACTAGCTAGGTATATTCACGTAGCATACCTTTAAAATGAATTTGAAAGAATAAAATTCCTCAAATAACATAAAAACCGCTTGTGTTGTTTAGCATTAAGTAAACTGAACGCAATTGATGACAAAACTTATTGATTTTCTGACTTAAAATTTGACGTTCGGTCAACCATTACTAACCTAAAAAAAATTGTCATGGAATAAAATTAGATTTTCCATTTAAGTAAGATACGGTCAACGAAAAAATTTTCACGTGTGTTAATTGGCGATTAATGATCTCAACAATGTCTCGATCATTAATCGCCCTCATTAACACACTTGATAGTTAAATAACTATTATTGAAAAAATCTGTTCAGTAAATAAATAGAACCTACACGCTTCCTACGTTGCTATAGTGAAAATGATGAGGCAGAAGAAACCTTATAAAATGAAATGTAACGTGTAGAAATTTTCGGGTCGTATTTATTTTTTTAAAAAAAGAAGAAAAAATATACTAGTATTAAATAAATGTATATTACTGAATTTACAATTATTTCTAAGGCAATCCTAATTCCTTTTACAGAATATAATTTATTTGACATAACATAGTCATTTTCAGTAGTGTCAACGTATGGTACGAAAATAAACTATAATTATTTCAAATAATTTTATATTCTGTAAAAGGAATAACGACTGACTTAGAAATAATTGTAAATATCATATATACTTTACTTAATACTAGTACTTATTTTTACTCTTTTTTAAATAATAAATAACACCCAATAATTTCTACAAATTATATTTAATTTTATAAGGTTTTTTTTTCAGGTTGATGACGTGCGTATTCTACCAATTTATTTTTACCATAAGTAAGTAGAATTTTCAAGAAAAATCAACATTATCCTCTGCCAATTCTATTTTTTTTACGCTTTTATAAAAATATGTTCATATTCCCGTGAAATATTTTACGAAAGAAGTATGTAAAGTATAGTTTATATATATTTTAACTTTTTTTCTTCAAATAATATACGTTGCAATAACATTGCGCCGCCATAAAACAACAATAATAACAATAATAATAATAATAATAATAATCGCGTATCTGGGGACCCGGGTTCAATCCCGACCAACGCCAAAAAATATTTCGAGTTTAATGGCTCAAATTGACCCCTTTAGTGCACTCTCCACGTCAACAATGATTGCCAGTGAGGTGACGCCTGGTAAGCGCCCGCACGGTACAAATATTTCATCACTACCGATATCTGTTTACAAAGCAGATTGGCACACCCAGCAATGGGTAATATGCCGTGATGATATACCTATATATATAATAATAATAATAATAATAATAAAATACTTCTCTGAGTTCCGAATGTTAAACTAATAATTAACTAAAGGTTTTGAATACGTAGTTAACAAAGAGAATATTATACATAAAATCATACACAAGAATAAAATTAAGTATTCTATTAAGGTACAACTTTCTTTTTTGAATTTCTACAGTAAACATATCAGTGCTACTTGCTACTTACAACAGAACCGTGAAAGAATTATTTCCTTCATGAGTTACATTTTGGATTATTTTTGATCTAAAACTTGACATGACGCAATTTATAGTGTAAAGTTCAAGTTATTCACTGTTTTATATAAGATGTTTACATCATTTAGAGAGCAGAAAATATTTAATTTCTAGTTTAGCCTCTAACATTTGCCTTACTTTCACATTATTTCAAATATATAAACAAATTATGACTATAAATTTCTTCACACATAAAATTAATATTGGAATCTACATTTATTGCATATAAATAGATAAATTAAATTATGTAATAAAAGTTATAAAAATAATGTTAGAAATGTCCTCATTAATAATTTCAGATTAATTATTCGGAAGCGAAATGTTTGCTCTTCAGCAATGTTGCTTTTAGATATCATAACATTTACAAAATATCATTTAGGATAAATTAATGTGCAAAATATTCAATGGTCATAAAAAGAAGTATGCGAAAAATAATGACCTGGTTTTGCTGGCTTGCTTGTTCTCGGCTCAGAGAAATGTTTTGATGTATGACTAAGAGGTGAAAGAACTGCTTGACAAGGACAAGAATATAAATGTTTACACACATCAGGACAACTTTTTCTACATTGATTATTGGAAGACAACAGAAGCTTCTAGAATATTCATTACATATTAGAAAGCACTCATTAAAAAGTTTCTAGTAGCTTGAGGCTATGTGTACCACTGCTGCCGAATTTATATTACATGTCACGTACGGTTGTGAATAATTACTAACACTATAAGAATAATAATTTAGAAGACAGAATCAATGACTGATTTAGGGGCGAAGGGCATTCAAACATGCGTTCTCGTGATAATTTTTTTAAAAAGTATTATTTTTCTTTATTTTTATTTTAGCAATAATTCACATGTTATATTACATGACAGTGATACGGGTACATGGGACATTGGACACAAAATGAACACTGGAAATTGCATATTTTTATTAACCGATAAATTCTATTGGTGCAATTAGCTCTGTAATACAGGAAAATCGGAAACAATTATTTGACATATATTGCAGCGTTTTTACCTTCCGTCACCTTTAGGTAAGGAAGGTATTATCTTTGGTCAAAATATTCAATGATGAGTTTTTAGTGAATAAGCATATTTCAGGGTCCCTATAATACGATTTTACCATTTTAACGATGATGCCTGTATGTATCTATGTATGTATCTATGTATATATGTATGTATGTGTGTGTGTGTGTGTGTGTGTGTGTGCGTGTGTGTGTGTGTGTGTGTGTGTGTGTGTGTGTGTGTGACGAAAGTTTCGGATCGCATAACTTCAATACCACGATTCCAAAAATATTTTTTTTCGTATTCCTCAAGTTTACATCCAGAGGCTCAACTGATTAGATTTTGGTTATAATTGTTGAACCGGAAGTAGCCTCATAAGAAGATTTAACAGTTAAATTTGATTTATTGACATTTAACGTTATTAAAACTTAAATAATATATTATTATCTATACGATTTGATTGCATTTTATACTTCATATTCAATAGATATAGAGAATTTTAAAGAAATTAAATTTTATAAATCAGCCAACTATGCTAAACATGGAAATAATTAATATATTCATATAATTCAAATTGACAGATGTCGGTATAAATAAAAAGTAAATTAATGTGGCAGAGATGAGGATGTTGAAGTAGATGTTGGGAAAGACACGGAAAAATAGGTAAGGTAATAACTCTAGTGTTACAAGTTTCTAGAAAGATACAAGCGAGATGGTTACATTGGTTTAAAAATGTCATGAGGAGAAATGAAGAATATATCGGATGAAGAATGAATTGCTTAGTAATAGAAGGTTGAAGAAACAGAGGAAGACCAAAGATTAGATGGAAGGACTGTATTGCGGAAGACTTGAGAGAAAAGGAACTGAATGAGAACGACACGTAAAACAGAAATGAGTAGAAGAAGAAAATAAAAAGAGCGACCCCTAACGAATGGGGAAAGTTAAAGAAGAAGAAAATGTTAGTGCCAAGTGCAATTTGCATAGTTTGTTTATGAAATACTTTTACTGGAAATTTGGAATCTTTTGCAAGAAAATTTATGTATGGAATTTATACAACATAATACACAGGATTGACGGAAGGTATTGTGCTGGCGTTGATTAGTCGTTTAATATTTGTTTTATTTGGAATTCGATATTTATTCTTCGATTTTTCTCTCTCCTCGGTATATTTAGGTTCGAAACCGAATTATGGTTAATTTGAGTATTATACGAAAAAGGTAGAATACACATAATAATTAGAAAGGCACGGAGATTGCTTCTGTTTAAGATGTATACGCATGGTATATACTGCCAATGTCGGCTGATGTTGATATGACGTCACAAGCGGCAGACGCTTTTTTTTAAACTCATAATTTTTCAATCTTTAACAACAGAAATATGCGGTTTGAAAATTTGTTTTTAGAATTTTTCATACTACAATTCCGATTTTTGGTTTACACCCCCCTTTAAGTAAAAGTTATTTCGGTCCTATTACGAAACATCATGATGGCATAGTATATAGCTGTAATCTGTAATGCTGTTATGTTTAATATTGATAGATATATTCAGTATAAAATTTATAAAAAATACAATATACAATAATTTATAATGCGCACCCAAGAGGGGGGGGGATGGGGCCATGGCCACCTCCAAAATAATACTTTCAATCAATAATTTTCTTTGTTATAATCAATGATTGTATATTTTCTATCTTAAATAAAATATATCATCACGGCATATTACCCATTGCTGGATGTGTCAATCTGCTGTGTACAGATATCGGTAATGATGAAATATTTGTACCGTGCGGGTGCCTATCAGGCGTCACCTCACGAGCACTCATTTCTGACGTGCAGAGTGCACCACAGAGGTCAATTTTGTGCCATTAAAATTCGAAGTAATTTTTGATGTCGGTCGGGATCGAACCCGAGTCCCCAGATTTGCGACCAGATACTCAGGCACACGGCCGCGAGACCCCATTTAATCGTTCTCGTATATTTCTTGCTCTGTGTTACTGTATTAAATGATAATACCGGTTAGAAATTCATCAGATAATAAAAAATTAGGAAAATGCACAGTAAAAAATGTAAAGTAAATTTATCTTCAATACTAAAGTTATATTGACAGTAGAAATTATTATTTGCACAGTAAAATAAAAATTAACCTAATTTATACATTTTACTCTGTGTAATTTTATTTTATTTCGTATATACTTTTGTACTATAAATTTACTGTATTTAATGAGAGAAAGAATTTTTCAAATAGCGTGTCATTTTTTACTGGGCGCTTAGTAATTTCTATAACGCAGGATAAAGGCGTGATGAAGAAGAATTAAGTTATTAATAAATACTAATAGCATTGTTAAATATATTCGTAAAAATACAGAACAAGTTTAAATAACATTATTGTTAATTTTAGTAAAAATACAACATGCGAATTCAACATTCTGGTACATGTAAAGTTTACTCCTTACAGCAATGAATAATCATTTGGAATGTATGCTAATCTCGTTATTGCATTTTTATGTATTCAATATTTTTATTAAATTAATCAAACTACCTATGATAACAAAAAATGTTAACATTTTTAAATAATGAATAACGTGCGAAATAATAAAGGAATAATAATTATTAGATATTACCTCAACAAAAAATGAACAGCTCAAAGTAAAGCAGTGTCAGCTGTCATAATTAAGTGTATTTCATATTACACATAATAACAGAAAGATATCAGATATAAAGCACATAAACTATCTTTTTCGTATCCTTTAGCTCTAAATAATAAATAATCATAGTAAATCAATTGTAATATTAGATAAAACGAGATACGGAACATGGGAATATGAATGGGGTCATTTCAAAAAAAATATATCGTTTTTTTTTTTATAAAATCGTGAAATCCGTCTCATTTAATAAAAATAGTAATATAAAATAACATGAAAAATGCGACTTTTCATTCATAAATTTGCTAATAAACTTTCGCGGCTGTAAAATTCGTGACGTAACGGCTTGTTACTCACACAAAGACATTCCTCTCTCACACACACAACGGTCCACGTGGTATCCGTTTGCTGCTGTAAACAAGCTAACCTAAAATTGTGACAGGTGACAGCAGAGTTAAGAGTAAAGGTATATAAATAAAACATTTATTAAAATAAATACCAAAAGTTGTATGAAATATGTTTTTCGTTAACAATATGTTGTTGTCACAAAACTAAACTGACAAGGGATAACTAAAACAATCATAGTTCCAAACACACCCGGTAGAGAACTACTGCCGCATCCGCCAAGCCGTGACGTATAGCCGTGACGTCAGCGTCCAAATATTTGAAATTAAAGACAACTTTTAAAAAATCATATCTCTGATTCTAAAGACTTGTAAAGTGTAAAACACACCTACATATTTAATTTGACCTATTCTTTCAAGAAAAAAATAAATTAGAAAATGTGAAATGACCCCATTGCAAAATATTGATATTATTTTATATTACATTAATGTATATTAGGAATTGTATACAAAAAAAATCTGTTGTGGCCAGCACAATACCTCTCGCCATTTTCATTTTATGTTGCATAGGGCGCGAGCAGTTATGTAACTTTGGTGGCCTTGGCAAGCAGATATGGGGGCCCGTGTCAGAATGAGAGCTAGTAATATACATAGGTGTCCAGTATCATAAGTTTTCATCCGAAACATTATGATTTTCCAAATCCATGTGGATTATTTTCCTCGACAATGGATGACAAATAAACATCAGAATATTTTGAAATTTTGAATGAAAAATTATGACATATGACAATTGTGACATCTATGTAAATAACTACTAGCCGTCATTCTGACACGGATCCTCATATCTGCTTGCTAAGGCCAACAAAGTCACATGACTGCTCACGCCCTATACGTAACGAATTTAACATTTCTTGTATACGCACAAATAATTGAAATTGTTTCTCTTCTTTCGTTCTATGAGAAATTTTATCCTACTATTCTAATATTCAAAATTCTTCAAATTCATTGACGGTATTAGCAGTATTTCTCAAGGATATATGTAATATTAACATACCTGTAATTTAAATACATATTAAATTAATAATACAATAATATATATTAAATGTACTCATACCTCCCAGAAAAATCTGACACTGACATTTTGCATTTATTTGTCAATTACAAAAATTTGAATATCGCAACTGTTTTTCTGGCAACGAGATTTATTACAACAGATTATTCTATATTATTATATACTATATCTCCAAACATATACGAGATATAATAAAAAAATTAAATGTGTCAGATTGAGAATTTAATTATCTTTAATATTTGTAGTAACAAATTTTCAAAAAATAATATTTAGAATTTTTCTTTTTAGAAACTACCACTTCCGGTTGTCCAATTGTTACCAGAACCTATTCAACTCTTCCCATTACTGTTAGATTGAGGAATCCGTAGTTATACAGGTCTTTAGTCTTATAGAATTTGAGAAATCGTGTCTCCAACAACCTCACACACACACACACACACACACACACACATCCACACACACACACACACACACACACACACACACACACACACACACACACACAGACATCATTGTAAAAATGTTAAAATCGGACTCTATGGACCTTAAATCGTGCTTATTCAGTAAAATTTTTAGCATGAATCCAATACCTCTCTTAGCGAGAGGTAAAAACGTATTTTTATCGATTAATATATGTTTTTGTAGTTTAATTATTGAATATTTGGAGAAGAGAAGGGATATAAGTTACTACGGAAGCGTAGAAGGGCCATACGCAAAATATTATAATGTTAATGTTTCACCTTATTCCTTGAAATTTTAATTTTAAAAAACTTGAAATTTCACCTTTTAAACTTGAATTTTCACCTTTTGAATTTGAAAGATGAAATTTTACGATTTAAAAAGTTGAAATTTCAAGTTTTTTAAAATTGAAATTTCAAGAAAAAAGGTGAAATATTAACATTATGAAATTTCACCTTTTAAACTTGAAATTTCAACTTTTAAAACTTAAAAATTCACCAAGAAAAAACTTGCATTTTCACCTTTTTAAAACTTGAAATTTCACCTTTTAAACTTGAAATTTTAACTTTTTGTGCATATCTATCTCATTCTCACTTGGTCACTTATCGCTATCTCTCTGACTCTGACTAGTTATAGGCGATGGGAAATAAGCAATATGACATCTGGTGGTATTTTCGGAACTATAGTTGCCGGGATAAATTATACACGTGACATTTTCTTGCTTGTATAAACACAAGTATTATCTAGTATGTTTATAATATTTACGTTTACATATGTAATATCTCTTAATATTATACACTTAATGCATAAATACAATTAGTAAATGTCAAATTATCCCGTTAACATTAGTTCCACTTTGGCGCTGCGATCTTATTTTCCTTCGCCTAGGTATATATATATATATATATATATATATATATATATATATATATATATATATATATATATATATATATATATATATATATATATATATATATACAGAGGAAGACCAAAGATAAGATGGAGTTTGTACATAATACACTGGATTAACGGAAGGTAATGCGTTGGCTACATCAGATTTTTAAAATATTTATTTGAAATATTACGTATAATGTTAATAAACGTAACGTAACCTTTTTTTATATTTTGTAACTTAATAGTAATCTGTTTTTTTTTTTAATTTAGGTACATATTGTAATTTAAGCTAAAATCTGCTCATAATTACACTGTAAAGATGATGATGCATTTCGTGCTTGACATTGTTGTGTTATTTTTTTCAAAAGTAATAAATAAATAATTATTATTACAAATATTTCATCATTAACAATATATGTGTGCAAAGCAGATTGGCACACCCAGCAACGGGTAATATGCTGTGATGATAATTTATTTTATTTATTATTTTCTGTAATGATTGTACATTTATTAAATTGAATTTTTTTCTGCCGCGCCTATGGTTTTTGTAACATTTCCTTCACCGCAGGGAAATTCTAAATTACTTCAACTCGCCAAGTTACATCGTCTGGACTATACACTCTACCTCTACCCAACTCACCTATAGTCAAATTTTTTGACTCTGTCGGGTACAGTAATAAAAATATAAATGAACTATAAATATCGCAATTATGATAAAGCGGCATATCCTTCACTTTCTGCAGTATAATACTGTTTGACATCGGCCCATATTTTTGAGCCGCTCTATTCATTTATGTTAAAAGACTGTAAGGCTATTTTCCTATACATACCTGGTAGACGTTTGATTCAATGCATGAATAGAGCGGCTCAAAAATATGGGCCGATGCCAAACAATATTATACTGCAGAAAGTAAAGGATATGCCATTTTATCATAATTGCGATATTTATAGTTCATTTATAGTTTTAGTACTGTACCCGACAGAGTAAAAAAAAATTGACTATAGTGGTCTTACCCAATTTGTTTTATAAAAACCGCCCTAACTGACCAGACTTATCGAACATCTTGGCCCGGCGTGGTTGTTATATACTTCTAATACGTTTTACCAAGAACATGATGTATATGCACAACTTTTCTTCCTGAATACAACATACTCGTATATAGTACCAAAATTTGGTTGCAGAAGCTGTGAAATGTAAATTAAATTCAACTTTCATTTTTTGTCCATAATGATATCTACTTATATATAAGGCGTAGTCGAATATTTCTTCACACTGGGACTACAACAACTAGAAATTTTATTACATTTATTAATAAATTACAATAAGTCATTTATTTATTTATTTGTTTATGTATTTATTTATTTATTCATTTATTTATTTACGTACTTTTGGAGAATCACAGTTTTCTCAAACCAGTTATAGGCCTAATTTACACCGTAGACCTATATTCGATCTATACCCCAAATTCGACCTAAATGTATTTGGTGCTCATCAGTGTGGTGTAACCTGTGGTTTCTTTTGCAGTTTGCACTTGTATTATATGACTTTAGTCAAAGTATCTCTCGGTAGAGGGCTCTGCCGGTATTAACGTACCACTGCAGGCTTTTTATCATCGCAGATGATCATGTAATCACCGCCAGCACAATGAGTCATTGTCTCTGCTCCAAGAGTCCACTCACTGTGGACCGGACAGAGACCGTAGGTTACATCACACTGATGAGCACCAAATAGTGTGAAACGCGTCTGTGGTTACTTGTTGTGCTGGCCGACTTCTGACGATAGCTCCATGGGAGTTGACTCAGAAGTTATAAACTGGTGAAACTAGACGTAACTTTGTAATTTTTATTATATATTGTAGTGTTAATGAAATATTTTGTTATGTTTGATAGTTAAAATGTCAAGTTTAAAGGTGAAATTTCAAGTTTGAAATGTGAAATTTCATGTTTAAAAAAGTTGAATTTTAAGTTTAAAGGTTGAAGTTTCAAGTTGAAAAGGTGAAATTTTAAGTTTTAAATAGTTGATATTTCAAGAAAATAAGGTGAAATATTAACATTAAAATATTTTGCACATGTCCCTTCTACGCTTCCGTAATAGGTAAGTAGTACTATATAGTTTTCACCCGAACGCCAGAATGTTGTCGACAAAGACAGGCAATATGTCATAGCGTCCGTAGTGGTTGAAAACGGGAAAGGAATAAGTAGGCAATACTTATGTCACAATACCCCTCTATAAAACATTCAAATTGCAAATAGTTATTTACATTATTGCGAAATAAGGTTTAATGTTTATTGTAATAATTAGAAGCTATAAAGGTTAATTCGTTAATTTTTATATTTTATAAGCCATATATTGAAATTTCACTATGGTCAGCATATGGTCACACGCACCCCATTAAACTCACTAATGAACAATAGATGGCACTATATAATATACATCTCACGTTTTCTTTTTTTTAAAATTTAAACAATTTAGTATAGATTACTTATTTATTTTTTTAATTTCATAATTCTTCAAATGCGGAAATTTTATTACTATATTGTTTCTTTTCTCGTTCTTAGGTTTTTCCTTTCTGTTATATTTCTATACTATATTTTTATGAACATTTGTACTGCAGGTCTCGTATACCACTACGGGAATATTAATCATTATTTCTTTATTGTAGGCGTGCGAAGTCCCCGCAGCTCAGAACGAGCACAGCCACTACATCTGCGACGACAACGGTGAAGTGCGTTGTCTACCAGGTTGGACAGGCGATCTGTGCGACGTGCCAAAATGCCGCAAGGCCTGCGACCCCATGCAGGGCTATTGCAAGCGGCCGGGTGAATGTCGCTGCAAATTAGGCTATTATGGGGACAAATGTAATAAGTGCATTGCGCTACCCGGCTGCCAACACGGCTACTGCAATACGAGCTTCGAGTGCATATGCCACGAAGGATGGGATGGCTTATTCTGTTCCGAACGTTAGTATTGTTATTGTTTAGCTGTTTTTTTGTGCATGCAGTGAAAGAAATGTATCCTATAATGCGTGACAAAAGTATATTATCTCCCTCTCTCTCTCTATTATGATATGATTGAATTCAGAAAAAAAAATGTATCGAATAGGCCTGAAAAATATATACTATCCCATTTAAAAAAATCTGTTGTGGCCAGCACAATACCTTTCGCCACTTTAATTTTTAGTTACAAAAGTATTGTATATAACATTCTATAGAATGCGAGCAGTCATGTGACATTGAAAGGCTGGACAAGCAGATATGGGGGGGGGGGCGTGTCACAATAAAAGCTAGTAATTATGTATATAGATGTCAAATGTCATAATTTGTCATTCAAAATTTCAAGATTTTCTGAGTTCAAGTGGTTAATTTGTCACCAGGAGTGTTGAATTTTTTTATGAAAATAAACCATATGGAATTGTAAAACGATGAAATTTGCAATGGAAAGTTATAAAATGTTACATCTATGTAGCTGTTTTTTTGACACGGGCCCCCATATCTGCATGTCAGAGCCTACAAAGTTACATGATTGCTCGAGCTCTATGAACAAATTTTGTTCTGCTCTTTTAATTTTTCGGCATGTTTCCAATTCATTGTCGGGCTTGACAGTATTTCTGAAGGGTAATATACCCATAATATTTAATATTAGTACAATAAGAAATAATATAATATATGTACTTCCCAGAAAAAGTCTTCAGTAATGTCTCTGGTTTTTGATACTGGCATTTATCTGTCAGTTACAAAGTTTTTAATTTTTCAATTTATCTCTGAATCTATAAAAGAAATAATAGAATATTTATATGTATCGGATAGAGAATTTAATACTTTAATACTTGTAAGAACAATTTTTTTCAAAAAATAATAGAAGATTTTTTTAAGAATCTGCTACTTTCGGTTGTCCAATTATTACCAAATGTCCAGTAATGTCCGATTGAAAAAAACGTAGTTAAACTGATACAAAGTATTATAGTTTTTGAGAAATCGTCCTTCCAACATCCACACACACACAGAGATCATCGTAAAAATGTTAAAATCAGATTGTAGGGATCTTAAAACGTGCTTATTCATTAAAATCTGGATATACGATTTTTAGCATGAATCCAATACCTCTCTTAGCGAGAGGTAAAAATATAAGTTTGTGTTGTAACTTGAGAACCACTGGTTTAATATAGTTATATTCGTTATGAAAAATACCAAATATCATGCGAGTACAAATTGATGCACGACACGTAGCGGAGTGCAAGTCAATACACATGAGCAAAGATATTTGAATTTCATACAAGTTCCGAACATTATTTTTTAGACGAGCATAAATAAATTTTACATACTGAAATTTAGGTTCAAACGTACGAACAGCTGACAAATGAATAATGTATAGATATTTATCTATTACAAATGTTTATTTTACATTTTTAATTACATATTATTAAATATTTACCAAATGAACACATTTTAACTTGCTAGCTAGAAAATAATGACATAGTAACCTAGCAACTGTGTCAACTATTACGATATGAAATATATTGTAACACTAATGTCACCACAAGTTCAACTTTCAGTGTTAGGATACTACGTTGTTATGTCATACTTATAACAATGGACGTATAAAAAATTATTTTCTTCTTTAATCGGATGTCCGCCTTAGTCTTCTATAAGTTGCTCTTACAACATTTTATTGTAGCTTGTTCAGTTGCTACACCTATAGGGAGATCATGCGAGAATTAACCAGCAATTATCTCCCTTATTAAGCAAGATAGCAATTATGAATATGAGCAATAAGATGTCTTATCAAGAAGCGTTCTATTACTTCCGGTTCCGTAGTATATAATACCAACTTTGAAATTTCAAATAGAATATTCTGTATTATATTAGTTACAAGTAGTTTGTTGTGTTATTAAAAAATAAAATGGCAGAAGTTTGAAATATGAATATATTAAATGAAAAAATATCAAGTGCGTGAGAATTTATTGCTTTTTTGTTCATAGATGATAATGAGATAAATTCATTTGTATGACGTAACCTGGGCAACAGACTCAATAAAAGAAAATTTCGGACTTTCTTGATTTAACTTCATTTCATACGTTGTTATATTCTCTTGGAGGTACATTTTATATTTTTATTTTTATTTTGTAATTCACTTGATCTTATAACTCAATAATAATATAATATATAAATAAATAAACACACAAATTAATAATCTTTTCGATTTCGGTTTATTCAAAAACCATCCTCAGAGTTATAAGAAAAATTATAAATTAATAAATATAAATAAAAATATTTGACATGACAAAAGATACTATCTATAAAATGTATATATGTAATACAAAGTAGGTTTTGTTATTCTATTTTAAATTCCAAAATTATTATAAATATTCTTCATGCCAGCAATAAGTGCCCGTGAGGTGACACCTGGTAAACGCGCGCACTGTACAAATATGTCGTCATCGTTACCGAAATCTGTGTACAAAACAGATTGGCACACCCAGCAATGGGTAACATGCCGTGATGATATATTTATTTTATTTATTTCTATACTTACTTATATTATTGCTGGCGTGGAGAGTACACGACAGGAGTCAATTATGTACCATTTAAAATTCTAAAATATTTGGTGTCGTTCGGAATCGGACACGTTCCCAAGATTCGCGTGAAGTGACGCCTGGCAAACGCCTGCACGGAACAAATATGTCATCATTATTACTGACATTTGCGTACCAGATTGGCTCACCCATCAATGGATAATATGCCGTGATGTTATATGTTTTTATTATCTTACCTATATTTTTTACATATTTACTTATATTGGAAACTGCATTAAGTTCCTTTCCATATAATTATTGTTCCATTTACTATTTTCTTTATAAAACGTTAATCTTATTATTTGAAATGATTAGTTCGTTGGTAGTGACATATATCTGTCAGTTACAAATATTTGAGATCTGAATTGTGTAACCATGTGTATGAGTTGTGTTTAAACGTAGGCTCCGGGATTAAAATTATAAATAGTTTTATAAATTTATACATAAAATATATAGAAAAAAGTATTAATGCATACCTGTAGAAAAATTAATTATCTTTAATATTTATATAACATAAATCTCGAAAAAATAACATTTAAAGGTATTTTTCGAAGAAAAACTATTTTGAGCTTCCAGTAAAGTGCCATTTTCGTTTATCTGATTTTCTCCAAAATCTAATCGCATTTTTCCATATAAGAGTAAGGTAGAAATACAAGGTTTCAAAATTTTATGAACGATAGTATTTGATTTAGAGCGTAAAGAGGATCCACACACACACACACACATGCAAACATACACACATACACACAGATATCATTGTGAAAATGTTAAAATTGGTTGTAGGGACCTTAAAACGTGGTCATTTACCAAAATCTCGATATGCGATTTATTAGTTACGATCCCTATACCTCCCTTACGAAGGGTAGTGGGAGGTAAAAAAGGTTGTAGGCCAATTCTTTTGGCAACACAGTTTAAAAATAATAGTTTCTGTCACGAAGCAGTCAATTCATATCAGTTGTTTATTTTTAAGTCTTTTTCTTCATTTTCATTAACATTTGTAACATATGCTGAGTTTTCAATGAATAATTTATTGATCGGATAAAACAATAATTATTAAAAATGTATAGGACTAGAAATTGTACACAAAGAGAAAAACAGGTATTCCTAGAAATGATTTAATAGTACATTAAAACACAAGTATCATAAGGCAATCTGTTAACGTACGAGTCCAAGTTTGGAAAACGAGCCGCTAGGCGAGTTTTACAAAGGACGAGTGCGTCAACAGGCCTTATGATACGTGTTTTTTATACTATTTTTTCTATTGAGGTAATTTTACGATTAAATTTATTTAAATTGCGACGTCAAATTATGACTAGGTATTTTATTGTTAGTTATGTTTATGTTGGTAACGCTTCACGCTAACAATTGAAATTTCATATTTTGTCAACTATTGATTAATTAGTGTATTGCAAGGTGTATTGTATTTATGATTTGTCTGATTCTGGTTGTGAAATTAATATTATATTTTTTTCTAGTCCTATCACCTAAAGAAAGTATAAAAATCCATAATTAAAAGTAATATGTTGAAATATTATCAACAACTTACCATTTTGAGGTTACCTGTCATCTGTCAGTTATGAAAGCATGACTACCAACTCGAGAACATGAATGGCGCCAAAAATAGTACGCTTATAGATCTTCTAAACGCCGTGTTTGCAATACAAAACAGTGCGTTTATAGAAGCATAAGAACACCGAAATAGAAAAAAAGTATTTGAAGGCAAAACTTAGATGGTACGACAAATAAAAATAAATAGGAAGCTACAGTGATATAATAATGTAGAGTTATTAATAAATACGTGCTTGCTGACACTGCCATGGAATAAGTTCCAAAATTTCTAAAATAATTTCTTCATCTGAAGATTGACGTAGTTCTACCAAAATGAATTTAAATTATATTCTTGTATAATAAATATAATATAACTTTTGAGTTACATGATGGTAAATGTATAAAATACACAAATAAATAATTTTCTTTCACTGAATATTTATTAAAAACAATTATGTACATTTCAGCTACAAGGTAGTCATCATCAGTAGTGTAATTTTATATAAATACAAAAATCCAAGCTTTTATGCTTCAGTATTGGTGGGGACCATTGCTTTCAAGATTAAGGTTTTATCTTAATTTTACAAATGTCGTCAAAGTACAGTTATGATATGCATATTTGTTTCCTAGTTTTGACAAATATTAATAAGTTGTTTAGAGGCGAAAGATTTATTTATTTAATAATTTCATGTGTATGGCTTCCAGAGTGTTTGGATTTTTCTTTTCTTTACATTTTTGGATACATTCTACATAATTTCTATTGAAACTATGACCTGCGATGGTTAAGTAGTGCTAGCGAAGAATACCAGATTTTTTTTTATTTTTGATGTAGTATAGATGTAAAGAAATGAAATGAATACTTAATTGTGAACTGTCATAGTTTACAAACAAATTAGAATTTAAATTTGCTAAAACACAGGTGAAATCCTATTGCTGCATATTAATTCCTCGTATTAGTGACAATGAATTATCCATAATATTAGAACAACCAGTGTTAGTCCATAATACATATTTAATGCATTAAAGTATTGTAAAATAAACTGTATTTTGCAGCAATTTGTAGGCCTGACTGCCATGCCACACGGGGATATTGTGATTTACCTGGCGAATGCCGATGTCGTTTGGGTTGGTCCGGCCCTACATGCAAGGACTGCCAAGTATTACCCGGTTGTCAACACGGCCATTGTACCAAACCACTAGAGTGCAGGTGTTTCCCTGGATATACTGGTCTGCTGTGCCAGAATCGTAAGTTCATAATATAATTATATACTTCTCTTATTTCTTTTATTTTATTGGAATTGCTAATAAACTCCTTATATGAAATTAAAAATATATTATAATTGAGATTAACGCTTAAATTTATAATGAAGTAAAAGGTAATATAGTAAGACTTTTTCCTTTTTTGTTACAATAGATTTAACAGTACTTATTCAACATGTTATTAATTCGTTTTACGAGTCATTGATTTTAGTAGAAGTGTGTTGTGAAATCTTAAGTGTATATTCGAATTAAAATAAAATAACTGTTAATATTTTTTGCTTGTTTTAGCAATTTGTGCTGAAAGCTGCCATAAAGAAAGGGGTTATTGCAGGAAACCTGGTGAATGCAGGTCAGTGAACAATTATGTAATTTATCTGTTTACGATAAACTTGTTTTTAACAGTTTTTACTAACATTTATTTATTTTCGTAAATAACTCATCATCTAGTATTCATCTAATATTTTTGATGAAGCAAGTATTCATATACTTGCGACTTTTAATAAAATCTTGTTAACAGATTATAGATAAATAATTGGAGTTGCAGGCTGGTGAAAAATGTTTATTAGGATCTATTTAACATTCCGACGTTTCGATTCCAAATGAACTATCATCAGGGATAGTTAATGTATAGTTGGGAAACAATTCATTACAAAACGAAAATTAAATATAAAAAAATCTGTTGTGGACAGCACAATACCTTCCGTCAATCCTGTATATAATGTATAAATTCCATACATAATTTTTCTTGCAAAAGATTCTAAATTTCCAGTAAAATTATTTCAGAAACAAACTATTCAAATTGCACTTGACACTGACATCTTCTTCTTTAGCTTTTCCCATTCATTAGGGGTCGCTATTTTTGCGTGTCGTTCTCATTCAGTTCCTTTTCTCTCAAGTCTTCCGTAATACAGTCCTTCAATCTTATCTTTGGTCTTCCTCTGTTTCTTCAACCTCCTATTCATTCTTGTTCCAATATAATTCTTTATTTCTCCTCATGACATTTCAAACCAATGTAATCGTCTTTCTTGTATCTTCCTAGAAACTTGTAACACTAGAGTTATTTTCTTACCGTATCTTTCCGTGCCTTTCCCAACACATCTACTTCAACATCCTCATCTCTGCCACATTAATTTACTTTTTATTGATACTGACATATGTCAATTTGAATTATATGAATATATTAGTATTTTCCGTGTTTAGCATAGCTGGCTGAATTATAAAATTTAATTTCTTTAAAATTCTTTAACTCTGTATCTATTGAATATGAAGTACAAAATGTAATCAAATCTTATAGAGAATAATATATTCTTTAAGTTATAATAACGATAAATGTCAATAAATCAAATTTAACTGTTTAATCTTCAAATGAGGCTACTTCCGGTTCACCAATTATAACCAAAATCGAATCACTTGTTCATCTGGATGTAAACTTGAGGAATACGAAAAAATTATAATTTTTGGAATCGTGGTATTGAAGTTATGGAATCCGGAACTTTTGTCACACACACACAAACACACACACACACATACATACATACATACATACATACATACATACATACATACATACATACATACATACAGACATCATCGTAAAAATGGTAAAATCGTATTATAAGGGACCCTAAAACATGCTTATTCAGTAAAAATTCAATGATGAGTTTTTAGTGAATAAGCATGTTTTAGGGTCCCTATAATACGATTTTACCATTTTTACGATGCATGTCTGTATGTGTGTATGTATGTGTGTATGTCTGTGTGTGTGTGTGTGTGTCTGTGTGTGTGTGTGTGTGTGTGTGTTACAAAAGTTCCGGATCCCATAACTTCAATACCACGATTCGAAAAATTATAATTTTTTCGTATTCCTCAAGTTTACATCCAGAAGAACAAGTGATTAGATTTTGGTTATAATTGGTGAACTGAAAGTACCCTCATTTGAAGATTTAGCATTTAAATTTGATTTATTGACATTTAACGTTATTATAACTTAAAATTATTCTCTATACGATTTGATTACATTTTATACTTCATATTCAATAGATACAGAGTTAAAGAATTTTAAAGAAATTAAATTTTATAATTCAGCCAGCTATGCTAGACATGAAAACTATTAATATATTCATATAATTCAAATTGACAGATGTCAGTATCAATAAAAAGTAAATTAATGTGGCAGAGATGAGGATGTTGAAGTATATGTTGGGGAAAACACGGAAAGATACGGTAAGAAAATAACTCTAGTACTACAAGTTTTTAGAAAGATACAATAAAGATGATTACATTGGTTTGAATATGTCATGAGGAGAAATGAAGAATTATATTGGAATAGTTTAGTAATAGGATGTTGAAGAAACAGAGGAAGACCAAAGATAAGATGGAAGGACTGTATTTATTTATTTATTTATAAGTGTTTGGCTTCTCAATAGGAAAATTTCCCAATTAAAGAGAAGCTCAAGCGTTACAATTAGATACAGTACACGTGATTATAATATGACATATACATAAAAACAAATAAGCAAATTTTATGCTAATTTTTGCCTTGATAACAAGTAATTGCATTGATCTCTAAGTCAGATTTACTTAAGTGTGGTGCTAATATTAAAAGAAATCTCGAGATAGTTGGACAAAACTTAAATTTATGATATTGTTATCAATAACTTGAAATGTCACTTAACGTTACATTTGTTTCAATAATAGCCTACTTCGTTTTAAGTTGATTTTAAAATTATTAACTTATAAGTTTGAACGGCAAATTTAGAAAATCGCAATTCACTTGTTTTTATCTATAAATGTTTGAAACTTGGTATGAATACTTCTCAACCCTTTGTCTGCAAGAAATAAAAATTTCAAATCGATATCTCAATCCTGTTTGAAACTCAATAACTCCTATTTAGTTTCAAACAGGATTCGTTTTTTTCAAGCCACCAGTGTTATCAAATACATAATCGTGTTAAAAATAAATTAAAAATGCATTAAAAATAAAAATTAGTAATAAAATCCGTGTTAGGTAATATAAGGAAAGATTGTATATACTGGTACGTAAAATTGGTTATACATTTAATTAGTTTTTATACAAATATATCATTTAACAATTAAACTGCGACAAATTTTCATTAACAAATATTTCATTTACATGGAGATTACGCTTATTATTACCATTATTGTATTATTTTCAGGTGTAAAGTGGGATGGTATGGGAAAAATTGTGACCTGTGTTATCCCTACCCTGGTTGTGTCAATGGCACATGCCGCCGGCCTTGGGAGTGCAATTGCAAGCCAGGATGGGGCGGTATGCTCTGTGATGAAGGTAACTCATTAATTCATTAATAAATTATCCATTATTTTATAATTGCTATCAGAAATCATGAAATATTTAATACACATAAATTTGCCATGACATGAGTTCTGTTAATTTGCTTTTTTTTAATATTATCAAATTAAGAAAATATTTAAAGAATGATGTCATGCTCTTTATTAGCCTTCACCTACATAATATTATAATATATATATTATAATATTTATAATTAAATGCTAACATTTTTAAAACGAACACAATCTGTCACTGATCGAATATACTTAAATACATATTAACCAAATAATTAATTATTAAATTACACATTTAAACGTTGGTTTAAAACTAAAGTATATTAAAAAGTAAAAGAGCGTTTCACAAATACTGCTTATAAAATATACAATACAAAAAAATCTGTTGTGGCTAGCACAATACCTCTCGCCACTTCCGTTTTTGGGCGTGAACAGTCATGTGACATTGTTGGCCTTGACAAGCAGATAGTTGGGCCCGTGTCAGAATGACAATTAGTAATTATGTACATAAATGTCGAATGTAAGAATTTTTCATTAAAAATTTCAAGATTTTCTAAATTCACGTAGTTAATTTGTCACCAGGAGTGTGGAATTTACTTGTTGAAGAAAATAAACCACATTGAATTGGAAAATCACTAAATTTAGAATGAAAAATGACATTTATGTACATCATTACAAGCTATTATTCTGACACGGGCCCCCATATATGCTTGTCAATGCCAACAAAGTGACATGATTGCTAGCGCCCTATTGTATTTAACATTTCTTGTATACCTAAATTCTACTTACATCTATTCTTTATATATAGATTTTTTAATTTTAAATTCATTCTATGAAGAAATTTTGTCCTCTTCTAATTTTTCGAAATGTTTCCAATTCATGGTCGGGATTGACTATATTTTTGAAGGGTATATGTAATTGACACTGACATTTATCTGTCAGTTACAAACATTTTTTTATTTTTCAATTGGTTTCCATGACATTATTTCTTTATTTCTAAATATATAAAAGATATAATAAAATATCTATATGTTTCAGATGGAGAATATACTCCTTATTTAATACTAAAGAACAAAAAAAATTAAAAATTAATATTTAGAAAAATTTTTTTAGAATCTGCTGCTTCCGGTTGTCCAATTATTACCAAAACTTTTCAGCTCTTCCCAGTAATGCCCGATTAACAAATACGTAGTTAAACATATATTAAGTATTATAGTTTTTGAGAAATCGTCCTTCCAACCGACTCACATACACACACACATACATCCACACACACACACACACACATACATCCACACCCACACACACACACACACACACACACACACACACACACACACACACACACACACACACACACACAAAGACATCATCGTAAAAAATATTAAAGTCGGATTGTATGGACCTTAAAACCTGCTGAATCATTAAAATCTGAATATGCGATTTTTAGCATGAATCCAATAAGTCTCATAGCGAGGGTAAAAATGAAAAATTATTGATCACTTAATAATCTGTAATCTGCTTTGAAAGTGTACTACTCTCTGTTTTTAATAATTAATTTCAACCAATAAAAGGCAAAATTATTCTTAGCTAGACAGTAACACGGAATATCAATATCCGTTTTTCCTTAATTAATTTTAATTTACTCATTTAACAAAATATGTAGGTAGAAATACTATAAGAATACATTTTTTTTATATACATACCAATAAATTATTATTTTTACATCGCAAATCGTTGAATAATATTACTTTTTACCTCTCGCTAAGAGAGGTATTGGATTCATGCTAAAAATCGCATATCCAGATTTTATTGAATAAGCACGTTTTAAGATCCCTACAATCCGATTTTAACATTTTTACGATGATGTCTGTCTGTGTGTGTGGATGTGTGTGTGTGTGTGTGTATGTGTGTGTGTGTATGTGGGATGTTGGAAGGACGATTACTCAAAAACTATAAGACTTTATATTTGTTTAACTACGTATTTACTAATCGGACATTCATGGGAAGATCTGAAAAGGTTTTGGTAACAATTGGACAACCGGAAGTAGAAGATTCTTGAAAAAAAATCTTCTATATATTATTTTTTGAAAATTATTTTTGATAATATTAAAGAAAATTAAATTCTCTATCTGATACATTTAAATATTTTAAATCTATAGATTTAGAGATAAAAGAAATATAATATATAAAATAATCTGTTGTAATAAATTTTACAGCCGAAAGAATGCCACGGAAAATAGTTGCAAATTTAAATTGTTTGTAACTGACAGATAAATGTCAGTGTCAGAAATCCGGAGACATTACTGAAGATTTTTTCTGGGAAGTACATACATTATATTATTTCTTATTGTATTTATAGGTATATTACACATACCCTTCAGAAATACTGTTAATGCCAACAATGAATTGGAATCATCTCGAAAAATTAGAAGAGTAGGCAAAATTGCTTCATAGAATGAATTTATATATAAAAAATCTAAATGGAAAGAATAGATATGAGCGAGAATACAGCTCAAAGGAAGACGATATTTAAATGTTATAAATACAAGGTGAAAGTGACGATGGTCTCCACTCTGCAACGTAAAATATAGAAAATTGTATCTCATCGAAATAATGAGTAATGAAAGAAAAATGTACTTGGAGAATCTCTTAATTCTTTATTTGTGATTATTATGGAGGTGACAGGTCTAGGTTGAAGGACTTAAATTTGTTTCAAACATTATGGGACAATGTACACCAGCACTGTAGACTAAAGTAACATTAAACTGCGAAAAAGCTATCAAATTCTTCTCAAGTAAGTTGTAAATATTGACAAAATTACACATCGATATAAGAATAATCGGAGTGCAATCTATCCACCACTGTATTAAAGGGAATTAGTGTTATTTAGATACAACATGTATAAAAAAATAAAATGTAAAAGAAGATATGTAAGAATAGATGCACAATCCAGATATATACATTTTAGACCGCCCAAAATTAATGTTTTTACTAGAAGAATATGAAGAGAAAGTGAACAAGAACGGTGTTCGAATTGAAAATCCCCGTTACCAGCCTAAAATTTATATATGGTAAACTACTTTGTAATTTATTGTATATTCTTTGCTTTATGCATACAGCCAGGCAAAATATACGGCGAGAGGTTATGTGCTGGCCACATCAGATTTTTCCTTGCGTATGAGTATTCTGACAATAATAATAATAAAAGAATATAACAACATTTGATACGAGTATGGAGGATATTATTTTTTTCTTGAAGACTTAATGCAAAGTTAAATAGCTTTTCGTAGTATAGATACATAAACATAGGAGTAATAGTTTTTTCTTAATAACTATTTCTAGTACTTATTTCCGCCTTCTAGAAGTACGGTAAATGTAACAATTCCTTGTTTTAAATACTCATTTAATTTGGACGTTTCGGGAACTCATCTGTAGTGGCAGCACGCACTTTATAATACTATCAAATGATGCACGTGTTTTCGCTTTTCGCCGCGAATCGAAAATTTGGTAGCATGCGTGTTTCAAAATATTCGCCTGCAAGCCTACGACTCGAGGCGAAAGTATTAAATTATCGTCCTAATTTAATTCAAAGGCAATTTATATATAATTAATAAATTTATTATATACATTTGTCATAATATTTTCTATGTTAAGAGTATAAAACCCGAAAATTCTCGAAATGAAAAGCTAATATAGAATTCTAAAGTGCATGCTACCAAGATTCGTAAAAGTAAAATAGCATTCGCCTGTTTTCTATGATAGAATTCTAAAGTGCGTGCTGCCGCTACAGTTCCCATCTTCAGCATATATATTGCATGTTGCATGGATTTACAATCGATACTATAATATAATAAGCAACAAGTCTTATAAACAGTCAAATTGCATAGTATATAACTAAATAACACAAGGTTTTACATTTTCAGAGCTAACATTCTGCGAGAATAATACCAACGTTTGTGAGAATGGTGCTAAATGTGTTTCTTTGACCGCTGAGGATGGTAACTACCGCTGTCTGTGCCGTGAGGGTTATGTGGGCCGGAACTGCGAAATTCCTGATATGTATCCACCAGTGTTTCGACCAAACACTACCACGGCACAGCCACTAGTGTCCACCACCATGATCAACAATACTACACCCAGTAGCACCACCATCACCTCCCTAAGCACTACAGAGAAGGCGCCCATCATTGTCACGCCTGAGGCATCCGTAGAGATTGATAATGAAACCGTGTGAAAAGATGAAAGAGGAATGAGTTGCTAGTGAATTTTACAAGGTTACAGTAGAATCTTAATAATAATTTGAGAATATATAATATTCTAATTTAATTTTACAAAAAAAATATTTTGCGAGAAATTATAAACAATACAAATAGTGCTAGAAAATGTACACTATAACTCCCAAATGGTTAGGAATTTCTGCAAAATTGTTTCAACTGCTTTAAATGGTGATAATAATTCGAGCGACATTTTAAGGATCATCTTGTCCAGATTTAGCTTAGGAGCTAAATAGGTCTCGATAGGTCGAGAGTCGAGACCCTTAACTTTTAGCAATAACCTCTCAATAAATGGACATGTAATTGAAAAATCAAACAACGAAAATTTTCTCGGCTACAATTTCAATGAAACTCTAAATGGAAAATATCATTTAGAAAAACTATCATCAAAATTAAGTTCCATATGCTACCATTTTTGGTATTTGGAAGATTTTTTAACAAAACAACAGCTCGTAATATTGTACCATGCACAAGTAGAGTTCAGATTAAGATATGGCATCTGTTTTTGGGGTGCCTCATCCTCGGCACATGATGTATTCATCATCCACAAACGGGTAGTCAGAACCATAGTAGGCATCTCTCGCAGAGATTCGTATAGACAAATTTTTAAAATCTTAAATATACTCACTCTACCTTCTCTGTATTTTTTGAAGTTTGCCTATTCGTATATAATAATAAAAACGATTTTAAAACGAATGCAGACAGCAGACATACATCCTTTTAACACGAGACAAAAAGATTTATTTTACATACCCACATTGAAGCATAGTTCTTTGAAAAATACACCACAAATACAAGGTATAAATATATTTAACAAGTTGCCAAACAATATTAGAGAAGAGAAAAGAAAAAGTAAATTTAAAACTCTACTTAAAAAAATTCTTCTAGATAAAACACATTACTCGTTAAATGAATATCTGAACAGTTTATAATGAAGTCTCCTTATATTTTTATTTTATTACATTATTATCTTAAACGAAGTATGTACAAATGACGTATTCTATACATGTGTATATATGTCAGTGGAATAAACTTATTATTATTATTATTAGTAGTAGCAGCGTAGAAAAGACATTTATTAAAAATATCTCAAATTTCAATACTCTAATGAAATAAATTTGCCGTCTAAGGAAAGGAAAATAGACAACATTTAAAACTATTTAAATACATTTTTCATATTACAAACTTATATTACTAATTATAATGTGACCCACCAAAACTTCAACCTACGAGGCACCACTGCTAATAAAGGCGTTGTAACCCAATATTAAATGGCGGAATACTTGAATAACATATAGTTTTTATAAAATTAAAATCTATATTTTTAGCCCAAACAAAGTTGTAGAAATTTCTCACCATTTGCGTAGGTTTTATAATTTGTTTGTTGAAAATGTTAACCGGCCGAACTAATATGAGTTTAGGCTCGTATAAGTACTTTTTAAAAGGCTAATGTATGGTTATACCAATATTTAAGTGACAAAAAATAAATTAAAATCAACATTTTTATATGTACGTATAAAATAGATTGTCTTCATTTTACTTTAATTTTTGTTTATTTCCCAATTAAAATATTGGTGCAACCGATCATAATTCTAATATTATACTTGATCTTTTGCATAAATGTATATATTTTGTAAAACTATTTGTCCGGAAACAGCCTCTTGAAGCAAAATATTTGTTATAATTTAGTGTCAGCGATTGAATTTGAAAATAAGTGTACAATACACAGTGCACACGCGAGACAGATAACCAACCTTGTCTAGCACTCGGACACGTGTCTACAAGCGCAGGCGCGCCCAACCGGTAGGCGAATAACGAATCGAATGTAGTTGACGCATGCGCATAACGGGCCGTGTTCACGCTCGAAGAGTGCAAAATGTTGCGGAAATTTCTTGTGTGCCTTTTAGCGGTATATAGTTTAATAGGTATATTGGTTATAAAAGGTTTACCATATCATCTATCTCTGTTCAATGACACTGTAAGCTCTCTTTCTGTACTTACGGCGAAGTAATAGGCGTTTCTTTTATCATTCACTATGTAATTAAAATTAGATTATAATTTCAGGTACTATTAATGTCATACTGAATTAATGGATTTATTATTTTTAAAGTTTTTGTATTATTTATATATTTATTTACCTATTTATAAATATTTATTATTTATTTATATTGACCTTATTTTTCTTTTTATGTTATAATTTTTACATATTCATTTTAAATATGTCAAAATGTATGTCGCATTCACTCGACAAAAGTGACACGAGTTCATGTTTTAAAATTTTTGTTTGTATATGTGAAGATAATGAAAATAATATAGAATTTCAACGCCAAAAATGGCAGCATTTTATTTTTCTATTGTAGAAAAAAAAGTCAAAGTAGCTGACATCTGAGAGATTTGTGAACGTAGGTAGCAAATGTGGAAAACATTACTATTTGTCATTTGTTGGTGTAGTGAAATAAATGTTTATTTTTAATATAAATAATATTTTGCACTAAATACTTTTGATGTTTACAGTTTGAAGTAAAAACAACAAATGATATAACTATTTTACTAGACTAAATAGCGGACACATGGGGAATCGTCGTCCGACCTACCATCTACAATTCATTTTTTCCCCTATAAAATTTAAAAATTTATTTTCTAAAAAGTAGAGATTTTGAGTTTGTCACTTTTTCCGCGGTGGTGCGATATACACAGTAATATATTTGTAATGTTTATTTATATTTTTAAATAAAACAATATTCATAGATTTGTCATAATAAAAATTACAGCTACATTTTTTTACAGGGTGTGTTATTTGAAGAGTATAGGGACAGAACAAGGTACGTCGCGCAGTCAAGAATCTGATTAAATCAAATTTTATGATTTATTACGCAACTATATTATTAATTTATTTAAGAATAAGTTAGAGAAATATTATAATATGATTATTTTCTAAATTAAACTTTACAAGTAAAAAAAAAGTACGTGTGTGTGTGCGTGCGTGGGACAAAAATTTCTCCTTCGATAACTAATACTACAATTCCAAAAGTTATAATTCTTTCATATTCCTGTTTCGTACGTCCATATGAAGAGGAATAAATTTTGGTTATGATGGCAGTCGTAACAGAATAAAACATAGATCATAACAAGGCGCTAAATATATTTTATTTGGTGATAAATCAGTAATTTTGACGCCAAATAAAAAGTATGCAATTAGTAATATTGAATGTATAGGTAATACCCCCGGTTCAAATTCCGTAGCTCACAATGACGTGATCTTTTCACAATTAATTTCTAACATATAGACTGTTAACTTTTCATTAATATAAACCAGGGTCTAATAAGGGCCTAGAGAAATTATGAGTTGTTCACAAGATGTTTATGTATTGGTAATTCAATCTCACATCTAATAACGTGACACATAAACGTATTCTAAATTGTTACGTACATTAGCAGATCCCCATAGTGGAAGATCATTTCAGCCATCGTGATAGAGTCCGCCATAGCTCAGATTGTTAGAGAACTAATCCGGCAACAGAACAAGTTTTTGTCCAACATGAAATTCTAGTCTAGCCCCTCCTTCATTCCAATTAAAGTACGGTTAATGGAGTTCTTACCTTCCATGAAAAGTTAGGGATGTTATATTAAGCATCGATGGAAACTAACACGCGAAACGACGTCATTAGATTGCGGTGGGTTCCCAGTGTAGCAGTTTTTTAATGACTAAATCATGCTTAAATGGTAGCAAATATTTGATGAAAAAAAAAAAATTACCACAATAACCTCAATTTGAGAAAAGAATATTTTAATGTTTGATTAGTTTAACTGATGACAGGAATGTTATAAATTATAGTATTGTAACATGCGCCCCTGACTTCAGAGTATTCGAGCGCCGCTACTAGTAGAATATTCCCGATGACGTAATCCCCGGCGGCGGAAATACCCATACGACTAGACGTGTTAATTACACCGTTGACCTGGATCCTTTGTATTTAATGTCATTGTGGCGTCAGAAAGATCGAGAAGGACATCGCGCTATATAAACCCGTCGCCAAAGCCAGCGAACATAGTCTGTGATATAGAAGCAACGAGCAATGAACAGTGGGTGATATAAATAAACAGTCTACGAATGGTGAACATAAATAAATGTAGTTATATAAATGAATATACTCATATAAATATTGTTTAAATAAAAAAATAATCTTAGTTTTTAAGCATTTAATAATATTCTTAGTCTTAAATTAGTGTTTATATTTATTTAATCATAGTATTACTTATTTTTATTATCTTTTTAATATTTCTTCTAATTACTTATCGTTTAATAAACGTATTATTTTAATTAATAATATTTCTTTGATTTTTACACTTCTCCCATATAAATAAACGTTACAGTATATTTACGTATTTTAAGAAGCAAAAGTGTGTCTTCTTTATTGCACATCCAGCGACAAGTAAAATGAAATATATGTATTCCACATTCTACGTAATAAATATAAAAGAACAATACAATTCGTAAACTATTACGAAATGATTTATTTACCAATTCCAAGTAATTGTATTTAATATTTGCATTGCGCGACAAAAATATTATTTAAATTTTTTTGAACAAAATGCGATCAAGGAAAATATATTATGTATGTAATGATTATTATTTATATTTTACTTATTTTTATGTTACATTTATTTTGCAATGGAAGAAATTAGCAATTATTACTTTTCATTTATTGTTAAAGTATAATAGTATTTTGGATAATAAAATATATTATGTATTTTGTACCTGATTGTACCTAAATGAAATTATAATTATACAACATAAATAACAGGCGCAAAGTATATTGACTTGATAATCTATAGGATATTTGATTTAATAACAAATAATGTTATAAAACACTGCTTTAAAAATATGTCAAATTTTAATGTTTAATTTCGCCTTTATGTTTAAAGCATATACATGTTTTTTTTTTAAATATTTATTTGAATACAAAGTATTAGGATTCTTAGTGGAGTTCAAATGAAACATTTAATACCAACAACACTGAATTATATTTATTAATAACATCAAACAAAATTATCAAATAACACATATAAAAATGATGTAACATGAATTGACAGCTAAAAACAATAGAAGTTTTTTTTTAACATGACATATGAATATGCGTGAATGCAATTCCAATAAACGCACAACGCCATAAAATTTAAATATAACTAACCAACTATGTTCTGCTTTAAAATCATATTTTGATAAATTTATGTGATATTATTTATTATTATATAAAGCAGAATTCTAAAACAATGCTTGTGCTATCAGCCTATATGACTAATGTGAGAATTTTTCAATAGTGTCATACATTAAGAGATATTCGCAAGATCAATTTCTCCCTACACCAAATTTCAATATTTCAATTTCAAACAGATATGTCGTCCGGTAAGTGAATACGTTTGCGAATGTTCATAAATAAATTACACGACACAACCAGTTGAGTTTTTACCTACGTCTAAAGCCGGCTTCCCACGGCCTGTGGCGCGTACACGCCACTACCTGGTTTTGCGCGCAACGGGCCATGGGAAGGGGCAGCGCGTGGCGCGGCGTGTGCAAGTATGCCCATGGCCTGTGCTTGCTTGTCCCTACACGCGTTCTTTTCTTGCAGTATAGCAGGGCAGTATAGTTTCATCAGCGTTGTTGTACAGTGCATATATATATATATATATATATATATATATATATATATATATATATATATATATATATATATATATATATATATATCGTACATGTTTATTATGGACAAACGATATTATTATTGAATTCCTGGACTTATTCCAAAATGAACCAGCAATTTGGAACCCCAGAAAAAATGAGTGTAGATTTTTCTATGGAGGAAATTAAAAAAAAATCATTAATGTCGACATACAGAAAATTGCACGTTGAAAGTTGACATCCACCAGCGTCTTTTCTGTTTGATTTTCTTTTGTTTTAAAATTTCGCCCGACAATAAAACACATGTAGCTGCACACACAGTAATCTTTCTCTGTTGTCTATTCATAATGAACTGCATTACTGCATAAGCGTCAAATTATCTTAAAATCAAGATGGCGGGTGCCTCGGTTAGGCCCGTGCATACTTGCGCGCGCTGCACGTACTACGCGCCAACGCGCCGTGGGAATGATCGAGGCTTGTAGAAGCTCGTGGAGCGAAGCGCGTCTACTCAGGTAATGGCGCGTCGCGCCACAGGCCGTGGGAAGCCGGCTTAAGCCATTGTCACGCATGCGTAGGATGTGAGATGTCTTTGACCTAACAGCAGACAGTGTACTCGCGTGACCACTTTCTTATTTCCGGCTATGAGAACCAACATAGTTAGTATTTACCACATTATTGCTTTGAATGTCTTGTATAGCACAAAGGAACTCAATTTAATTATATTTATTACTTTATTTTTGCTGTAATCTAAAATATGTCATATTATATACCGCCTATTTTGGAAAGTACTTTACAACAGATTTAAACTTAGATCGAGAGTATCTTGCAATGACATGTTCACATCACAAATTTGATTGATGAAAGCATTAGATCAATTAGCCAATAGCAAACATGGAGCTGTCTTTAATTTTAATAATAATGATTGATGAAAATTTGGAGTTAGTTCCACATTCTCTTTTTCATATTTTTTCTTCTGAAATTATTTTGTATATATGTATGAACGGAAATAAATTTAAGAATATGGAAAGCACAAAAGACATTTTAAATATGGAATATCCTCTGTAACTGTTTTAAGAAAGCAATTATAAAATAAAATGAAAATACATCATTTTAATTAAACAACAAAATAATAAAAGTTCTTCCGTAATTTTTATATTCACAAATTATATTTATAGTTAATTTTCTAATTTTAAAGTGTATTATGGTACTGGCAACTGGCTAGAGCCAAAAAAGAAGGAACATCGCCATGAGCCCGGACAAATCCCAAAAAAAGGACAAAATTTGGAAAAAGGCTAAAACGATCCAAAATTTACGTGCGTTCAATTTACCCAGGCATATCTAATTGTAACCGATTTCCGATTTCGTACATGACTATGGAATAATTCTGAATAGAATGAATTTTTAAATTAAGTATCGAATTATAGTTAGAAAATGAAAATTTATATTTCTTCATTTTTAACTGAAAAAATGTTGGAAATTAGGAAACAATATTGAAAATTATTATACATCAAAATATTTTAAATTTAATAATTTATTTCAAATAAATTTCCAAAATTAAATAAATTCGCAAAAATGAAAAGTTATTATGTTCTACTTTTTTTTCAATAATAGCAAAAACTTTACCCATTTGGGAGCAAAATCAATTACAGTGGAGTCCTCCACCGTAGTAACAAATTAGGACATGGGTTATGTGCATATTAAAACTATAGACCTTAAAACTGTATGTTTAAAGACTACCAAAGTTTAAAAAAAAGTAATAAGTTTTTAAAATCGAGTTTTTAAACCATCTCCTCATCTTTATATCTACGTCACACATTTAGTCTATTCCAAATTATCACTATTTTCAAGCCTTCTGTTATGGCATTTTAAAAATACGGAATTCATTTACAAGTATAAGTATGCAGATAATAACAACAGAAAAAATCTGATGTGGCCAGCACATTACCTTCCGTCAATTCTGTGTATTATGTACATATACCATACATAAATTTTCTTGCAAAAATCCTATATTTCCAGTACAATTATTACATAAACAAACTATGCAAATTGCACTTAACTCTGACATTTTCTTCTTCTTTAGATTTTCCTATTCGTTAGGGGTAACTATTTTTTATTTTCTTCTTCCACTCAATTCTGTTTTGCGTGTCGTCCTCATTCAGTTCCTCTGTTTCTTCTATCTTCTACTACTAAGCTATTCATTCTTCTTCAAATATATTTTTTATCTCTCCTCATGACATGTTCAAATCAATGTAATCGTGTCTCTTATATCTATCTAGAAACTACTATCATTCGAGCTATTTCTTTTATCCTTTAATTCCTTACCCTATCTTTCCGTGTCTTCCCCAACATCTATCTCAACATCCTCATTTTTGCCACATTCATTTTCTTTTCATTAATACTAACACTGACATATGTCAATTTGAATTATCTGAATATATTAGCAGTTTCTATGGTTAGCATAGCTGGCTGATTTATGAAATTTAATATCTTTATAATTCTTTAACTCTATCTATTGAATATAAAGTATAAATGCAATCACATCGTATAGAGAACAACATATTCTTTACAATTTATAATTGATTTATTTATGTACTGAATTTATTATTTACTAAAATAAATAAATAACTATATCATCACGGCATATTACCCATTGCTGGGTGTGCCAATCTGCGTTGTACACGGGTATCGGTAATGATGAAATATTTGTACCGTGTGGGCGCTTACCAGGCGTCACCTCACGGGCACTCAATTCTGGCGTGGAGATTGCACCACAGGGGTTAATTTAGTGCCATTAAAATTTGATGTAATTTTTGGCGTTGGTCGGGATCGAACCCTGGAGCAGATTCGTTACCAGACATTCAGGAACATGGCCACGAGACGCCATATTATATTTATTTATTCATTTATTTATTTATTTTGTGCTGTATCCAACAGGCAAGTGCCCAATTTTAGGATAAGAAAAGAAATTGAAAAACAATTACAATGAATTGATACAATTTTTAATAATAGTATTGTGGAAGATATCAATTTGATTATCTATTGAATGAAATGACTTGACAATTTGATATATGGGAGATTTCAATAACATGTTAGTTCGCGCAATATGTAAATAAAACGTATTCGTATTACTATGCCTGGATGATAATCTTGGAACAAAGATATTTATTTTGCCTAGAATATATGAACAATCTATGGCGTTGTTCATTATTTTGTACAGTAATGTAGCTGCGTAGAAATTACGTCGTTGGTGCAAAAATTCCAGACAAAAATACTGAAGTAATGTATTTTGAGCCTTGTAGGATACATGTAGCAGATTTAAGAAAGCGTCTGAACTTTTTCAATATATTGAACTAAATTAGATGCTATTGGGGATCCAAATATTGGAACAATACTATAATGTGGTCTTACTAGAGAGATATATAATAGCCTCAATAAATTTGGGTCGTTGAACATTTCAGAATTTCTGATCAAGAATCCTAAACATTTGAAGGCTGTTGAGACCTTTGCTGCGATATGTGAAATAAAAGTTAACTTAGGATCAAATATGACGCCTAGATGAATTACAATTTCAGGTCTTGATAAAATACAATTATCGAGTGCGTAATCAAATATAGTTGGGGTAATTTTTTTTGTTAATATCATTGCGACCAAATTGTTCTGTAAATTAATACAATCGGAGATAGAAGTGATGTTGCAAAATAACTTAAGATCATCGGCGTAAAGTTGATGATCGACATTAATGTTTATGGTAATATCATTAATAAATAAATTAAACAGCAAAGGTCCAAGTACAGATCCCTGCGATACATCAGATTTTTGCAAGAATTGTTTAGATCTGAAACCGTTAACGCTTACAAACTGATACCTATTACAAAAGTAAGTTGCTAGTAGCTCAATAAGAGGGGAAGAAATGCCATATGATTCTAGCTTATGTAATAGTAGAGAATTATCAAGTTTGTCAAAGACTTTGCTAAAATCCGTGTAGATGACGTCAACCTTACCCTGATGTTCTAGAGCTTCACAAATATACTGTGTTTTACACATTAGATTTGTAGCAGTAGATCTACCCTTGGCAAAACCATGCTGATTGGGAGATAACATGGAGGATACATGCTCATAAATTTTAGAATATATAATGGTTTTAAAAGTTTTGCTAAAATTCGATACTATTGCGACCGGTCTATAATTACAGATATTGTTCTTGTCGCCTTTTTAAATATTGGATTAACTCTGGATATTTTCCATATTTCGGGAAATGTTGCAGTTTTTAGAATTAAATTGAATATTGTAGTCAAAGGGGATACAAATGCAGGAGAACAATCTTTAATGATAAAAGCTGATATTAAGTCTATTCCCATGGTCATTTTAGGTTTAAGGTTTTTAATGGCGGCCGCAACATCACTATTCGAATCGGCAATCCAATACCTCTCTTAGCGCGAGGTAAAAAGTATAAAGAAGTGAGCGCATCAAAAAGAACAGCATAATCAATTAAGTTGCACGATGTTGGAATATAAATATACATATTATTGTTTTGATTAATAATATATCTATATTAGGAATGTCATTTTTTTAAGGCATCATTTCTATGTACAGTAAAATAATTGGGATCAGAAAATAACACTAGATGTGGGGGCCCGTGTCAGAATGACAATTAGTAATTATGTACATAGATGTCAAACGTCAAAATTTTTCATTAAAAATTTCAAAATTTTCTAAATTTACCTAGTTAGTTTGTCATACTTGGTCGTCTAGACTTGTCTAAAGCAGATATGGAGGCCCTTGTCAAAATGACTGTTAGTAATTAGTTACATAAATGACAAATGTCATAATTTTTCACGTGGTTAATTTGTCGCCAGGAATGTGGAATTTACTTGTCGAGGGAAATAAACCAGATGGAACTGGAATATCATGAAATTTGGGATGGAAAATTGACACTTGACATCTATGTACATAATTACTAGCTATCATTCTAACTCGGGCCCCTATATTTGCTTGTCAAGTCCTACAAAGTCACATGACTGCTCGCGCCCTATAAATTTCTCATGTTTTTCTTTATGTTCAGATTATTTTTATAATTTTAAATTTATTTTTTGAGGAAGTTTTCTCCTACACTTCTAAATGTTCGAATCTTGACGGGATTTCTGATGGGTATACTCGTATGTATATAGCTATAATTTTAAGTATTTAATTTGTTATTATTGTTACACAACACGAAATAGTAAACTTACCAATATCACAGAAAAATTCTTCAATAATGTCAGTTAAACTTCTTCATTTAACGTAAAAGCATAATTTGACGTTTTACTACTGTTATCAAAAAAAAAAAAATATTTCTAAGATTTAGTTTGAGCTAAAATCTACATAAACCCATATTCGTACTATGACAAATTTTGAATCGGTTCTTATCCACTGTCATGTGTTTAGATAAAATAGACTTAGGTCAAGTTTTAGAATTGAGCTGCCAATACCGCCCAAATAGGTTTATGAACTACTGTTGGTTTTTGACACTGACATTTTTTTGTCATTTACAAACATCTGATAGTTACTATGAAGTTGTTTAGGCTCTTTTTTATCTCAATATATTGAACATATAATAAAATTTTAAAATGTATCGAATAGGCAATTTTACGTTCTTTAATATTAATAATAAAAAAATTCAAAAAAATATTTCGATTTTTTTAAGATACTATTACTTCCGGTTTACTAATTGGTACCAAGACCTATTCAACTCCTCCATAAATGTTAGATTGAGGAATCCGTAGTCAAACAGGTCTTTAGTCTTATAGAATTTGAGAAATCGTGCTCCAACAACCTACCACAAATACACACACACACGCACACGCACACGCACGCGCACGCGCACGCGCACACACACACACACACACACACACACACACACACACAAACACACACACAAACACAAACACAAACACACACACACACACGCACGCACGCACACACACACACACACACACACACACACACACACACACACACACACACACACACACATACACACACACACACACATACAGACATCATTGTAAAAATAGTAAATTCGTATTCTACGGACCCCAAAACGTACTTATTCATTATAAACTCACTATCGAATATTTTGATCAAAGACAATACCTTCCTTACCTAAAGGTGACGGAGGGTGAAATAAGTATGTGGTATGGTACAAATTTTTGCTTTTGACGAGTAGGTACTACTTCCATTGAAATTAGTATACTATACCATGATAGAAACTCATTTATAATTATTGAGGTAATTCATCCATATTACTATATATCATGTCTTTAATAAGGTATAATTCGTAATTAATTCATTAATAAAAAATAATAAATTTAGCTTGATAGTGTATTTGAACCCCAATCTTCAAACGTTCTTTCAATCCCCAAGCAGCCATGCTAATCATTCAGCCATAATAATTGCTAATCCTTTCATATTACATAATAAAATATTAAAACAAGTATTTATTGAGAGTTAATTATGATTTTCTTTGATTTATGCAATGATGATAATAATAATAATGATAATAATTAGTATTAAATATCATACAGAAGGTAATGTTCAATAGCATGGTTTAATTATAATTTTCTTTGATTTATGCAATGATCATAATAATAATAATAATAATAATAATAATAATAATAATAATAATAATAATAATAATAATAATAATAATAATAATAATAATAATAATAATAATAATAATAATAACAATAATAATAATAATAATAATAATAATAATAATAATAATAATAATAAAAATAAAAATAAAATAATAATAATAATGATAATAATAATTAGTATTAAATATCATACAGAAGGTAATGTTCAATAGCATGGGTTAATTATGCAGCGGATATTTTTTATTTACAAGAAAACTGTTCCCATGTTTAAAGTATATGTCAAGGTTTGCTTCGGACATCCGGTATATATATGTATATATATATATACCGGATGTCCGTCTGTAAATAAACACACACACACACACACACACACACACACACACACACACACACACACACACACACACATAGACATCATTGTAAAAATGTTAAAATTGGATTCTATGGACCTTAAATCGTGCTTATTCAATAAAATCTGGATATGCGATTTTTAGCATGAATCCAATACCTCTCTTAGCGAGAGGTAAAAAGTAAATTCGTATTCTAGGGACTCCAAAACGTACTTATTCATTAGAAACTCCCTATCGAATTTTTTGAACAAAGACAATATCTTCCTTACCTAAAGTTAATGGAAGGTAAAAACAACGGAAATAAACCAAATAGCAGTTGTTTAAATTCATGATGCTACGCCAGACTTCATGCGTTGATATGAAAGTGAAAGGTATGTTGAATGACATAGGCTACTAACGATAATCCAAATTTGGACTATAATGTAGTTTTTTATTAATTATTTTATTACATTGCTTAATGCATGCATATCTTAAGTATTACCCACAAAAGTTGTTTATCATATTTATATATTGTTATAAGTGCTGAAAAAGATCAATTTATGTGATTCCAATAATAATTATTAGTGGAGTCCACTGTTTGAGAACAAAATCGTCTCTGTATCTACGTCACAGAGTATAAAAAATATATTACGACTTAACGAATAGGTAACAAGAATACTTTCTAAAACTACAAATCACTTTCAGTTTAGATGAAATTTCATAAAAAAAATAACGGAGGACCCCAATGACATTTTAAAAAACTTAAAGAATTTAACAAGTACATAATTAACATTTTCTTTCAAATAAGAATTTATTATATTAATTTGTATTATTTTGTTGTTTTAAATTTTGTGAAACGATTTTATTTTAGTTGAGATTAATAAAAATGTCATCACAAAAATATTAAAAACGCAACAAAACATTTAGTACATTTGGGATATAATTTTAATAGAAATTTAGTTAAATTAAATACGCATTTTATCAGTTTCAAATTTAATGTTTTTTATGACAAAATAAAAATAGGAATAGGAAACTGAAAATTAATAATAATATACAATGACAATGTTCAGCACCTCAGCTAAAGTTTGTTACATACTAGTAAATATTTAAATAGCAAAATTGTCAATTAAATAAACTAGGCATTTAACGGCTCATTTAATTTCGTTAATTAAAGCGACAATTGCGACGTGATGGATTTTAATAGATATCATTTATCTATTAAAAAGAAACTTAATTAGGTTATAAATTATTCTACTCATTCTGGTTATAGTCTGATATATGTAATTATTTCCTCAATACGGTACGGATTGATGTATGGTTTCCGGAAATATACTAGCCAATGATAACTTTCCCAACTCTGAAATCCTGCAGCAATAAAGTTAAAATTTTATAAGCTATTGAAGTTGTTACTGCGTAACAGTGTTACACTGATCAGTTAACCTACAACTCTATAAAAAGAAATAACGGAGAAAGGTGAAAAGAAAAGGTGATCATTCTAGGTGAATACTCGGAACTCGGACATCGAATGTGTTTTCTTGCGAGATTACTGACAGCCTGCCAGCAACTAGCAGGGCCGGACTGACTACAAGTTTCGTTATTACTTTAACTTTAACGCAAATTACAATTTATTGTTTTCTATACAAAAATATTTGAAGTTATTTAGGTATATACATACACGCATATGCATATACATTTAACGGCAAGGTAATATAATTTCTAAAATTATTCATTTACTTCATCATAATTTTAGTAAAATTAATAAACAGTATAAGTAATAAGTACTATACAACTGAGTGAATATGGCTACATAGTAGTTGAAATGTACTCATTGTGACCTTAAAATATGTTGTGCAGAAAAGGATAAATTAATTTTTTTAATTTTTGTAAATTGTGTTTGTATAGGTTATATTAAAATAAATCAGATATCTATTTATGTTATGATTAACTATGATTTTAGTATTACAAATGTTGATTGAGACTAGACAATAATTGATAAATATATATACGCAGAACTTACATCCTCTGAAGATGGGGTAAAAGCCGAAAAAGGAAATGAACCTAATGTTGCACCAATATTTCATTAAGAATTAATTAAATTTAAAAATCAACATTTTGTACGTATAAATTATATTACAAAAGTGTTTGTATTTTTTTTTGTTTAATTCCCAATTAAAATACTGATACTACCGGCCATGTACATTATGTGTATTTACCTATATTAGGTACATTACGAAGAATAATAAATGTGAATTCTGAATTATTTAGCCGAAAGAGAAAAGTATTAATAATTAAAACAGCAATTACGACCTGTTTGTAAATTTTTATAGCTGATACTACTATCAGCTATAAACGTTTCGGACCAGAGCGGTGCCTTCTGGTCCGAAAGTCCAGATATACAATTTTGTCATTATAACTTATATTCATTAATGATCCTCCAGCGCTCCAGCCACAGTCAACATAGCTAATTATAAATCTACCATGATTTTATAATAAAATTATTAAATTTATTAATTACTCATATTTATTCCTTCGATTTTTTTTTAAACTAAGGTAAAGAAAACGTGACATTTACTAGGTTAGGGACTTGGATGTTAACACTTTATACGGCAGGGTAACAAAGGTCGTCTCACTTTACGTACCTATCTGTTAAGAAGATGATGAATTAAAAGCCAAGCTTATCTTAACAATGATCATAAAACTTCAAATTGGAAAATGTATTCGTTCTATTTCTTTTAAGCCTAGAACTAGAATAAGTTATTACAGTTTTAATTGTAATTTTTATAACTCCTCGCACCCTAGATTCATTCAAAAATGTTTTCATATCATAAAATATACTATGGAAATTATGGTTTATTTTTCATACATTAAAATATATTCCTCTACTAATGAATAATAATAATATATCATCACGGCATATTATCCATTGCTCGGTGTGCCAGTCTGCTTTGTACGCAGATACCGGTAATGATGATATTCGTACCGTGCGTGAGTCTGCCAGGCGTACCTCACAGGCACTTATTGCTGGCCATTTAGTATTCTAAATAATAATAGCGTCGGTTGGGATCAAACACGGGTCCTCAGATTCGCGACTAGACGCTCAGGCACACGGCCACGAAACTCCATAGTTAGGATTACAATGATCAGATCATAAAAAACGATGATGACTAAATCGAATTTTCTATAATTGTTTATTACAAAAATATTGATGCTTTCAATTTAGTGTAATCCTGACCTGTTACTGGACTAGTTCTCTACTAAATGAGGAACAGACGACTTTCAGGCATTATATATTCCGTGAACCTTTCACTGTTCCGGATGGGTGTGCCGTGCCTGCTACAGCGGCTGACTCACAGCTTGCTTAATTACAGCTCAAAACTCATCTCCAATATCACGAGTTAACCTACAGATAGCAGCACCTGCAACAATCTACTTGTAGGGTTTCCGTTTTGTTGATTTCATTTGCATATTACACAATTTTAACGTAATCCACTTAATGTAAGACCATAAACAGGAAGGAAAAAAGTTTAACAATTAATTGCATAGGTATTAATAGCTATTTTTATCTGTATACAGGGATCATATAATTATTTTTATTAATTGTTATAAGATGTTCAACTTGTAGATATTAACTTATTAGTGATTGTTTTTATTGTTAGGTATGTATATTGTAAAAGTTTAAACCTATCTAAATTTATTTCGTAATAAAAAAAATTGTTGTGGCCACCACAATACCTTCCGTCAATCCTGTGTAATATGTATAAATTCCACACATAAATTTTCTTACAATAGATTCTAAATTTCCATTTAAATTATTTCATAAACAAACTATGCGAATTTCAATTGACACTAACATCTTCTACTTCTTCTTTAGCTTTTCCCATTCGTTAGGGGTCGCTATTTTTTATTTTCTTCTTCCACTACTTCCGCAAATCAATGTAATAGTCTTTCTTGTATCTATCTAAGAACTTCTATCACTCGAGCCATTTCTCTTATCCTTTAAATCATTACCTTATCTTTCCGTGTTTTCCCAACATCTACTTCAACATCCTCATCTCTGCCACATTAATTTACTTTTTGTTGATACTGACATCTGTCAATCTGAATAGATTAACAATTTTCATGGTTATCATAGCTGGCTGAATTATAAAATTTAATTTCTTTATAATTCTTTAACTTTATACCTATTGATTATGAAGTATAAAATGCAATCAAATCGTATAGAGAATAATATATTCTTTAAGTTATAATAACGGTAAATATCAATAAATCAAATTTAACTGTTAAATCTTCAAATGAGGCTACTTCCGGTTCATCAATTATAACCAAAATCTAATCAGTTGTTCTTCTGGATGTGAACTTGAGGAATACGAAAAAAATATAATTTTTGGAATCATGGTTTTGAAGTTATGCGATCCCTTTCTTCACACACACACACACACACACACACACACACACACACAGACACACACACACACACATACATACAGAAATCATCGTAAAAATGGTAAAATCGTATTATATGCACCCCAAACCGTGCTTATTCACTAAAAACTCATCATTGAATTTTTTGACCAAAGACAATACCTTCCTTACCTAAAGGTGACGGAATGTAAACACGTTTATATGCTTCAGGTATGTTAATAAGTAGGTATTACTGCACTAATATATAAATATAAATAAATATATCATGGCTTATTACCCGTTTTATTTGAAATGTTTGACGTCGATCACAATCAAGCATGAATTCTCCTACTAACAACTTGCACACAGTCACGAGACCCTATCATTAAACTATTATTACTGAAAAATAATTATTAATAAGGAGTGATTATAATAGGGTCTACTGGTCGCGTGCCTGAGAGTCTGGTCGCGAATCTGGGGAACCGGGTTCGATCCCGACCGACGCCAAATATTTCGAATTTTAAATGGCACAAAAAATTCACCCCTATGGTGTACTCTCCATGCCTGCAATGAGTGCGCTTGAGGTATCGCCCGGTAAACGCCCGCACGGTCCAAATGTGTCATCATCATTACCGAAATCTGTGTACTGCGCGAACTAACATGTTATTGAAATCTCCCATATATCAAATGGTCAAGTCATTTCATTCAATAGATAATCAAATTGATATCTGCCACAATACCATCAATGATATTAAAAATTGTATCAATTCATTGTAATTGTTTTTCAATTTCTTTTCTTATCCTAAAATTGGGCACTTGCCTGTTAGATACAGCACAAAATAAATAAATAAATGAATAAATAAATATAATATGGCGTCTCGTGGCCATGTGCCTGAGTGTCTGGTAACGAATCTGCCCCAGGGTTCGATCCCGACCAACGCCAAAAATTACATCAAATTTTAATGGTACTAAATTAACCCCTGTGGTGCAATCTCCACGCCAGAATTGAGTGCCCGTGAGGTGACGCCTGGTAAGCGCCCACACGGTACAAATATTTCATCATTACCGATACCCGTGTACAAAGCAGATTGGCACACCCAGCAATGAGTAATATGTCGTGATGATATATTTATTTTATTATATAGTAAATTCAGAATACTTAATTACTAATGACAGTGCAAGTGTGTATACCCATGAGAAATATTTTTTTGTGAAAATAACCCTCTATTTCTAAGAAACGATATAAAGAGTGTGAAAAAAGAATAATACAATTTTAAGGTACAGTACTAACGGACCATGAGTAAAAAAAATCTGATGTGGTCAGCACAATATCTTCCGTCAATCCTGTGTATGTATAAATTCCATACATAAATTTTCTTGCAAAAGATTCTAAATTTCCAGTAAAATTATTAGGGGTCGCTAGTTTTTATTTTCTTCTTCCACTCATTTCAGTTTTGCGTGTCGTCCTCATTCAGTTCCTCTTCTCTCAAGTCTTCCGCAATACAGTCCTTCCATCTTATCTTTGATCTTCCTCTGTTTCTTCAACCTTCTATACCTAAGCTATTCATTCTTCTTCCAATATATTCTTCGTCTCTGCTCATGACCAATGTAATCGTCTCTCTTGTATCTTTCTAGAAACTTCTAACACTAGAGTTATTACTCTTATTCTTTCATTCCTTACCGTATCTTTCCGTTTCTTCCCCAACAATCTATCTCTACATCCTTATATCTTGCACATCTGTCAATTTGAATTATCTGAATGTACTAGCAATTTCCATGGTTAGCAAAGCTGGCTGATTTAAAAAATTTAATCTCTTTATAATTCTCTGTTGAATATGAAGTATAAAATGCAATCAAACCGTATAGAGAATAATATATTCTTTAAGTTATAATAACGTTAAATGTCAATAAACCAAATTTAACTGTGAAATCTTCAAATGAGGGTACTTCCAATAACCAAAATCTCCTCTTTTTTTGGATGTAAACTTGAGGAATACGAAAAAATTATAATTTTTGGAATCGTGGTATTGAACTTTCGTCACACAGACACACTACACACACACGCACGCACACACACACACACACACACACACACACACACACACACACACACACATACACACACAGACACATATACATACAGACATCGTCGTAAAAATGGTAAAATCGTATTACATGGACCCAAAAACGTGCTTATTCACTAAAAACTCATCATTGAATTTTTTGACCAGACAATACCTTCCTTACCTAAAGGTGACGGAATGTAAAAAGCCTCATCAACGTGGGTCCGATCTTCAGTAGTTTCCGAATGAAAAATGTGTTTTTACGGGGTTTAACTCTGCTAACTAAAACCTATAAGAGTTCCAACTTTGATTAAATGAGACTTTTTTACCTTTAAGAGATCATCTTCGATTTGCTTTTGTTTTCTAAAAAAATAATTAAATAATTGTACTTAGTTAAATGGGGCGACCTTGGCCGATATTTAATTACTTCGTAACTATTAGAAATTAAGAAAAAGATTCATCTAAAATTTTAATGTATATATGTTTGTCAGTTTTTCTTCGATTCTAATACAAAATGGCCTGTTTTTCGGAAACAGTTGAAGCTCAAACCTATACGTTGATTTAGCTTTTTTACTTATTTTGGTCAGGACTACCCTCATTTTTTCCCTTTTTTAACACGGTATGAAAATTAAAATTGAAAGTGGTAAGAAGTTACATCCTGGCTAAAGCAGACTTTTTTATGTAAACTCTATGGGTTTCATTTCATGACTAATCTTGTATTATGTTGGTTATAACTTGGACAAGAAGTTTATAGATAACCAAAATTTACAAGCTTGTTTTTTTAAGAAAAGCAAAAATCCAACTTTAAATTTTCTAAATACGAGTAAAATCAGTTTTAATTGATTTTACTCCATGTCCATGCAAAAATCAACTCGATCCATTTATCCATTAATTACAGGGATTTTATCCCGTTACCCTTAGTAAGGGAGGTATAGGGATCGTGCTAAAAATCGCATATTGAGATTTTGGTAAATGAGCACGTTTTAAGATTCCTGCAATCAGATTTCAACATTTCCATGATTTTATGCGTATGTGTGCGTGCGTGTGTGCGGGTGCATGCGTGCGTGCATGTGTATGTGTGTGTGTGTGTGTGCTGATTATCATTCAGAAAATTTTGAAACCTTGTTTTTATAGCTTATTATAATATGGAAAGCCATTAGATTTTGGTGTCAATCATATAACCGGAAACGGCACTATACTTGAAGCTCAAAACACTTTTTCTTCGAAAAATACATTTAAATTATATTTTTTCGTATTTTATGTTATTATAAAAATAAATATTATTAAATTTCTTACAGATATGCATTACTTCTTTTTCTATTTATTTTATGAATAAATATATAAAATAATTTATTTTAAAAAACCAGGAGACTAAATATATCTCCTTGGTTACACAGAATTTATAAAATATCTAATCAATAAATTAATTTTCATATGTTTGTAATTCAAAAGAAATACGATAGACGTCAAATCACAAAATAAAATTATGGTAAGATTCTGGAGAAGAAAATACGGATAATACACACGATAGACTGGAACAATAGTTATATCATGCAAAGCAACCCACCCCCAGGGAGGTGTCCTTTCCTCAACTTTGTTCTTATTATATATTAATGACCTCTGTACGATATTTGAAAATGATTGCTGTTTGACAATCTATGCAGACGACGCCTCAATCATAATATCGGACGCATCAGAAAACTCACTGCAAAATAAATGCCAAGATTGTCTAGTCTAAATAAATTATCGAATTGGTTTTGCGCGAATGATTTATTTTTTAATAATTCTAAAACGTAATATATGCGCTTCCATAATCGTCAATTTAACAATAACCTTAATTTGGATATTGTTCTAGATAACATTAAAATATCTAGGATTTATGAAACTAAATTTCTAGGTATGCTTATTAACGAAAATTTAACTTGGAAATCTCAAGGAATATATATAGAAACAAAACTTAATTCAGTATGTTTTCAATTTAGGCATTTAAATAAAGTTCTTACTGAGAAACAGTTAATTCTATTTTATCATGCAAAAGTAGAATCTGTTTTTGGGCTGCCTCGGCTGCGATGCATGGGATTTTCATCTCTCAAAAAAGAATTCTTCGGGTTATGGCAAAAGTAGCTCGAGATTTTTCTTGTAGATTACTTTTCAAAAAATATAAAATATTAACGGCCACTTGTTTACAGATCTATGAAGTGTGCAAGTTTATTTATTGCAATAAAACGTGTTTTGAATTAAATTCCGACCTGCATCATTTTAACACACGTCAAAAAAATAAGTTTCATATACCAAACACTAAATATAAAATTATTGAAATAACTCATGTTAAAGGTCTAAAAGTATTTAATAAACTACCAAGTGAAATTAAGTCATGTACTAATTTAAAACCATTTTTAAGAAAATTAAAACAGCTACATTCTTTTACGAAAAAATTCTCAGGTTGATTAATAACAAAGGAAGGACACGAAATTTTGATGGTGCTCGTCCTAGTTACAAAACAGATAATAGCAGTTCTCTCGAACTAATTTCAAAAGTGTTTACACGATTTTGAAATTATTTAATTAAAATAGAAAAACAACGGATTTCTAATAATTTTTGCTATACGAGAAACTGGCATATGTGCTAATAGTATGAAACTAAATTAAGTTTCTTACCTTTCCGCTGATAAATCATTTTTACTTTTACATAAATTCTTATGGACATAATATACATGCTCTAAATTACACAAATTTGTTGCACGACCAGGCCGATGTTCCCATATATATATATATATATATATATATATATATATATATATATATATATATATATATATATATATATATATATATATATAAGCTTTCGGAATTACTTTATTCCTTCTTCAGGACAGCTACAATTTAGTATCAAATTTCGTATTAAAATTTTGAAAAAATGTTCAATGTAATACAGTACTTACTACTTAGTGAGGTTAAATTGTAAACAAGTCAGTCATCAGAACTGTGATAAATTCAAGCTGATAGTGTTGATACATTTTTGTAGTTAAATTTAGAATAAAGTTGCCAAAAAATATATATTAGATAATTAGAACAAATTGTTAAAACAGAACTAATCGGTTCAGAAGAAGTCAAAGTTAAAAAACACGTGTTGAATGAATGAAAACTAAACAAGTTCGAACCTTGAGCAAATTTGTAAAACACTGGAGAAGAAAAAGAAGAAAGTAAATCCAACCGGATGTCGGACCGGAAAACAACCAAAATGTTAATTTTAAATTAGTAAAAAAGTACTAATTGACCAAAGAAATTTGTAAAAAAAACTAAGTTGGATCAGAGTTTAAATTAATATTAGGTTTATGTAATTCCTTGAATTTAAGCAGATAATTATAGATAGAGCTCAAACCACTCACATCAGTCCTTTTATTCATTGTGTGGTTGGTTTTATTGATATGAACCATTTCCAGAAAATTACGTTTACTGGAATTAGTTTCAATTTCGAGTATAGAATTGAAATTGAAACTAATTGTTTCTTGGCTGGATGGTGATGAAATGAGAATAATTTCTTTATTTATTGAGTCTCAACGTTTTGACCCCCCCCCCCATGGGTCTTCTTCAAGAGATCTAATCAACAATCATCTCCTGACGAAGACCCATGGGGGGTCGAAATGCTGAGACTGAATAAATAAAGTGGCTGAAATCCAGAAATTCTCATTTTATTATTGTCTTAAATTATTTATTTATTTTTTATATAAATAAATGAATATTTAATCACGGCATATTACCCATTGCTGGGTGTGTCAATCTGCTTTGTGCACAGATATCGGTAATGATTGAATATTTGTACAGTGTGGGCGATTACCAGGCATCACCTCACGGGCACTCATTGCTGGCGTGGAGACTGCGCCACAGGGGTTCATTTTTGTGCCATTAAAATTCGATGTAATTTTTGGCGTCGGTCGGGATCGATCCCGGGTCTCTAGATTCGCGACCAGACACTCAGTCACACGCCCACGAGACCCCATTATTATTATTATTTTTTTTTTTTTGTAATATATAAACACAGTTGTCAATTGCAGTTAACCTGTACTTCACTCAATATTTGTATACACTAAATTTTAATGTTATTTGTATATCTCATAATTATCACTACACTAGATACAGTTCCTTAGGTGTCACTATTTGTAATGACGTTTTTTCGCTATTTAAAGCGATAATATCCGAGTAGGTATTCGAATTAATTATCGGCACCATTATGACAACACGACATTACACCATCTCAATAAAACGAAACCAACTCCAATACTACAATTCCAAAATTTAACATTTTTTCGTATTCCTTATACTTACATCCAAACGAAGAGTGGATTAGATTATGGTTACAAGTGATCAGCCTTAATTTGAAGCTCTTAACTTATAAATATGAAAGAATATTTTATTCTCTATACGATTTGATTGCATTATTTTCTTCATATTCAACATATTTAGAGATAAAAATTTATAAGGAAATTAATTTTCATAAATCTTGCAATCTTTCCTGCGTCACCGTGGAAACAGTTTCAATAATACAATATTACTAATTGACAGATATAATGTCAGGTACAATTTACATACATGTCTGTGAAATAATTTTACTGAAAATACAAGAAACTTTCTGTGTGGAATTTCTATAAAATACATAGAAATGACGAAAGATATGATGCTGGCCACAACAGATTTTTTATTTAGCTGTAGTTATCTATTAATTTTAGACAAAAAAAATTCAAATAAAAGCAGTAGAAAATAAAATTCTACGTTTTGCAACTTATAAAACCGAATTTGAAATTTTATAAATTTTCCTCATTTGTAGTGATAGCTGCAGAATTGAAATAAAATTACGAATGCCTAACTTTTGAACTGTCTGAAAATTAGTTTATTAGGTTAGATTGTAATTTGTTTTAATTGTGTTATAAAAAGAGATTTCCTAATTATGTATTATATTACTTTTTATTGTATTTAGTACTATAGAACATTTTTAATCAAGAAAAAAGACTGTAGATAATTCAATGATATTATTCTGACAGTTCAAACATTGCATTTAGCATTTATTTGTACCTTTATTTCAATTCTATAGCTCTCGCTATAATATTTAATAATATATAATAATTATAAAACTTCAAATTTAGTTTTACATGTTGGGAAATGTGCAAATTGAAATCTTATTAGCGAGTTATTATCTAAAACTTTTAGGTAGATATTGGAAATATTTTTGTCCGAAACTAATAGATAACTCCAGGAAAAAAAATAGTATTGCATTATTATTTCAAGTATAAAATCGGTATTTATGTTGTTAATAATATTATTAATTGTGCATAAAATTTTCCCTTCACTATTTAAGCGTCTTTTAAATTGTGAAAATAAAAATGAAATCCGGTCTAATTTTAAAATATTTACATGCAAATAATCACATTTGGCAATATTATAGTTGTCGTTGTACTTTATTTTCTATATACGTCTTTAAAATAATTAAATAAGAATGTAATAACAAAGCTTATTGCTCATTACTGGATGTACCAATTTGTTGTTATTCACTGATTTCGATACTGACGATATATGAAAATGGAAATTATAAATACATAATACATAAACGTAATATCTGGATCGTTATTAACAATACTTGAATTTATAATAGTGTAGGATTAACAGAACAGTCATTTTCTTTAAAAATATGTTAATAACATACAAGGTCGGACGAAAGTGCAACACAGTGTATACTTTGCTATTGCAAAACCAGAAAACTTAGTGTACTGTAAAATTACGGTCTTGCATCATTATAGCAAAAAAGAACAAATTGTATCAGGTACATTCATCTTCAGTGGAAGGCCATGTCTTAAACTTAAATGGCGGGAAATTAGTGTTAAATCACCACGATGTTTTTGTTGTGCTTGACAAAGAACAAAAAGATGATTTTAAAAAGGATAAACAATTAGAACTGTGTTTCTGCTTTTCAAGATTAAAGATAATCTAAAATGGCATTTGAATCAAATTTTTATTAGCTTATTAAGTAAATAAATGTGCCGATGTATTGGCTATTTCACGAACTTTTATTTTATTTATTTTTACACATAGTTTGCAACAACAAAGTAAAAAGTTTCATTTACATTTTTCTTTTCAACTTTCATTAAAAACTGAGTATTAAATAAGAAACAAGAAAATAAAAATTACCTACTTTAACTGTCAAATTAGAACACTGAAAAAGGAATATGAACTCACGTTAATTCAACCCATTGTTTTTATTATTGTTACATATAACTGCATTTTTTAAAATAGCCCATTATTTGGCTTTACACTATTTTTACTAATTGTTTTTACCTTCCGTCACCTCTAGGTAAGGAAGGTATTGTCTTTGGTCAAAAAATTCGGTGGTGAGATTTCATTGAATAAGCACGTTTTAGGGTCTTTACAATACGATTTTACTATTTTTACGATGATGTCTGTATGTGTGTGTGTGTGTGTTCGTGTGTGTGTGTGTGTGTGTGTGTGTGTGTGTATGTGTGTGTGTGTGTGACCGCGGTTTCGTGCACGATATCTCCAATACTAGAATTCCAAAAATTACAATTCTTGCGTATTCCTCTTCCTTACAACCATATGCAGACTTGATTAAATTTTGGTTATAATTGGTCAACCGGAAGTACCCTCATTTGAAGATTTTAACAGTTTTTCTTGAAAAACTCAGTTAAATTTTATTATAACTTAAAAAATATATTATTCTCTATACGATTTGATTGCATTTTATATTTCATATTCAACAGATATAGAGTTAAAGAATTATAAAGATTATAATCATTACCAGTATCTGTGTGCAAAGCAGATTGGCACACCCAGAAATGGGTATTATGCCATGATGATATATTTATTTTTTTATTTTATTTTATAATAATTATAAAATATAATAAATCAGCCAGCTGTGCTAACTTAACCACGGAAACTGCTAATATATTCAGGTAATTCAAATTGACAGATGTCAATATCAATAAAAAGTAAATGATGAAAGAATAAGGAAAATAATTCTAGTGTTGGGCGTTTCTAGAAAGATATGAGAGAGACGATTACATTGGTTTGAACATGTCATGAGGAGAGATGAGTATATTGGAAGAATGAATAGCTTATAACAGAAGGTGGAAGAAACATAGGAAGACCAAATATAATATGAAAGGAGAGAAAAAGAACTGAATGAGGACGACATACAAAACAAAAATTAGTGGAAGAAGAAAATAAAAAATAGCGACCCCCTAACAAATGGGAAAACTACAGAAGAAGAAGATGTTAGTGTCAAGTGCAATTCGCATAGTTTGTTTATGAAATAATTTTACTGGAAATATAGAATCTTTTGCAAGAAAATTTATGTGTGGGGCGCGTGCAGTGACGTGACTTTGCTGACTTTGGCAAGCAAATATGTGGACCCGTGTCAAAATGACAGCTATTAATTACGTCCATAACTGACAAATGTCATAATTTTTCATTCAAAATTTCATGATTTTCTTATTTCATGTGGTATATTTATTATCAGGGGTGTGGAATTCAGTTGCCGAAAAAAGGAATCATAAAATACCAAAAAAAGAAATTTTGAATGAAAATTTTTGACGTGAGGATGACCAGCAAAATAGAAATGAATGGAAGAAAAAAATAAAAAATAGCGACCCCTAACGAATGGGAAAAGCTAAAGAAGAAGAAAATGTCAGTGTCAATTGCCATTTGCATGAAATAATATTACTGGAAATTTATAATCTTTTGCAAGAAAATTTATGTATGGAATTTGTACATAATACATAGGATTGGCGGAAGGTATTGTGCTGGTCACATCAGATTTTTTTAATGGGTTTTAACGTTAAATCTGAGAAGAATACATTCAAATTTCACTGTAATTCATTAAATATACAAAACACAAGTTTATGTAGAAACATATAGAACTCGTATTTTGAAGTATTTTTTGTTTTGTTTTTGTTTAAATTGACAGAAAACTGGAAAATAACTGCCTCGGAAATGAATTATTTATGTGGTGTAAGTGCGTGTGAAAGGCGGAATTGTGTGAGGAATAATTTGGTCTATGGTTTAGGAAGAATGTAGCCTGGAGAATGGGGGTGAGTCAGTTGCGATGGTTTAGATATGTTGGTAAAAATTAGAGTATAGTGGATGGATTTGATTAGTTGTGTGCTACGGGAGAGAAAGTTTCTAAGTAGAAAGAGGGCATAATATGAGCGCTATGTTGAATGTGGACGAGGCGGAACATGTGAGATTGGATAGAAATATGTGACAAAGGATGACTGCTGCATGAATACTTTCATTCGGGTTTGTGCTAACGCACCATCATGTGGGATAAGCGAGGCTTTATACATGTACTCGTATGAATGTGAGTATACGAGGTACGAGGACTGTTCAGAAAATAACCGAACATTTTGAATCACACGCCAACGGAGATATTTAGTGATATGCGGTTGACAGCATTTCGTTGCTCATAACCAACTCTGTAACCATATTTTCTTGAATTGTTGATATATCGATTAGTTTTCGTGATATTGTTGTTTGATTGCAACGTGTTTAAGTGTTAGTAGCGGTTTTTGAAATGTGCGATTTCCTAGAGCAACGATGCAACGTGAAATTTTCCGTGAAACTGGGGTAAACTGTCACAGAAACGTTTCAACTGTTGAAACAAGCTTACGGAGTTGATGCAATAAATCATACGTAATGTTAGGAATGGTTTTCACGATTTAAAAGTAGTCGTCAGTCAATTGAAGATAATCCTCGACCATGAAGGCCTTCGACTTCAACTGATGACTCCCACGTTCAGAAAATCAACGAACTGGTGCGAGCAAATCGCCGATTGACCGTCAGAGAAATTGTAGAAGAGGTTAGTATCTCAACAGCGTCATGCCATAAAATTTTGACTGGAAAATTAAACATGCATCGAGTTGCAGCAAAATTTGTTCCTCGTTTGACGCCAAAAATCAGATTATTGACCTCCTCCAGCCTCCTTACTCGCCAAACCTGGCTCCTTGCAATTATTTTTCCTGTAAAACCAGTGCTAATAGGACGCTGTTTTCAGACTATTGATGACATCAAAGCAAATTCATTACAGACCTTAAAGGCCATTTCAAATGAAGCTATGCTTCGAGAAATGGAAAAACCCCTTAGAAAACTGTATGAAATGGGGAAGGGAATTCTCTGAAGGGGACACGGACCAATAATCTGTAAAATTAATAATAGTGTTTAAAAAACAAAGCTCAGTTATTTTCTGAACAGACCTCGTAAGAAAGAAATCAATATTTCGTGCATTAAATATCAGGAACTTGTTACTTTTAACTAATAATCTCACAAAATTTTCATAGTTACGTAAAAAAATATGGTGCAGCCACTTATCAAAATTTCTAGAGAAATTAAGAAAATGCATGTTTGAAACAGAATTTATTACAGTTTAAAATTTTCATAAATATTTCAATTCTTGAATTCAAGATTTAAACTTAATTAGTAAATTACACAATAATTCGATAATCATCAAGCAGATGGTTGTTTATAGATTATATAAATTAATATATTTTACATTGGTCGAAAGAATTCCACCTTGTTTGTAATGATACGATTAATAGTGTAGATTAATGTACAATATTTACATTATTGCAAAAGTACCATCAAAGTAAGTAGGGCAATATAATGTATTAACGGAGAATTGATACAAATGAAAATGGAAGTGTCCTTCTACATGACGTTTACTGTTTGTTATTTAAATTTGTGCTAGGTAGGGTTACAGTAAGAATATGCAACTTATTACATATAATTATCATAGATATAGACAAGTAACATTTTAATCCATAAATGTAAAGAAAGAGCATTTTTAAACGACCGCTGTTACAAGAGAATATTTAATGGTTTCTTGTCGCGACATTAATCAAAGAAAACTTCAGTGTCGAGGTGCATATTAAATTTTATTTGAAATCGAAAAATGAAAATGAAAGGAACATTTATATTTATAGGTTATGGTTACATTATATCTGTCAGTATACACTCAATGTTGCTAACCTACATACATTAAGGTTATCGTAAAGAACAATCAAAATTATGTTTTTTTCACACTTTTTACGTACCTACAGTAAAATTTTTGAAAAATGTCCGATCAAGGTCATTTACGAATTGTATGAAGTCAGATTTTTGCTCCGCCAATTCTGACAAATTCAGTAGTTTCGTTTGCTTAGTTTTTTTTTATGAGGGTACATAAGGTACTATTGTTATTTTATTATTATAAAAATATATGTTACAGTAAAAGCATTCGAAATTCCAAAATAAGTCAGCTGGTAAGTTTATTAGCAAATGTACAACAAATTTGTGAAAAATAAGATACTGATTAGATTACTGATAATAGTGTCATTCACACTATTAGAAAATAACGTTATTCGTACGGCCATGAATCAAGGTAATGTATTTGAATTAATAAATAAACTTACATTACAGCGAAAGTATTATCAACAACGAGTATCGTTTTAAAATGGAATGTCCTAACTTAGTCGAAACTATATGAATTTTTGAAAGACAAGCATGTTATATCCATCCTTATCGTACACGCTTATAGCCTTTGCAAAGGAGAGAGATAAATATATGCCAATTTAAATTACGGTTACGTATTAGAATTACAATTAAAATTAACAAGGAAAATAATTTTCAAATTATAATGGTTATTAATAATAGGAGGAGTCTAAGATTAAATTATAACTAAAACTAATACAATTACCCCTTAACCTTAAAAAAATAAAATAAGCTATATACGTATTTCGAGGACTAACTTCCTATCATCAGTATTATATTTATTATTGTATTAACAGTTAAACATTTAAAATTTTCGGTATATTATATATATATATATATATATATATATATATATATATATATATATATATATATATATATATATATATATATATATATACAGGGTGTTAATAAAAAAACTTTACACACTTTAGCAGGTGATAGTAGAGATGAAAACAAGAAAAAAATTCTAATACACTTAGGTCCAATACTCATTGGTTTTTAGAAAATTTATGTATGGACTTTGTACATAATACACAGGATTGACGGAAGGTATTGTGCTGGCCACATCAGATTTAACAACTAAGGACTCTAGGTGTTTACGATCAATTGTAAACAAAGTTGCAGCCGTCGTCAAAGAGACTCACGCACTTGATCGTAAACACCTAGAGTCCTTAGTTGTTAAATCTGATGTGGCCAGCACAATACCTTCCGTCAATCCTGTGTATTATGTACAAATTCCATACATAAATTTTCTAAAAACCAATGAGTATTGGACCTAAATGTATTATAATTTTTTTCTTGTTTTCATCTCTACTATCACCTGCTAAAGTGTGTAAAGTTTTTTATTAACACCCTGTATACCCTTCAAAATAAAAATACTGTCAATCCCGATAATGAATTGGAAACATTACGAAAAATTAGAAGAGTAGAACAAAATTTCTTCATAGAATGTATTTAAAATTTAAAAATCTGCATATAAAAAATAGAGTAGAGTAGAATTTTTGGTGTAGAGTGTAGGTATAAATGTGGAATATAATAGGGCGCGAGTAGTCATGTGACTTTTTTGGCCTTGACAATCAGATATGGGGACCCGTGTCAGAATGATAGCTAGTAATTATATACATAGATGTCAAATATCATAATTTTTCTAAATTTAGTGATTTTCCAATTCCATGTTGTTTATTTTCATCGACAAGTAAATTACACAATCCTGGTGATAAATTAACTACGTGAATTTAGAAAATCTTGAAATTTATAATGAAAAATTCTGATATTTGACATCTATGTACTAATTGTCATTCTGACACGGGCCCCCATATCTGCTTGTCAAGGCCAACAATGCCACATGACTGCTCGCGCCCTTTACTTATGTAACCAAAAACGGAAGTGGCGAGAGGTACTGTGCTGGCCACAACAGATTTTTACGTATTTTTTAACGATTTTTTGGGGTATAAATACGGATCCATTTGACAGTTTTGCAGAGAGAGTGTGTGCTCTCTCAAGAGAGCGTTAGCTCTTTCTAGAGCCTAGACGGTGTGCGCCGGTACTGCTAACCTGGTGAGTGCCGGGCGAGCAAGTTGTTTATGTGCCAACCCGTTTCCGTTCCGAAATCGCGATTGTTGATGAGTGTTGTCGAGTGGCAACACTGTTCCGTTTCCCATGACATTGGTGTGTGCCATGCCATTGTTAACCTTCCGTTGTCAACTTTGATGTGTGCCATTGTTGACTGTCCGTAGCGTGGTTCCGTAACTCTGGTGCCATTGTTATCCGACCGATTGGTGTCCGAGCAACCCGTTTGACAGCAAGGAAGGAGAACTACAGACGTCAAGTAAAGGTTATAGACACAGGTCCCTCCGTTTGGCCTTTAAAAAATGGCGCCCGAACAGGGACCAGTTTTGGCCAATTTACATAATACATTATTCATTGAGCATGTAATGTATGCCATTACTAATGAGAATGAAGTAAATCATTTGAATGAGTAATAGCCATTACATTCTAATAGAATACTACAGAGTGCCCATTTTATTTGTTCCCGCCTGAAAATTCATGAATAGGCAACCCATGTTACTTTTCATAAGTGACTTGGTTTATAAAATAATAGAATACTATAAGAAAACAACCCCCTGAATTCAAATTTGTAAACTGCAAGTATCTCACTTAGTTTTTGACTTTACCCACAATTGTCAAATAATAACGTATCAGTGAGATATTCGTATTGAAAAACAAGTAGAATATTTTCACTGACAAATGCATTTTTTTTTGTTCACATAAACAAATCTAGTTATCGTTGGTGTTGAAACAAAACAATGACATTTAACAGAAAATTTTAAAACCGACTAGTCAGCTACAGTTTAAGCATAAGAAGAAAATAAAAGTATGAAAAATGACAAAACTAGTGTAATTTTGGCTTTTTATGTGAAAAGAATTACTGATTAAAAGTAATTTTATTAGTAGTCTTTGAAATGTAGAATTTAAATTAGACTTAACCATTGAATAATATTATTCCATCGAACTGTCAATATTATTCAATTAATAATAGTAACGAAGGTCATTAATTGACAAAAAACGGTCGAATTATGGATATATAATTTGACATTTGTGAAAAAAAAAAATTAATTAATTAATGTTCAAATTCGCAATGACAATAGTGTTGTAAAAATTTAAGTATGGAATATATTATAAGCATATCTGATGATCAGTTTTAGAAATTCAGAATTCTGATACATATAATGTATAAAAATTATAATCATAAAAAATATATATTTTATGCGACATCCTCTGAAAATAACGCTATAACTATTGTGATTTAAAACAAATGAAGTTTTTTATAACTAAGTGAGTTAAAAATCATAAGCCACGGTATTATAAGCAAGAGCGATAAACATTCATATATTACTAAATACTATTTGTTAATCAAATGTCATTTTGAAATGTCAAATAAAAGTAAAAATTAAATACATTTTAAGCCAGTGTCAGACGATCATTTTTTCTATCAGATTTGTTTGACAAACTTTATGATGACATGACTTCACGATGCACCGATTGAGCTACTCCTCTTAAAAGTCATGTCAGACGATAAGTATTTTCATTTTCATTGATGGACTTCAATAATTTACCGAATGAGGACAGCACTATCTGCTGCATTCGTTTTTATTGTGGTTCGAATCTCAATTTTTCATGTATCATTGTCAGAATATCTCTACCTTCCTTTCGCCTGCTAACCCACTCACTTTGCCAAAGTCTTTTGGCTTTTTTCTTTATATTTTTAATTTTTATTATTGCGAAAGTAGCAAGTGATAGTACTTCCACCTTCGACTTGTTTTTTTATCTAAATAAAATTAATATATATATATATATATATATATATATATATATATATATATATATATATATATATATACAGGGTGGAATCGAAGTTAATGTCATAAATTTAAGGGTGAGTAATATGACATGTGTAGATTACGAAATAGATATAGATATATATATATATATATATATATATATATATATATATATATATATAAATGTTTTCTTGTCTTACTTAATTGAAGCTAAATTAATTAGAAACAGTTTACAATTTTTTTTTATACGTATACATAAACAGCATCTAATCTAATGAAGTCTGCATATGGTTGTAAGAAATAGGAATACACAAGAATTGTAATTTTTGGAATTCTAGTATTGTAGATATCGCGGCCAAAACCTGGGTCACACACACACGAACACTCACACATACACACACACGTCTACAGACACATACAGACATCATCGTAAAAATAGTAAAATCGTATTCTAAAGACTCTAAAACGTGCTTATTCAATGAAAACTCACCATCGAATTTTTTGACCAAAGACAATATCTAGAGGTGACGGAAGGTAAAAATGGTACATAATCAACATTACCCTATCGAAAAGAGAAGAACATACATTTTCCAATAAAAGAATAAAAAATATATAGTTCCGTTTTAAAATATATATATAATGTCCCAAATTTTATCGACATTACTAATTTTCTATTATAAAATGGGCCAATTCTGCTCATTTAACCAAGCTCGTATCTCTTCAAATAAAAAAGCTACCAATAGTGTGCAAGCTATTTCGTAATCTACACATGTCATATTACTCACCCTTAAATTTATGACATTAACTTCGATTCCACCCTGTATATATATATATATATATATATATATATATATATATATATATTAATTTTATTTAGATAAAAAAACAAGTCGAAGGTGGAAGTACTATCACTTGCTACTTTCGCAATAATAAAAATTAAAAATATAAAGAAAAAAAGCCAAAAGACTTTGGCAAAGTGAGTGGGTTAGCAGGCGAAAGGAAGGTAGAGATATTCTGACAATGATACATGAAAAATTGAGATTCGAACCACAATAAAAACGAATGCAGCAGATAGTGCTGTCCTCATTCGGTAAATTATTGAAGTCCATCAATGAAAATGAAAATACTTATCGTCTGACATGACTTTTAAGAGGAGTAGCTCAATCGGTGCATCGTGAAGTCATGTCATCATAAAGTTTGTCAAACAAATCTGATAGAAAAAATGATCGTCTGACACTGGCTTAAAATGTATTTAATTTTTACTTTTATTTGACATTTCAAAATGACATTTGATTAACAAATAGTATTTAGTAATATATGAATGTTTATCGCTCTTGCTTATAATACCGTGGCTTATGATTTTTAACTCACTTAGTTATAAAAAACTTCATTTGTTTTAAATCACAATAGTTATAGCGTTATTTTCAGAGGATGTCGCATAAAATATATATTTTTTATGATTATAATTTTTATACATTATATGTATCAGAATTCTGAATTTCTAAAACTGATCATCAGATATGCTTATAATATATTCCATACTTAAATTTTTACAACACTATTGTCATTGCGAATTTGAACATTAATTAATTATTTTTTTTTTTCACAAATGTCAAATTATATATCCATAATTCGACCGTTTTTTGTCAATTAATGACCTTCGTTACTATTATTAATTGAATAATATTGACAGTTCGATGGAATAATATTATTCAATGGTTAAGTCAAATTTAAATTCTACATTTCAAAGACTACTAATAAAATTACTTTTAATCATTAATTCTTTTCACATAAAAAGCCAAAATTGCACTAGTTTTGTCATTTTTCATACTTTTATTTTGTTCTTATGCTTAAACTGTAGCTGACTAGTCGGTTTTAAAATTTTCTGTTAAATGTCATTGTTTTGTTTCAACACCAACGATAACTAGATTTGTTTATGTGAACAAAAAAAATGCATTTGTCAGTGAAAATATTCTACTTGTTTTTCAATACAAATATCTCACTGATACGTTATTATTTGACAATTGTGGGTAAAGTCAAAAACTAAGTGAGATACTTGCGGTTTACAAATTTGAATTCAGGGGGTTATTTTCTTATACAGGGTGCCCATTTTATCTGTTCCCGCCTGAAATTTTAATAATAGGCAACACAGATTACATTTCGCTAGTCACTTGGTAAATATTAGTACTTTCAATCTAATAATCACAGTAGGTATAAGAGTAAAACAAAATTTTATAAACCAAGTCACTTATGAAAAGTAACATGGGTTGCCTATTCATGAATTTTCAGGCGGGAACAAATAAAATGGGCACTCTGTAGTATTCTATTAGAATGTAATGGCTATTACTCATTCAAATGATTTACTTCATTCTCATTAGTAATGGCATACATTACATGCTCAATGAATAATATATTATGTAAATTGGCCAAAAATGGTCCCTGTTCGGGCGCCATTTTTTAAAGGCCAAACGGAGGGACCTGTGTCTATAACCTTTACTTGACGTCCTTTGTAGTACTCCTTCCTTGCTGTCCAACGGGTTGCTCGGACACCAATCGGTCGGATAACAATGGCATACACCAGAGTTACGGAACCACGCTACGGACGGTCAACAATGGCACACACCAAAGTTGACAACGGAAGGTTAACAATGGCCTGGCACACACCAAAGTCATGGGAAACGAAACAGTGTTGTCACTCGACAACACTCATCAACAATCGCGATTTCGGAACGGAAACGGGTTGGCACACACCAACACTCATCGACAATCGCGATTACGGTACACAGTGGCAAACCCCACTGTACGGAAACAACCGGCTACGGACAGCGGTACGGTATATCTTCTGCACTCTCTCACGACCTGCCGGCACACACCAACAGCGCTGAGTCAGAGGCAGCCAAGTTCTTAAACAACTTGCTCGCTCGGCTCTCACCAGGTTAGCAGTATGTTGACATGATCAGCCATTTTGCATTTGTAGTTTATTTTTGACAGATATAAAGGTTAGACGTATTTTGTTGTGCTTGGCGATTTTTTGCAATCGAATAAAATGGATCAAAGAATCTGTATTAAATTTTGTGTGAAAAATAAAATTAAGTGCTCTAACGTACTTGAAATGTTGACTGTGACATTTGGCGAGTCTACTTTGGGCAATTATAATTCTTATAATAGAAGCAGCCAGGAGAACCAAGACCGAAAAAAGTACGCCAAGTTCGGGAAAATGTGAAGGTTTTGCTCACGGTTTTCTACGATTACAATGGCGTGGTGCATCATGAGTTCTTGCCAAAAGGTCGTACGGTCAATAAGGAATATTACCTTCAAGTTATGCGCCGTTTGCGTGAAGCAATACGAAGAAAACGCCCGGATTTGTGGCAAAACAATTCATGGCTTTTGCATCACGATAATGAACTTACTCACACATCGTTGCTTGTTCGTGATTTTTTGGCCAAAAACAACACCGTAATCATGCCTCAGCCACCGTATTCACCGGACTTGGCCCGCTGCGACTTTTTCCTGTCCCCAAAACTGAAAAGACCCATGAAGAGACGGCGTTTTTCCACGAACAAAAATTAAAAAAAAAACAATATTTAGAAGATTTTTTTTAAGAATCTGCTACTTCCGGTTGTCCAATTATTACCAAAACCTTTTCAGCTCTGCCCAGTAATGTCCGATTGAGGAATACATAGTTAAACAGATATTAAGTATTATAGTTTTTGAGAAATCGTCCTTCCAACCGACTCGTATACACACACATATACATCCACACACACACACATACATCCACACACACACCCACACACATACAGACATCATCGTAAAAATATTAAAATCGGATTGTAGGGAACTAAAAACGTGCTTAATCGTTAAAATCTGGAAATGTGATTTTTAGCATGAATCCTTAGCGAGAGGTAAGAATGTCTATACTTGATTTTAGTCATCTTGCAAATACTCGCTGCTTTAAATAAAAATTATAAAAAATACAAATTCATGTGGGATTGAACCTACGATCCCTAGCGCCCCGGTCGAGATTACTAATCACTCGACCACGAGGTAAGTGACATATAAGTGACAAATTTATGAACATTAGCAGCTTTAAATAAAATATAACAATACATTTTACAAAAAACGACATACAATATAATCAAACAATTACATTGTATGCGTAATCTTCAAAATACAAACTAAAAACATGCAAAAGCAACATTTTACTTGTGGGATTTGAACTTCTATTTGAATAACTAAACTTTCGCAAAACAAACTTGCTAACCACAAGAGTACAACGCTAAACACGAAAATTAAATTAAAATCTAGTGAGCATCGTCACAACAATTAATGTGATACAGCTGCATCGGAACTAGTGTAAAAAAATAATAACGTATTCCTGAGATCATTTTGAGTAAATAATGTTATTTGTATGTCCGGAAGCTTTTCGTAACAAAGTTGCAGCGCTATAAAGTGCAACTGTTCAAGCCGTCTTTATTAATAACTCTGGTACTAGTTGCACTATAATTTTGAAACTTATTGTATGAGGATATTACTTATTCAGATGCATATTTATACTTTCTTTTGTTTTTTGTATCTCAACCACATGAATCTCATATGGGGAAACCATGAAAGTTTTTTATTGTTATTTTTTACCTATTAACATTTTTAAATTTTTATATATAAAATATTACATACAATGCAAAAATACACAAAAGGTAATGTTACTAAAACTTGATAGATGTAGTACTTTTTGAAATATTTTAAGTTTTAGAAAAAAAAAAACAAGTATCAAATGTACTTGACGAGGTGCGTTTTTAAAAGACTGTAACTCGAACAAAAAGTTTCCGGATATACCTTCATATAACATTTTTTGCTCAAAATGATCTCCGGAATACGCTTTTCAGTTTTTACACTAGTCCTGATTACCCTGTATTACGCAATGCTAAAAATAACAAGAGCAGTCTGACGTTATAATTTATAAATTTTTGATCCTTTTTTACATCATTATTTTAACAAAGTTCCAGTTAGTAACACCATTATAATATGAAAATTATTTTCCTTGTTAATTTTAATTGCAATTATAATACGTAACCGCAATTTGATCCTGATATTAGTTTGTTTTATTTTCTTTATCATATCTTCGGATGCCCGTCAATTATAAATATTACAATTATACTGGGTGGGTGGTATATTCATTAATAGCACTACTCTCTGATGTGAAATATATAATATGTAGTAATAAGCCATATAACTTATTTAGTAAAAAAAAAACAGTCCTATTTGAAATTGCATAATAAAGGGTTGAAAAGTATTCGTAGCAATTTTTAAACATTTATATAGAAAAATAAGTGAATAACGACTTTCTACATTTGCCCTTCATATGTACTCGTACTATTTATTACAGGTTGGTAATTTTATGATCAGCTTAAATCAAATAAGCTATAAATGTAACTTTGTGACATTTCGAGTTATAACATTGTCATAAATTTGCTCTAAGTTTTGTCCAGTTATGTCGAGATTTTTTTCTAATAATGGTACCTTACGTAAGTAATTCTGACTTAGAGATCATTGCAACTTGTTATCAAGAAAAAATTGGCGCGGCAAAAATTTTGGAAAAATTTCCAGGGAAGAGATGGCTACTTTCTAGCATAAATCGTACTATTACGCGACTGATAGAAACTGGATGGATTAATCGATTAACACTAAGTCCGGGCCGGACCTTGCCTCAAAACTTGGAAAGGTATTTCTGTTATAATGTGAATAAGAATGAAAAGTAATTTATCACGGAAAAAATATTAATGTTCTTTTAAAGAAATTATGTGTAGGTATGTAATAAGGATCTTACTATTTATTAAAAAATAAAATAGTTTGTACTTTGATCATACCGGTATACATATTGTCGATGGTTTACTCCTTTGATTAAAGTAATGCAACGGAAAAGAGATAAAGCGTTTATTGATTATAAGAAACAGAACAGAAGCTAAATACAATTATTATAAACAGCTACGCAATTCAACAACTGCTGCTATACGTAAAGAAAACAGGCTTTCTTGGAGTGGAAAATAAACAATAGTGTTAGAGAGTCTGGTAAACTATGGAATAATCTTAAACGTCTAAGCGCGTCAGAAAAAAATATTCCAGAATCACTTTGCGAATCGGAAAAATATGGGAATCATTTATTATCTCAAACAGATACAAGTACAGTCGATCTTAATTCGAAGAATTTTTATTTAAATAACAAATAGAGAGACCAACCTCCTCAGTATTTTAATTTTAAATGTATAGACGGTGAACCGTGGTTAAAATAATGCAAACGATAAAATCTAATACAGTAGGTATAGACAGTATTGTGGCGGATAAAGTAAACTGCACATATGTGTACTCCGAACCATTATTGATCAGCTGTTCCGAGGGTACCTGGGAACAGCTGACAACAACATATTATAATTTGTAATGCAACGTCATTAAATCTTCTTAATACATATTTACAATTCGTTATACAATTTCATTATCCAAAAGTTTATTTTACATATTGAGTAACGGTTACCACCGTTACAATTGGTGACCCCGAGAAGAGAACCGCCCTTCTTTTCAATTTCTTTTAATCTACTCAAAATTAACTTACTAATCTCTCCAATATGATTGAATAGGCTACTTCACAAGATACCTCTCCAATCTCCTGAGGCAAACCAAGATCCAGCGACACCTCCTCCACTAGTCGGGGATACGGAACAATTCAAGCTACCATAATTCTGGCCCGATGACCCGGAGCTATGGTTCGTCCAGAAAAAGGCCCAATTCATCGCCCACCGAATTTTATGTCAGGCAAACAAATATCTAAAAATTATCACTTTGTTGAAACCAGACCAAGCCTTGGAAGTCCGTGATCTTATTATAAGACAAAGACCGTTACAGTATCATTAAAAATTATTAGACTAATATTACCTATTATTGTGGATTACATTAGCCATATTGTCAACACAAGTATTCTACAGGGTGTGATGCCTGATTTTTGGAAGATAATAATTATTAAACCAATAGCTAAAGTTCAAATCTGTCCTACCCTTGATGATCCGAGACCTATCAGTATCCTTCAAATTTTGTCTAAGATTTTTAAGAGAGTATGTTGTGTTCAAATTATGAGCATATGTCGTGGAAAACATTTTGCCAACTAATCAATTTGGATTCAGAACTGGACATTCTACGAGTACATACCTTTTAAATATTGTAGATAACTGACTTTTCTAAGACTTTTGATATGGTTGATCACAGCATGCTTCTCGAAAAATGTAAATACTACAATTTTTCTGTTTATAGTAAATTGTGAACTTTATAAACTAGCAGCATGGATAAAAAATAACGGCCTGAAAATTAACGCAAATAAATCGTCTCTTCTTGTAGTAGGTATTTATAGTAATATACCTGACATTATTTTGGATGGTGAGACAATTAATCTACTACTAAAATTTTGGGTCTCAATTTTGACAGAAATTTAAGTTTTAGTAATTACTTAAACCAAAAGCTCTGTGCTCTAGGCTCAAACTACGTCACCTTTTTCACTTCAGGCATGACCTCAGTCCTGCAATCAAACTACGACTAGTGAACACGTTGATATTGTCACTATATGATTACAATGATTGTGTTTATCGTTTATGTTTGTTTTATTAATCATATATTTACTATTTGTAATAGCTAATTTGTATATTAATCTTTGTAAAAGAAATCATCCTGGTAAATTATTTTTTGTATTTATTTGTATGGTTGGGTGGAAAAACAGCCTTTGCCTTCTGGTCAATAAAGATTATTATTATTATTATTATTATTATATGTATATATTTTTTAAAGATAATGTTTACATATTGCAAAACTGTTAAATGTAGTTTAATTTATCTTATGTAAATTAATAATCTTCACTCTCCATGTTGGTAAGTACATTATGTATTTGAATGTTTTGCTCTATTTAATTTTAAAAATAAAATTTAATCTCGTTCATAATTATTCGCTAAAGGCTAAAACAAACTGAACATTGGGAAACATTAATGGTGCAAGAAAGACATTATTTTCATGACTTTGTAAGATAAAAAACGCACAATTTTCTTTGAAGATTAATTATATTTAATTACCGGATTAATTTATTATACATTCCTGACGACACCTTGAACTAAATAGAATATTATTTAAAATTTATTACACAGATGTAAGTTCTGAGAGAAATATTATATACGCAATAAATACGTTTCTAAATTTTCAAGATTAATAATGATGTAAATAATAAGTACTCGCTAAAGTTTCACAAACTAAATATTTACAGAAGAATTATTCCTTTATATCTAATCTATTAGACAGGTGGAGGGTGTTTTGGACAACACGAGAATAAAACTTCTAGAAACGGTGCTTGTATTAAATCTACTTGGTTGTTCAATAAATTTTGATTATCTTGAAGGGCTTTCCTAATTTCAAAGGTATCTAGGAATAATAATGTAATCGTTATTTTGTGCTATTTGGATAGAAGTATTAAGCTCTTTTTTAAGGTCTTGTTTATTTGTATATTAATTAATCTATTGATTGAAGAATAAAATGCTGCAATTTTTTGGATTAAATTGTTAAAAAATAACATTTAAAATTATCCATGAATATCTCAGCTAGTAATGGAAAAGTGGAGATCCCTTGGGTAGGTCATCTTCTTGCATATAATAGTTTTCATTAAATATAAAATAATTTTCTTCTAGACATAAGTTAATTAATAACCAAGGGATTTTTGTCGTTCTCCTTTTGTTTAATAATCGACCTAATTCACTAAGATAGTTGTTAACATAGTTGTTAGCTAACAACTGAGTGTTAACAACAATTTTTAGCACAAGAGTTGCTAAAAATTGTCATTCGATTGGTATTCAGTAAATATATGGTTAACGATAAATGGTCGTTGTGAATAATCGTTAAATATAGCAGTGAAGTTATTAACAATTGAGTTAAAAGGCATGTCCATTCTCAATATTTGTACATATTTCTACTATATTGACGTCAAGTGACAGATTATGATTAGTTTGACCTTTGAGCTTTTAATAATGAGTGATAAGAATATTCGGGGTACAAGATGTTTCGTGGAACAATATTATCTAATGGTAGATTACATTTGTGAACATAAAAAAATGATTTTGAGCAAATTAAAGTACATGAAACTAGTTTTGCGTTTCATTTTTCTAGTTGGAAATTTTACAAATCGTTGATTGACTTCACGGAAAATTGAAATTTTGCCTTGTAATCCCATATAAGACCCATAGCCAGGTGATGAAATTAAATGTTAGATGAATCTGAAAATTTGTTCAATATTAAGAATTAAAACATTTGTTATAAATTTATCATTCACTGTAAAATGATTTGGAATAAATGTAAATCTTTCATCTTGTGACATGAGACCATCCAGTGCCATTCAGTTCACGAATTAAATCATGAACACTTTGCTCAGTTTGAATAACTTTGTAAATATTTTTTCCGATATTGAGAATGGATTATTAATATCTTGCATTTTTTTGGATAATTTTATAATCTTGTCTAAAAAAAAGTATATAATTATTTGCTGTCGTTCTTCTATTTCCAACAAAAGTTTATTTCCTAACATAAAATTTTCAAGAAATACCATTTACCAACGATTGTTCAATAACAACGGAGAGAAATGCAGTTGTTAGATTAGGAAGTAAAGTAACGACTAGTTGTTAAATATTAGCAACTTGATGTAATAGTGAATTGGGATTTTAAACTTAGCAACTAAAATTCAACTTAACAACTGAAAATGATTGTTTGAATCCGTGCGAGGGTTGCGTGCTGTTTGAATTGAAATAAAAACACTGATTAGTTTTAGTACTTTATTTGACTGTTGTTACGTTTAGAATGAATACAGTATGTACAGATATTTACAGAGGTAAACTTACAGGGTAACTACAAGTGGGGATGAAACGGAGACCGAGAAAATGCTCGCTTGAACAATGATTGTTAATTTTAACAACTTTGCTTAGAGATTTAAGTCAATTATCTATTACCTTATGAACAGGAATGGACGCAAAAAGGTTAGTAGCATCAAACGATACTAATTTAGAGCTATCCGGAATGGAAATATCTTAGACTTTATTGACTAATTCCAAGCTGCTCTTTATAATAAATTTTGGATTAAAATTTAAAATAGATAGTTGTTGCGAGGACGAATCGGAAAGTTCATAGAACGATATACAAAATATAACGTTTGGAGGAATTTTATATTTATTTTTTTACATAGTCTCCTTTCAACTCGAAAAATTTTGGCCATCACTTTTCAAAACCTTTTATTCCTTCAGTCGGATAAGAATGATGTAAACTCTCGAAATATCCATTTATAGCTTTGATTTCCAGTATTTGATGAGAATTTCTTCCCAGATAACCACTTTTAGGGTTTGGGAACAGAATGAAATCACATGGAGCCAACTCTGGTGAGCATGGTGCATTAATTCGAATCGCGATTCATGCATTCCGCCGTTACTGCACGAAACTCGTTTTTGTTCATAATTTAAAAAATCTGATATGGCCAGCACATTACCTTCCTCAATTCCACGTATTTTCTACAAATTCCACACAGAACTCTATGGGCGTTTTCTTTTTAGAGGAGAAATTAACTCATTTAAACCACGTACTAAACTGAACTCAACTACTAAAAGAACAGTATGTTTTTAAAATAAGAAGTTAAAATAAAACATATATATCATTATATTTATAATATAATAATCCGCTGTATTGGCTTGTGGCTACATTATGTTGTATTACCTTATGTGATTTGTTTTTGCAACATTAAAGTATTTTACATTTTTATATTTCCAAAAAAATTATTTCACAAATATATTATCTAATTGTTATTTGACACTGACATCTGTCAATTAGTAATATTTGAATATTCTGTTTCCATGGTGCAGCTTTTAGCAGCATAGGTTGCAAGATATTTCTTTATAATTCTTTATCTCCATATTCATTGAATATGAAGATAGAAATATAGTTAAATCGAATAGGGAATAGGATATTCTTTAATATTTATAATAACATAAAAGGTCAAAAAATATTTAACAGCGATTTTCAAGAAATACTATTAAAACCTTCATATTAGGGTACTTCCGGTTAACCAATCGTAACCAAAATCTAATCCACTCTTCATATGAACGTACGAAAGACGAATATGAAAAAAATATAATTTTTGGAATTGCAGTATTGGAGAAATTTTCTTCTCCACACACACACATACACATCATCGTAAAAACAGTGAATTCGTATTCTAGGGACTCTAAAACGTGCTTATTCATTAAAATCTCACCATCAAATTTTTTGACCAAAGACGATGCCTTCCTTACCTATAGCTGACGGAAGGTATAAATACACAAGTTGTTTACTCTAGTAGACTCTCACGGTTGTCTGAAATTTTGACAGAATTATTTGAAAGATCACGCTTTCAATATATATGAACGACATTTCCGCAGAACATAATCTATTAGCTCGTTCTAGAATTATTTCGATCCGCGCTCGTAAATAGTAAGTTGATACTTGCATAATTAATTAAATGACATATTGTAAACACGGGAGGGAGAAGGAAGAAGGAGAAATGCTGGGAGTACTTTTACCGAATGATGATACATTAACACACACCCTTACACCCATAATTTAGGAGAGTTTATAAAAAGGTTATTTACTCTGCACTCGCTTTGTAACAATATCAGTCATGCATAAAAGTAAATGTAAATCATCCCCTAGACATTTTATAATATATAATAATATTGTACGTAATACTCTTACTTGTATAAAACAAATGACATCTCCGCAGATATAATGTTAAACAACTAGATTTAAAAAATGTTATATAAAGTGGTTACTATAGTTACATAAAAATATAGTATTAAAAAATATTGAAATGTATTATGTGTTATTCTGACATAAATAAAGAATATAATAAATTGTAATACATTTATAATTTGCAACGATTTCACTGCATATTTAACAGGTTATGGGCCCAGGGACGCGTTCGTTACAGTAAAAGTACAGGAATCTAATTATTTATAATTTTAGAAGAAAAAAAAATGACAGAATTCAGTCACAGAATCGAAAAACTTCAGGGTAGTGAAAACTACAGAACTTGGAAGCTGAATATGCGATCACTGTTAATAACGAAAGGGTTATGGAAAGTTGTTGATCCAGAATCATCAGAAACCGTTGACGCCGATTTGGATGCACGAGCGCTAGCAGAAATAATATTGTGTAGCAGTAATCTCGTACAACCGTTCCTGGAAGACTCAACATCAGCGAAAGCCGCTTGGAAGAGTTTGCAGGAAAATTTTGAAGACAAATCAGTAATGCGTCAAGTTCAAATTCAAAATGAAATTTCAACACTGAAACTAGAAGAAAACGGCAATGTTGAAGAATACATAGCCAAAATCACATGTTTATCAAAAGAATCAGTACGCGCAGGGCACACAATGTCAGAACAGTTAGTGGCTATGTTCATGTTAGCTGGGTTACCACCCTCGTGGTCAAGTTTAGTTATGTCAATTCGTGCACCAGATGATATGAAAATTGATGTAGTAAAGGGAAGAATTTTACAAGAAGCGATGAGAAGGCGAAGAACACAAGAAAATGAAAACACTTCTCAATCAGCATTCATTGGGAAATACAATATGAAGTACACGAAAAATCCAGAGAAGAAATATGAATATAACCCAAAATTTAAATATGATAAAAGTAAAATTCAGTGCTATCAGTGCAAGAAATTCGGACATTATAAATCTGAATGTAAATTTAATAAGAATAGACAGAATGGTCGAGTTGCAGTACATTCGACAAGAAATAAAGAAGAAACCTCATTTTTCGTTATAAATCAGAAGAATTATGAAGATAATAAGAACTTGCCGTCAAATGAAGAAAATAAGACTTCGATAGAAGAAAAGAAAACTTTGAACGAAGACAAAGAACATAAACTATTTGAAGTAAAATTAAAAGGAAGAAAAATTTCTGAAATAAATAAGAAACCGTGGATAATTGATTCAGGTGCCACACGCCATATGTCATCAGATAAAGAAGAATTTAATATATTAAATACACTAGATGGCCAAATAATTAAATTAGCTGATTTACGTCAAACTGCAGCGAAAGGTGAAGGAAATGTTGACATATATCTGTCAATCAATCAAAAAATTACGAAATTTCAAATAAATGACGTTTTGTACGTATGGTTTGGTAAGTTTTATGAAGCCTTATCAAATGTTAGTTGGGCAAATATTTATAACGAAAATGATCTTAACAAGGCTTTTAATTCTTTTTATGATGTTTTTCTAGGCTATTTTGATTTATATTTTCCAATTGAAAAATTTAAAAAGAAATCAAATAAAGATTGGGTCAATAAAGAAATTAAAATATCCAGTCATAAATTAAAATCCTTGTACTATCTTAAACTAAGATTCACTGAACTTGTACCACTTTATAAAAGTATGAAAAAATGTCACTCAACCCTAGTTTCTAACACAAAAAGATCCTTTTATCAAAACAAAATCTGCAACTCTGATAATCCATCCAAAAGTGCGTGGGCGATAATTAATAAATTAAGTAATAAAGATACTGAAAAAAGTAACATAAGCATAATGCATAATGATACTATTACAGACGATCCGCATATAGTAGCAAACAGCTTTAATAATTTTTTCAGAGATGCCCCACTGGATTTACTGAAACGGTTACCTACAAATAATCCAACTACACCATCATCTCAAGGTCAAAATAACGCAAATTTTTTCCTTTTCCCTTTTTGCGAAAGGGAAATCGAGGAACTAATAAAAAATAAAATTAAAAATAAAAAATCATCTGGGCATGATTCGATACCTAGCTTTTTAATAAAAATAGTATATTCTTCCATATGTAAACCTTTGACTTATTTGATTAATCTTTCATTTAAAACTGGACTTTTCCCACAGAAACTGAAAATAAATAAAATTATTCCTATTCACAAAAAGGGAAATAGAAATGATTTGAATAACTACAGACCTGTAACTTTAACATCTGTGTTCTCTAAACTTTTTGAATATTGCTATCTGCAAAGATTAGATTTGTTCATAAAAAAAACTAACATTTTAGATAAAAATCAATTCGGCTTTCAAGCCAACTCGTCTACACTAGATGCAATTCAACATTTTTATGTAAAATTGGTTCAAGCTTTAGAGAACGGTGAATGCCCAGTCGGGGTATTTTGCGACTTAAGTAAGGCCTTCGACTGCGTAAATCATGATCGTCTCTTGGGTAAACTCGAATGTATGGGAATCCGTGGAGCACCCTTGGAGTGGCTCCGAAGCTTCTTACAAAATAGACTCCAGTATGTATCACTTGATTACACTTGCAAGAATGCAAATGAACTAAAACTAGTCCCATCAAATTATCTTACCAGTAATGTGGGTCTACCTCAAGGAACGGTTTTAGCTCCTATTCTTTTTATTTTCTATACAAATGATATTAATCTATCACTTAAAGACCATTCTGCAATATCACTTTACGCTGATGATACGTCAGTTGTTGTCTCAGACAAAGATAGTGAGAAACTTCAACAAAAATGTAATACTTGTGTACTTAGTATCGTGAACTGGTGCAATGATAACTTTTTATTTCTTAATAAGACTAAAACTACTTTTGTCCAATTTCACAATTATCAAAAGAGAAATATTCCCGATTTGAATATTTCTCTTTATGATTATAAATTACACAGATCTCAAAAAACTAAAATTTTGGGTTTGACAGTAGATGAAAATCTTAACTGGAAATCGCAATGTAGGGAAATCATTGCTTCACTTAATAGTACTTGTTATCAAATTAGACATTTGAAATGTTTCTTAACTGAACAACAATTGCTAAGGTATTATTACGCTATAGTTGAATCCAAATTACGATACGGTGTATTATTCTGGGGAACATCTGCAGAAGCTCATGATGTGTTCTTAGTGCAAAAGAGAATAGTAAGATGTATAGCTGGTTCTAGTAGAACTCAGAGTTGCAGAAATTTGTTTAAGAATTTTGGCATTCTTCCTCTTACCGGCATTTTCATACTAGAACTATGCTGTTTCGTCCATAAAAATAAATCAAAATTTTCAATACAAAGTGACTTTCATTCGATAAATACAAGAACGAAAGACAACTTTCGAGTACCCTTTGGTAAAACTAAAATAGGGCAAATGGCCCCTCATCTTCTTGGGTTGCACATTTATAATTTATTACCACAAGAAATTAAATCTGTGAACTGCCTCAATCACCTTAAAAATAATTTGAAACGTTTTCTTGTTCTAAATTGTTTTTACAACTTGAACGAATTTTATGATTATTGTAAATAATTTTCTGTACTCTTTGACTTATTCCTATACATTGTATTATCAGTGTCTCTTGAAATAAAAGTGATTATTATTATTATTATTATCCACACTAGCAGCTAACTTATTATCTGTTAAAAAATTGTCAGAAAAAGGACACAAAGTAGTTTTTGAAAATAAGAAGGCAAGAATATTTGGTCCAGTTCCAGAAAGAAAGTTAATCGCAACAGGAACATTGAAAAATGATTTATTCGTTTTAGACACCGTTAATAAAACCGAGAAAAGTATGTTAAGCGTCAATGAAAATGACGAATCATTCATAAAATGGCATAAAAGACTTGGACATATAAATTTTAATAATCTGCGTAATATATTGAAGCAAAATAACATATATTTGAACAATAATAATAAACATTTAAACTGCGATACTTGTGAAGCAGGAAAATTCAAAAGATTACCTTTTCCGAAAAGTAAAACAACACGACAGAAATGTTTAGAACTAGTACATTCTGATATTTGTGGTCCAATCACACCATCATCATTGGGAGATAATAAATATTTTCTGACATTCACGGATGACTGTTCAAGAAAATCATGGATCTATTTTTTGAAAAACAAGACAGAAGTATTAGACAAATTCGTCGAATTCAAGAATGAAGTAGAAACTTTTGCAGAACAAAGAATAAAAACATTACGCACAGATAATGGTACAGAGTACGTGAATAAAGAATTCAAGAAATTTTTAAGAGAAAATGGAATTAGACACGAAACTACAACTCCTGGTTCACCACAACAAAATGGGATTGCCGAGCGACTAAATAGAACTCTCGTAGAAAAAGCAAGATGTCTAATTTATGAAGCTTGCGCACCGAAAGAATTATGGGCAGAAGCAGTTTATGCATCGAATTACCTGAAAAATCGAACACCTACAAGAATATTAAATAATCGAATTCCTGAAGAAATATGGACTAAAAGGAAATTCAGTATCAAACATTTAAAAATATGGGGATGTAAAACATTTGTTTATATTCCAAAAGAACGAAGAGAGAAGTTTGATTCAAAAATGAAAATATGTGCATTAGTTGGATATTGCGAATTATCTAAAGCATATAGACTTTACGATTCAACAAGCAAGAAAGTATTCAAAGGCAGAGACGTAAAATTTATTGAAGATGTTTTTGGTCCATTTGAAGAATTAAAATCAACTGAAAATAAAGATATTTTGCTTGAAAATCAATTATTGAATAACAAAATTGGAACAGAACATGATAATGTACCTGAAAATATAGAAGAAATCATAGAAAATGAAACAGAAAAAAGTAGTGAAGACAATCATTCAAGAATAAAAGAAAATGAAACAAATTACAAAACAAGATATGGACGAGTAATAAAACCACCAGAAAGATATGAAGTTGCTGATATTTGTACAGAAGATAACATTTCAGTGGATGAAGCATTGAAAGGTCCAAACGCTTCAAAATGGCAAGAAGCTATGGAAGAAGAAATGAAGAGTTTAGAAGAAAACCAAACTTGGAACGTCGTAGATTTACCCCCTGGAAAAACTCCGATTGGTTGTAAATGGATTTTAAAAATAAAACGCCATGCAGATGGAAGTATAGAACGTTACAAAGCTCGTTTAGTAGCTAAAGGTTTCGCACAAGAACAAGGAATTAATTTTGATAAAACCTTTTCTCCTGTTGTGAGAACGACTACACTGAAAATACTTTTAGCATTGGCAACAGAATTTGATTTGGAAATTCATCATCTCGATATCAAAAATGCATACTTGAATGGAAAAATTGATGATGAAATATATATGGAGCAACCTAAGGAATTTATTATTCCTGGATATGAAAATAAAGTTTGTAAACTAAATAAAAGTTTATATGGTTTACGTCAATCGGGCCGAATGTGGAATAAACAACTAGATGAAGAATTAATAAAACTTGGTTGTAATCGACTAAAAACTGATACTTGTGTTTATTTGAAAAAGGAAAATGATAAAATTTTAATCATTGCAGTATATGTGGATGATCTACTAATAATATCAAACGATATTAAGGAAATTGACAATTTCACGAAGAAAATAGAAAAACAATTCAAGATGAGATATCTAGGTCCAGTAAATTATATACTTGGAATGAAAGTAGAACGTAATAGAGAAGAAGGAACTTTGATTTTACATCAAAAGAAGTATATTGAAGACATCTTAAAACAATTCAATATGGAAAATTGTAAATCAGTATCTACGCCTATAACCTTTTCAAAGAAAAACGAAGAAAAAGAAAAGAAAATTGATATTAAAATGGAACACCAAATCATTCCATACAGAGAAGCTGTTGGAAGCATTTTGTATGCAGCAAATTGCAGTCGTCCAGATTTATCCTTTCCAGCAAATTACATATCACGTTTTTGTACAAATTATAATAAAGAAGCTTGGATGACAGTAAAAAAAATTCTTAGATATCTGAAAGGAACTACAAATTATGCACTAAAATTTCAAAGAACAGGAAAACCATTAAAAGCCTACGTGGATTCAGATTGGGCAGCAAATGAGGAAGACAGAAAGTCAACAACGGGTTTTGCAATAGTGATGGCCGGAACAGCAGTCAGTTGGAAAACTAAACAACAGTTGCTTTGAGCAGTTGCGAAGCAGAATACATGAGTTTAACAGAAGTTGTCAAAGAAATCATTTATATACGAAAACTTATAGAAGAAATGAACATTCCAGAGTTCACAAGAATGATAATTCAAGAACCAACCGAAATACTCTGCGATAACCAATCAGCGATCAAGCTTGCGAACGAACCTACTCTGCATGAAAGAACCAAACACATCGATATCAGATACCATTTTATTCGGGACAATGTAAATAATAATATTGTGAACATATCGTATTGTCGAACAGATAAAATGGTAGCTGACTTCCTCACAAAAGTTGTTTCTGCCAATAAATTAGAATTTTGCTGTAAAAATATAAATTTGGCAAACTTCGTTTGAGTGGGGAGTGTTAAACAACTAGATTTAAAAAATATTATATAAAGTGGTTACTATAGTTACATAAAAATATAGTATTAAAAAATATTGAAATGTATTATGTGTTATTCTGACATAAATAAAGAATATAATAAATTGTAATACATTTATAATTTGCAACGATTTCACTGCATATTTAACATATAAGTATTATAAAATCTTGTAATTATTGGCTTTTAATGGAAGTTAGCACATGTATGGAAACATTTTTAATCGGAACTATTTATATAAAACCTACTTTAGACAGCACCATACCAGAGTTATTAGAAGATTCACTTTACTCTACGCCAAAGTTGTCAACCTGGGAGACTTCAATGCCAAAATTGGACAACTGAACCAATTCTCAGAAATTTGTATCAATAACTCAAATATCTATGAGTAGAGGATCTCTAAAGAAGAGGTATCCGACTTAAGGGGTAAAAAATTAACGAAAATAATGGAAAATCAAGATTTACATGTTCTCAACGGGCGGTCTTGCGGAGATTATCCTGGTGAGCATACATATTTATGTCATAATGGGCAAAAGTGTAATATACTTGATATGGGTGGATACATTTACCATGGAATACGTGGCTAGATTTGAGGTTTTCTAATTTAGAATCATCGGGTCATACTTTTTATCCTTTGACGCTACTAAATATATGAAGTCAGTTAACATTACACAAAGCAATAAGGTAGAATATATTACAGAATTTAAATTTTTGTTGTTTTAAATCGTATAAATAAACAAAACCTGTGGATTAATGATGACTGTTGCAATCTAAAACAACAAGCTAAAGCCCTTTTAAAAAAGTATAAAAATGATCCATGTGATAAAAACACCTTAAATTTTATAGAAAGTAAACGCGCTTACCTAAAACTTATAAAACAGTGTAAAAATGAATATCAACGTTCAATTTCTAATAAATTTTCAAATGTAAAAAATAACAGCGATATTTGGAATGTAATAAAACAACTTAAAGCGAGACGTACTACTTCAAACTACATCGGAAAAGATGTGTGGGAAAGTTTTACAATGCTTTATATCAAAAGTCGATAAAAACTATACACAATTGATGACTTCCATTAACGATTATAAGGTGGAAAAGACCCCAGGTTTGGACGATGTTAACAACAGCTTTTATAAACACTTAGCAATTGGCTTCACCATCTATTAAACGTATTTAAAAAAATTCTTGAGGTAGAAGATACACCTTCTCCATGGTCCGAAATTCAGTTATTTATGCTCTAAGGAGACTTTTATGACCCTCTCATCTACCGGGGTATTGCTTTAGTTAATTACATACGCAAATTGATTACACAAATTATAGCAACTCGTATTCAAAAGCATCTTGAAATTAATGATATTCAGTGTCAAAATCAAATGGGGTTCCGCAAAAAATAGGAGTATAATTATAATAGATAGTATATTTGCATTAGCATCAATTATTCATTTGCATCTAAGATTAGCCAAAAACTCAGTATATGCTATATTTGTTAATTTTATACATGCGTTTGATTCCATTCGATATTTTGGTGTAAATTATACGACGTAGGAATTAGTTCAAAACTAATAAGAATATTTGTATAAAAATGCAGGTATAACTTTTAAAATTTTTGATGTAATGCCCTATAAAGCAATAAATGTAACAGAAGGCTTGTTACAAAGGGAAATTTTATCCCCAAACCTTTTTCTATATACATCAACGATTTAGAAGAGTACTTACGTAACTCACACGTTAGTAGTCTTAACATTGATGGGTACAGAGTGATATACTAATTTTAACAGACGCGGATGATTTAATAATACTTTGTAATTCTCCTATAGACGTGCAAAGGAAATTAAATTTACTGAAAACATACTGTAACAAAAACAAATTAATACTAAAAAATCAAAAGTTTTACGGTCTCATAAAGATCGTATCAACAAATCATCAGCTTCCTTTAGATATTTTGTTATCTAGGCATTATATTTACGAATTCAGGCAAATTTTTAGAAGCACCAACTACTGCCGCAGCAAAAAATATTTTGGCTAAAGGGAAATCAGTCATGTGGGAAGAAGAATTATATTATTAAAATCAATATTTAATGCTACCGCTATGTACGGCGTCGATGCATAGAGTTTGTGTTATTATGATAAACTTGAACAATGCCAATTTCGTTATATAAAAACTATTATATTCTGTGCAAAAAATACATCGGGATTTATGTTCAGACTAGAAACAGGTTTAAAACATATAAAAATAGAAATACTTTAAAGAACGTTAAATATATTAAGGACTCGCATATAACAAAAGTAATATACAACAGACTACTTAACTTAGATAAAAGTCCTAATAATCCGGCGGAATACATTTGGGCAACGCAATAGGGGAGGATCACTAAGTGAAATTTAAATATTATGATAATGTATACCAAAATAATATCATGTAAGTTGCCTAATAGTAAATATAAATGTCAAATTTATGTTATCTCATAATTAAAAATCGAAATTAAAAGTACCACATGTTCAAAACGGTTGCCACATAAAAAACGGATTATGAGGTATCCGGCCCTTGTTATCTCTCAAGATCAACGCTAAATGGCATTTCTTCGCACATGTCTGTTTAGTAGTTCCAAGTGAAAAATGGCAGCTAACACGGCTGACAGCTGTTTATATGTCAGTTGTATTTTATTTGATTAAAACTTAAATCAAGTTTCAATCTGTTTTAATTATTAAAACTTATCAACTGTTAATATAATATTCTATTAGTGAAATATAGATAAATATTTGAGACCAGAAAAGATTCGATGTGGAGTTAACTGCTGCATCGGCAGACAAACATTGACTACATGGGAAGAAAATGATCGAAGACTTCTTAAATTATATTAACAGTGTAATCAAATGAAGTCAAACTGCAACCCTTAACTATTATGTGGCACCAAATGTATTTCAATATATATATATATATATATATATATATATATATATATATATATATATATATATATATATATATATATATATATATATATATTAAGAAGTTCACAGGTGTAGCAGTCAGATTGTTGGGAAGGTTGTTAAATTATACTCTTATAAGTTACATGTCAAGCTTTTGGAATTACTTTATTCCTTCTTCCGGACAGCTACAAATTTAGTAACAATTTTGAAAAAATGTTCAAATGAAATACAGTACTTACTACTTAGTGAGGTTAAATTGTAAACAAGTCAGTCATTAGAACTGTGTTAAATTTTGGTTGACAATGTCGGTACATTATGTAGTTAAATTTAGAATTAAGTTGCCAAAAAACAATTAAATAATTAGAACAAATTGTTAAAACAGAAATAATAGGTTCAGAAGAAGTCAATGTTGTAAAAAAACACGTATTTGAATAAATGCAAACGAACAAGTTAGAACCTTGAACAAATTTGCAAAACAATGGAAAAGAAAAAGAAGAAAGTATATCCAACCGGATGTCGGACCGGAAAACGAAACAAATGTTAAATTTTTAAATTAGTCAAAAATACTAAATAACTGAAAATGATTTGTAAATAAATTACTACGTAGGATCAGAATTTAAAATAATATTAGTTTTATGCAATTCTTTGAATTTAAGAAGATAATTATAGATAGAGCTCAAACCACTAACATCTGTCCTTTTGATCATAGTGCGGTTGGTTTTATTAATATGAACCATTTCCAGAAAATTACGTTTGTTTGAATTAGTTTCAATTTCGAGTATAAATGAGTTATTGTAGTCAACAAAATGAGAAAATATTATATACTAAATATTATATACAAACGTATTATAAATTTAACATAAAAGATCGTAATCTCAATGAATATTTTATATATTTATAAATTTCAAATATCTTCTCCCTGGGCATCTCTTCTAGCAATGATCTTTTTTCTCTGTTTGGAATTGGTGGGTCTCTGCAGATGTATTTCTCTATGAACTTTGTTCTGAAAGAAGAATATAAAGGACATTGAAATAGGAAATGATGGAGATCATTAGGTTCATAGGTGTTGCAAATGTCGCAAATTACAGTGCTGTTGTCAAATATATGACAACTTCCTTCAAAATTTAAGTACAGTAGGTTAGGATTTGCTGTGCGGAGCTGGGCTGAGATTATAAGGATCTTGTAGGGGATATTATGGTCAAGGTAGTTTTGGAAGAAATTGAAGTATTTGTAATCAGGGTTATATGTGGAATTTTGTATATTCTGGGAATCTGTTTCATGAAGTTCTTCAGAATACGCTATTAAAATATTAACAGTTTCGTTTTTAGTCGTTATGCAACTCTGCCTATCCCATACCCATTTATGTCCAGCTATAGATAAGGTGTATTCAAGTTTGCTTGTCCAATTATATTTATTTTGGTCGCTCGCAGTAATTCGTGTATTTTCTTTGAGTTGCAGTAGTTTATTATAACAGATTTTAGGATATCTGTTTTCAGGCATCAACAAAAGTTTGTGCCACCAGTTTAGTATTTTGTGAAGTATAAAAACTTCTAGCTTTGGTTGTCCGGTTTCCCTTCGTATTATATAGTTTGCTGTAGAATTTTGTAGTCTGAAGACGTTTTTAAAGAACTGAACCTGGCCTTTTTCTATACTTTCTTGTTGAGAGAAACCCCATATTTCTGCTCCGTATAAAAGAGAAGGAATTAATACTGTATTATAAAGTTTTCTATATGTTTCCCAAGAGTATGTCTTTGACTTTGACATAATATTTTTTATGCTCCTTGTTATTTTATTCCCTTTTGATAGGTTGTTCCTTGCATTATCGTTAAATGATCCTGATGTTTTAAATATTAGTCCTAGGTAAGTATACGATGTCGCAAATTTTATTTCTTGGTCTTGACATATATATTTTCTGATACGTTTGGGTGGTCTTCCTCTACAGAAATGTATGATTTTTGTTTTATCGAAATTAATATTTATTTGAATTTGATTGCAGAACTCGGTAAATGCTGTTAGTTTACGCTGTAAATCAACTGGTGAGTTTGCGAAAAAAAACTATGTCGTCTGCATATTGTAAACTAAGTATGTCAGTGGAATAAGTCGGTTAAATACGATTTCCAGATATCGGGAAGATTTTTCAACTGCTCATTTATTATATTATCAATACCAGAGCATTTTCCTGTTTTTAATTTGCTTAAAGCGTAATTCACTTCCTGTTTTGTTATTTCGGAATCTAGGTATGGGTGTTTCACATCAAACAAGTTTATATCATTTGTAATATTTCTAGTAAAATAATTTGTAAAATATTGTACCCATTCATTAATTTTTATCGGATTTGATTTCAAATTTGTAGAGTTCAAAGTTTTAATCGTTTGCCAAAATTGCTTTTGGTCCTTTATGTCGAGTAATTTATTTTTAATATTGGTTTTATAATTTTGTTTCTTGAGTGTAATATGTTGTTTATAAGCTTTTTTGGCCTCTAAGTATTCAGACATAGAATTTTCATCAAAATTTCTTATTCTACAGCACCTTTGTAATTTCCTTGTTTGCCTTTTTAGGGTTGTACAAGTTTCATCGTACTATTTATTTGTGCATTTGTAACTATTGTTCGAAATTTTCATCTGTTTTGTTAGACCTATATTATTGGTAGCTGTTGTAATTTGCTCTTTAATATATTTATATTTCTCTTCCATATTTCCGTTATCTTTCGCGAATGGAATTATAATTGACATTTGTTGGGAATATTCTTCGTTTTTCGTGTCGTCCCAGATTGTTTTTGTTATAATTTTACAATTTGTGCTTTTCCGGGGTATTTGAAATAACTTTTTAATTTTAATTGTGCAAATCATATGATCCGACAAAAGTATCTCTTCATATAGGTACACAAAAGTCTATGATAAGTTCATTTGCTCTAAAATCAACCCAAAATAGGTCAATGGTGCTTTTTCCATTTTTATTAAAAAAGTAAACTTTGCCGGTGTATCATTTTGGGTTCTCCCATTTAATACAAGGAGATTAGAATTTTCCATTATTTCTACTAAGTCCCTTCCTTTTCTGTTTAAGATGTTGTCTTCCGTAGAACGTGTAGGAGCTAAGTTGGTATTTTGCATTAGTATGTCTTCAGTATTATTTAATGAACCTATTCTTGCATTAAAATCTCCTGCTATTATTAAGGAGTGATGAGGATAATTATCTTGTATATTTTCTAATGTTTCGGCAAAAATATTTAGCAGTATAGAATATTCATATGAAGGTGAGAAATATGTTACTCTTAAAATTATGTTTCTGGTATTGTATTCAATGCTCAAGAATATGCAATGTATTTCTTGGTTGATAATTTTAATGTTTTTTATGTCATGCTTTGAAAATATTATTATACCACCTATGGCTCTTCCAGTGATATATTGTTTTGTTGCTAGCTGCTGATATCTGTTGTAGTTTTTCAAAAAAATTGGGTTTTCTTGTAAATTGTATACAATCCAGGTTTCACAAAGACAAATAATTTCGTGACTCGCTATGAAGTGTTGTTCTAAGTTATTAAGTTTAAAAATATTGCCATATCCTTGGGTATTCCAAAACATTATTTTATTAAATTCTTCTTCTATTGTTGTGTTGCTTCTAAGTTTTTTGGAGTTGATGTTTTAGATCTCGTTTGGATATGTTTATCTAGCGGTCCTACTTTTTGCTTTACAACTACAACCTTGTGTGTTTTTTTTTATTTTTCCCGAACAATTTGAGTCTCTGGAGTAGCGGTGCTTCATTTATTTTCTTTTTGCGGATGCAATATTGTTTGATTTAGGTCATCTGTTATATTCTCTTCATCGCCGCTTTCTTCTTTTACACTTTCTTCGTAAAATTGCGCCGATAGATCTTGCATAGATATAGATTTTCTTCTTGAGGATGTAGGGTTGGAAGCAGCTTCTTAATGCAACACAATGTCACATTCGGCTTCTACTGTAAAGTCTTTGTAAGTATAAGCAGTTCCATTAATGTAGTTTGTTTTGATACAAGTTGGCTTTGTAGCCTTCTTTCTTCGCTTTTAGTAGATGTGTTTTTAGGGTTTTTCTTTCCGATTGTACTTTTCGGCTGAAGTCTTCCTCAATGAATAATTTTGAACCTCTTAGTTGTTTGGCATTAAGAAGGATTTCTCTTTTTAAGCGCTTTGAATTTAACTCTACTAATACTGGTCTGTTTTTATTCTCTAAATATTTTCCTAGGCTTTTTGTTTCTTCTATCATATCCACGGCCATATGGGTTATGTATAATTTCTCGTTTATTACTTTAATGATTTTTTCTTCCAGTTTTTCTGACTTTTCCTGGATTCCATAGAAAATAAGATTTCTTTCACGAACCTTTTTTTCTAAGAAATCAATTTGATTATCCTTAATTTTAATTTTTTCTTCTATTTGTTTTAATTTTGCATCATAACCATGAGTTATTTTACCCAAATTATCTATTGTTGCTTGTAGTTTAATAGTGTTATCATTTATTGGATTCAAGAGCTTTTTAATGTCTTCAACAGTAGCCATGCTAAAAATTAATTTTTGCTATCGTTGGGAACACTGTTTTTGACAATTTATTTGTTACTTTTCTTAGCATTGCAAATTGTTTGCTTGACCTTGGTCCGTCGATGAGTTTATTCAAACACAAAAAACGAACAAACGATTGCGATTATTTGAGCTGCTTATCACAATTCACTAGAGTAAGATCTAATCTTCACAAACGACACTTTTCTTTTGAATTAATAAGATTATAAACACTATAATTCGCTATTTTTTTCTATAACAATTCTTAAGTCAACTTTACTTAAACCAACCAATGTTACCAATCCCAAGCAAGTAACTACAATATAAGTAATTGAATACTTCAATTTCTTTTATTGTTACCTAGAAAATCTGATGTGGCCAGCACATTACCTTCCGTCAATTCTGTGTTATTATGTACAAATTCCATACATAAATTTTCTTGCAAAAGATTCCATATTTCCAGTAAAATTATTTCATAAATAAACTATGTAAATTGCACTTGACACTGACTTTAGCTTTTCCCAATCGTTACGGGTCGCTCTTCTTGATTTTCATCTTCTATTAATTTGTTTTACTTGTCGTCCTCATTCAGTTCCTTTTCTCTCAATTATTTCGGAATACATTCCTTCCATCTTCTCTTTGATCTTCCTCTTTTTCTTCTATTATTAAAATGTTCATTCTTCTTCCAATATTTTATTCATCTCTCCTCATGACAAGTCCAAACCAATGTAATCGTCTTTCTTGTATCTTTCTAGAAACGTCTACCACTCGAGCAATTTCCCTTATCCTCCCATTTCTTACCCTGTCTGTGCCTTCCCTAATATCCATCTCAATATCCTCCTCTCTCTGCCACATTCATTGTTTTATCATTGACTCTGGCATCTGTCAATTAAAATTTTCTTAATATAATAACTTTTTCCATGGTTATAGCATAGCTGGCTGTTTTAGGAACTTTAATTTCTTTATAATATTTATAATAAATAAATATAATAATTGAAATCATATATATATATATATATATATATATATATATATATATATATAAAATAGAATATTCTATAATAATTATGATACTTCACATCGTTTTTTCAAGAAAAACTGTTAAAATCTTCAAATGAGGTTACTTCTGGTTGACCAATTATAATCAAAATCTAATCAGCTCTTCATATGGATGTAAAGAACAGGATTACGAAAGGATTATAATTTTTAGAATGGTAGAATTGCACGCACACTTACACACACACACACATACACACACACGAGGCACTTAAAACGGCAAGCACCTGATTAAATATTTTGAAAGCCACAGACACAATGCAATGCAAAACAGATAGTAGGGTTGCAAATTTGCTTAATTAATATTTATCAACGTTATTTCATTTTATTCATCGTATGCACATGCAGAGTGATTCATACTATAACAAATGTTAACAGTTTGTTGGGTAGGTTATTTCTTGTAAAAAATATTATATAAACATAGGTCCTTGTATCGTTTTATAATTCCAGTCAAATTATATTATGCATGACTACTAGATGACACAAATTATTGACTGTCAGAATATATCATAAGCTTGTTTTTCAATTCAATCTCATATCATAATAAATTGTGATAAATTATGTATTCAGTAAAGTGTCTGTAGTATTGTATTATTGAATAATCATAGGGAAAATTGCACAACTTAACATATGGTCTTTCGAGCCGGATTGGCAAATTGAAAACCAAGACACATTAATGGCACAAAGAGGTACAACAAAGGCAGACCTTCAAGTTGAATCAATCAATTCTAAATCAATACACAGGAAGCAAGGTACATAATACACATCACAAATAAGATGATTGCCCTTCCTTTTAATTTATATTCCCACCCTTGCCTCAATAAATCAACAAAATGTCTCCAAGAAGACAAAGAAATCATCATTATATTCAAGATTTAATTTCAAAACGCAACACAATAATGTCCAAGCTTACGCGTTTTGAGGAATATTTAGAAGGTATCAAGCAAGATTCCAGCATGACAGAATTAAGACTACGCCTTACAACATTTGAAGGCGTGTAGAAATAATTTGACTCAATACAAGTTCAGATTGAATCAGACCAAAAGGAACAACTAGAAGTTCATCGTGCGTTGAGAAAAGATTTTGAAGATACGTATTTCAGATTAGCTTCAAGGCAGATTTATTAGATATATATAGAGCAATGTTAACTAACAATATAATACCTAAAATATCACCAGCAAGTCCTACAATACAAAGATAACCCTAAATGCGTTTACCAACCATAGACTTGCCAAAGTTCAATGGGACATATGATCATTGGACCGAGGTTTACAATACATAATTCATTGCTTCACAACAACAATTTATCATCATTTGAAAAATTTCACTACCTAAAGGCTTCCTTAAAAGGCGAAGCATGAAATACAATAGAATAATTGTCTTAACAAATAAAAACTTCGAAGTTGTATGGGAATTTCTACAGGATAGGTATAAAAATGAGATTAATAATTGGCCACAACCACGTAAATGCACTTCTAGAGCTACCAGTAATTCCAAGGGAAAATGCAGTTGGATTGAGGCAACTGTGTGATAATATTTTGAAGCATTTACGAGCGCCTGAAGCTGTCAAACAGCCAATTAATTCTTGGGACGCATTTATCATTCCTTTACTTGCTTCAAAATACGATAATATTACTAAATGTGAATGAGAAGCATTTCAACAATCCAGCGAACTGTCAACATTGTCGCAAATTACTGAATTTCTGACAAAACGTCGTATTTTGAAAGCTATTCAGCCCAAGGAAAGATTCAAAGAGATTAATACAAAACCATAAAGGTTTAAACCACGTATCACAACTGAAAGTCAACAATTCTCTTATCCACATTGTCAAGAACAACATCAAATATATAACTGTCTCAAATTCTTAAAATTAGCAATTAATGAACAATAATAAGTTGTAAAGAAGATAAAGATTTGTGCTAACTGCTTAAAGCGAAGTCATTTTTGCAAATATTGCAAATCTGCGTCATGCAAAACATGTAACAAGCATCATAATTTGCTTCTTCACTATACAGAAAAATCTATTTCAAACAACGACGAAGTTACATAGATTCAATCAAATTCTGCAAAGCAAGAAGTCGAAACAGTTGCAACAATTTGCGCAGAGTCATTTAAATCTCAAGTATTACTATCTACAGCAATTGTCGACATTTATAATTCAGTTAGAAACAAACATAAATGCCGAACTCTCATAGATTCAGGATCACAGTATCATTCAATAATAAAAACATTAAAGTTGAAACGACCAATATATAATTCTCTGTCAGCAGTATCGGAGAAATAACCACACAAATCAGTCAGTGTACGGAAGTAACAATTAAATCTAGAATCTATGGTTTTAAGAAGACATTGAACTGTCTAGTTTTAAAATCAATCAGTGATAATATTCCTAATACAAAACTTAACACAAGATTAAACATTCCTGTATACATAAAGTTAGCTAATCAAACCACACTCCTGGCAGCATAGACCTATTAATTGGAGCTGAATTTTTCTTTCAATTAATTTGTGTTGGTCAAATTCATTTAGGAAAAATGGAGCCTATACTTAAAAAAAAAAAACAAAATTGCGTTGGATCAATGCGGGAGTTTACAAAAGAGCCGTCCGTAAAGTTTGTTTACTACCATTTGAGGACAATATAAAAAAATAATAAATCATTCGAATATGTTATAGTTATTATTTAATTTATTTGTATATTGAAATGTACCATTTCAAGGCGGCTGCCAAATGAATTGTTTTATAATTCCAGCCAACTCGTCATCTTATTTTATGCATAACTACTAGATTACAAATTATTATGTGTAGAATATATCACAATTTTGTTTTTCAATTCAATCTCATGTCATTATAATAAATTGTGATAATAAAGTGTGTATTTAGAAAAGTGTCTGTAGTATTTTATTATATAATAACTAAAGAGAAAATTGCACAACTCAACAGTGCTATCTCTTTTAGTTCCCAAAATACAAAAAGTCGAAATTTTATAAATAAGAATTAATTTTCAAATTTTATTAATAATCAAATAAATAGATAAATAAATTGGTAAAAATGATGACATATTTGTACCGTGCGGGCGTTTAATCCCGCGTTATTTCGTCATATTTATCTTTATATCGTATAGTTTGTGTTTTATTGCCCATATCCATATCGTAATTCGTTTTACCTTCTTTCTTCAAATACAACTTGATATAAATTGATAAATTAACTGTTTTTTTCCTTCCGTCACCTTGGTAAGGTGAAATGTAGTGGTCGCGTTCAGCAACACTCATCGCTGGCTTCGCTGAGCACCGAAGTTAGCAAAACACAATAACTTAACGAATGCGATTGGTCTAGCAATTGCATTCGGCAAACATCGGTGTTCAGCGCTGCTCTTCGCTGCCAGCGCTGCTGGGGTGCCGAACGCGCACATTGTCTTTGATCAAAAAATTCTATAGTGAGTTTTTAGTGTGTGTGACGAATTTTTCAAAGACGATAGCTCCAACACTTCTAAAAATTATAATTCTTCCGTAATCCTCTTCTTTACATCCATATGAAGAGTTGGTTACTATAGATCAACCGGAAGTATCTTTATTTGAAGATATAAACAGAAAACAAAAATATTTTTACTTTAGGTAAAGTCTGGTCAAAAAATTCAATGATGAGAAGTGAATAAGCACGTTTTAGGGTCCATATAATACGATTTTATCATTTTTACGATGATGTCTGTGTGCTTGTATGTATTGTGACGGTGGCCCGGTTGGTTGCGGCGCCATCTTGTCGTAGTACTTTCTGACAGCAAGGTTCGGGTTGCTCGGGTGCCTTCGGCGGTGGATTCTGAAAGAGAGGAAGGATTGATGGATAGCTTTCTGCGGAGGTAGGTCAAGGTTTGTCTCAGAAAAGCACGTAGTTATCTTAACCAACTAGTTTATTATTCCCAATGTATGTAAAATTAAAAGGACCTTAATTTGAAGATTTTAACAGTTTTTCTTGAAAAAACGAAGTTAAATATCATTTATTGACAAACTAGTAAAAGAAGGTTAAAGAGACAGAGGCAGGCCAAAGATAAGATGGAAGAACTGTATTGCGGAATACTTGAGAGAAAAGGAACTGAATGAGAACGATACGCAAAACAGAAATGAGTGGAAGAAGAGAATAAAAAATAACGATGAAGAAGAAAATGTCAGTGTCAAGTGCAATTTGCATAGTTTGTTTATGAAATAATTTTACTGGAAATTAAGAATCTTTTGCAAGAATATTTATGTATGGAATTTATACATAATACACAGGATTGACGGAAGGTATTCTGCTGGCCAGATCAGATTTTTTAATATTAGGATAGTACATATGGATATCGTTGAATTCAGAAAAATAAGTTAATAAAAAATAAGTTCCCATTTAAAACAAGAAAGTTGTGCCCCGTATTTGAGAAACACTGGTAGAAATTATTTTTTTTTGCTCATTGTAATAGTCTGGTAAAACAGAAATAGTTTGTTAATTTAACCGACCTCGTAGCTCTTACAGTTCTCAAGATAGCCATAGTGGACAAAATAATAATAATACATATATATATATATATATATATATATATATATATATATATATATATATATATATATATATATGTATGTATACAGGTGAGTCACCGAAATCTCCGTCTTCGATATCTCCCTTGTCGTTAGAAATACAGCATAAGTTTATTAACAGAATTTATTCGTCTACTCAAGGAGCATAACGTAAAATTATTTTCACATATTAAGGGTATCCTATGCCTAAAATTAATAATTTCGGAGATTTTCACCATTTTTCTCTAAATTTATATATTTAACTAAAAATTAAATCTAGTATGCCATTGATATTGTTTTTTGAATAAGAAACAATTGCAGTAATGACTGTAGTTTCATTAGCCAGGTTATTATTAATAACAGTGGGATTAAGTAAATTAATTTATTAATATGAGTCTCTCGCAAGAAGAACTTACGAATATGGTGTATGCTGGTCAGGCCAGGCGTCACCTCACGGGCACTCAATGCTGGCGTGGAGAGTGCGCAAGAAGAACTTACGAATATGGTGTACGTACTTGAAGAAGCGGCAACAAACCCTCTTTTGGCATCAAGAATTTATGCAGAACGGTTTCCGGGAAGACGACATCCAAAGCCGCGTTCTTTTGAAAAACTAAGGGAAAGGTTTGAAAGAACTGGTTATGTTCAGTACGACAAAAGTGGGTTTCTTTCCGCTTTTCCAAGTGCGTACACCATATTCGTAAGTGTATATACCGTATATCCCAAGGAAACCTTGACATAGGCGTTTAACATGGGATAACAGTTTTTTGTAAATAAAAAGTGTCCGGCAGAAAATTAAGCCATGCTATTTAATATGATAATAGTGCATTACCTCCTTTATGTTATTTAATACTAAGTGTTTTATTATCATTACATAAATCAAAGAAAATTATAAATAACTGTAAATAAATATTTGTTTCAATATTTTATCATGTAATATAAAAATATTTACAACTGTTATTGTAGCTGAGTGGTTAGCATGTCTGCGTGTGGAGTGAAACAATTTTTGATGGTTAGAGTTCAAATCTCCATCACGGTATATATTGTTATTGAATCAGATGCAGATTTTTATGACCTACAACTTTTATTTGAAACTTTTTACCAAAAATAATTAGGGGAACAATGCGCACGGAAAAACTAATTTCCCATGTTAAACGCCTATGTTTCACTTTCCGTGATACACCATATATATATGAGGTGATTTTCGACATTTCATACCAAACTACTGCCGAAACTACTGTAGAATTTTATGATTTTTTACCTAAAATGATTAGGGCAGGAAGTTAGGAAAGTCTGATTTTACATGTTAAAGTTCTATGTTCAACTATGCCTGTTACCACCTTGTATTTCATAAACTAAATTTCAGAATTATATATAATATTAAGTTAAAAAATTTGTATGCCCTCAATCTTTGTAGGTTACAAGCATCATACTTCGTGAGCTCGTCGAAATTGGTCGGTGTCAGCTTACCCATTAGCCTGTTTTAGTTCCAATTGATGGACTACTACTACGGCCTATAAAATAGGCATGCTTTATTCACAGCAGGGTGTCACAGAAGTAGAATATTTGTCTATAACTCATTTTTAGGGGAAATATACAAGAGTGTGGTTATAATACCTTAATACATGTATAATCACTAAAATCTTGACATCCATTGATTTTTAGCGTTAGGTTATATCGAATCTATCTAACATTAAACATATTCTATATAAAAAAATCTGATGTGGTCAGCACATAACCTCTCGCCGTATATTTTACCTGGATCTATTCATAAAGCAAAGAATATTTTTAGAAATACAAATAATATATTCATATAAGTCTATGACGTATAAACTTTTTTATTATTCAATAAGAGCATGACTCAACATAAAACAATTTTCACATATATTTACAAAATCTATAGGATATTTTACCATAAATTATGTACAATAAATTACAAAGTAGAGTTTATTATATATAATTTTTTTGCTGGTAACAGGGATTTTCAATTCGAACAACGTTCTTGTTTACTTTCTCTTCATATTTTTCTAGTAAAAACATTAATTTTGGGCGGCTAAAATGTATAATCTGAATTGTGCATCTATTCTTACATATCTTCTTTCACATTTTATTTTTTCATACATGTTTTATCTAAATAACATCCCATTAATAAAGTGATGGATAGATTGCACTCCGATTATTTTCTTATATCGATGTGTAATTTTGTCAATATTTAGAACTTACTTGAGAAGAATTTGATAGCTTTTTCGCAGTTCAATGTTACTCTAGCTACAGTGCTGGTGTACATTGTCCCATAATGTTTAAAACAAATTTAAGTCCTTCAACTTAGACTTGTCACCTCCATAATAGTCACAGATCAAGAATTAAGAGATTCTCCAAGTACATTTTCTTTCATTACTCATTATTTCGATGAGATACAATTTTTCTGTATTTTACGTTGCAGACAGGAGACCATCTTCACTTTCATCTTGCGTTTATAACATTTCAATATCGTCTTCCTTCGAGCTGTATTCTCGCTTATATCTATTCTTTCCATTTAGATTTTTTATATTTAAATTCATTCTATGAAGAAATTTTGTCCTACTTTTCTAATTTTTCGAGATGATTCCAATTCATTGTTGGCATTAACAGTATTTCTGAAGGGTATATGTAATATACCTATAATATTTAATATTTAACTATAAATACAATAAGAAATAATATAATGTATGTACTTCCCAGAAAAATCTTCAGTAATGTCTCCGGATTTCTGACACTGACATTTATCTGTCAGTTACAAACATTCAAATTTTCAACTATTTTCCATGGCATTCTTTCGGCTATAAAATTTATTAAAACAGATTATTTTATATATTATATTTCTTTTATCTCTAAATCTATAGAATATATAATAAAATAATTAAATGTATCAGATAGAGAATTTAATTTTATTTAATATTACCAAAAAAAAAAATTCAAAAAATAATATTTAGAAGATTTTTTTTCAAGAATCTTCTACTTCCGGTTGTCCAATTGTTACCAAAACCTTTTCAGATCATCCCATGAATGTCCGATTGGGAAATACGTAGTTAAACAAATATAAAGTCTTATAGTTTTTGAGTAATCGTCCTTCCACACACAGACACACACACATACACACACATCCACACACACACACACACACACACTCAGACATCATCGTAAAAATGTTAAAATCGGATTGTAGGGACCTTAAAACGTGCTTATTCAATAAAATCTGGATATGCGATTTTTAGCATGAATGCAATACCTCTCTTAGCGAGAGGTAAAAAATGTATACAAATTTGATTAGTCTTATTGATTTATGACGTTTTGTATATTTATACAGGGTGTCCCTTAACTTGGTGCACAAACTTTAAGGGCATATAATACTGATCAAAATGAGTAAAAAAAGCTCAGTCAAAATGTGTCCGATCTTTAATAGTTTCCCAGATATAACGCAGTGAAAAATGAGTTTTTACGAGATTTACCTTTGCTATCTCGAAAACTATAAGAATTACGATTTTGATTAATTGAGACTTTTTGTTTACCTTTGAGAGGTAATCTTAGATGGCCTTTTGTTATTTTATAAAAATCAAAAGTGAAATGTTGTGGCGACCTTGGTCAATATTTAATTTTCATATAACTACGTAACTATAAGAAATTGAGAAAAATGTTTCATATAAAATTTTATTGTTTTTTATAGTCTTTTTACTGACATAGACAAAATTTTATTCGATCGCTATCTTTGTCAGTTTTTCTTAGATTTTTCGCTTTTCTCGGAAACAGTTGAAGATCATTCCTATGTTGATGAAGCTTTTTTATTCATTTTGGTCAGTACTATATGCCCTTAAAGTTTTTGCTCGAAGTTAAGGGACACCCTGTATTATTTACTTTATATATACAGGTGTGCCAAATTTAAAGGTCCACCCTGTAATAACAGATACAATACCTCAAAATAAGCATAAATTGTTAGATGAACATACGGCCGATCTTGCTTCGTTTTAGAGTTATTGTTTTTCAAACAAGAGGAATTTAATTTTATTGTTAACATCTAGTAGTTGTCAGTATTGTCGTTTGTTTTTGTTTTAATAAACGACAAATTAAATTTCGTTCACCATGCCGTTTAGTTTCTCTAATGTCGAGTATGCAAATATTGTGTACGTTTATGGGTTGTGTGACGGAAATGCTCGTGCAGCAGTTCGCGAATATGCTCTACGTTTTCCTCAACGTCAACTGCCTAGTAAACGTGTATTTTCAGCTTGTGCGGGTGGTGGACACTTTGAACAATTATTGAAATAATAAAAAAAATATTAGTTTGGCTTTTGCGTTTACTTTGAACTAAACTGTTAGGTTAGCGATGGCACTTCTTTACCTTCAAGCTGCCATAACTCGAAAACGAATCAAGATCGGCCGTATGTTTATCTAACAATTTATGCTTATTTTGAGGTATTATATCTGTTATTACAGAGTGGACCTTTAAATTTGGGACATCCTGTATATATATATATATAATTTTTATATTATAATTTCTCTTGATGCTGTATAATAAAATAAATACACATACAATTATTCTAATCGATTACGGTTTATTAATTCAATCCATTTTCAGTCGCAAATTTAGTGACCAGGGTTCGATCCCGACGTCAAAAATTATTTTGAATTTTAATTAGTACAAATGGCCTCTACGGTACATTATTGTCCATTTCTGCGTATAAAGCAGATTGGCACATCCTGCAATGGGTAATATGCCGTGATGATATATTTTTTTATATATGTATATTGTCCTTAGAATTGTTCCTCGAGCTTTGAATATTCTTGAAGGAAAATGGGAGGGATCAAATCCTTCCGAGGTGGAAAGAAGTGGGAATACAGGTAATTACTTAAGTGAATTCAATGGAACGAAAAAAAAATCTGATATGGCCAACTTATGACCTCTCGCCATTTCCATTTCATGTTACATAAATAAATATATCATCACGGCATATTACCCATTGCTGGGTGTGCCAATTTGCTTTGTACCTTGTACGCAGATATCGGTAAATAATGAAATACTTGAGGAATTTTCTCGTACTCTTCTAATATATTCAAAATTCTTTATATTGACTAACGGTATTAGCGGTATTTCTATATGTATTATTAATATACCTATAATTTTAAATATTTAATTAATAATACAATAAGAAATTTTAAATGTACTTACTTCCCAGAAAAAGCTTTCTGTAATGTTAATAAAACTGTTGATTCTTGACACTGACATTTTGCATTTATCTGTCAATTATAAACATTTAAATACCTCAACTGGTTTCCATGGAGTTGTTTGGGCAGCGAAATTTATTACAATAGATTATTCTATATTATTATATAATATATCTCTAAATCTATAGAAGATATAATTTTTTTAAATGTATCAGATTGAGAAATTAAAGATCTTTATTATTGTATTGAATAAGAATAATAATAATCTTATTCATTGCCACATTAAACGTAACAACACTCTCATCTGAGGATAAACTTATAGAACTAGAATATGCGATAAAGAACATCAACATTGATATTCTAGGACTAGCGGAAATTAGAAGAGTGGGAGAAACTATACAAGAGAGAAAAGACTACATATTCTGCTATGTTGGTAAGACAAAAGGAATGTATGGTGTCGGTTTTCTAATACACAAAAAAACTGAGAAATAATATAATTGAATTCAAGGGTATTACTGACAGAATAGCATTGCTAAATATAAAACTAGATAACGGCGAAACTTACACTCTGATACAAGTGTAACAGTATGAAATCCTAAACCATGAGATTTCCGTAAATTTGGAATTCTCACACTAATATGTATGTTATCGCAGGCCAAAGTCTCACAACCTCCAAGATAATATTTCTTATGCGTCCGGTTTTGCGAGTTTATGCGTTCCAGATGCGATATTGGACGCAGCTCAAGTTCTACCCCGTGAGAATGTTATTTTAAAATCTTCCACCACTCTCGCAGTGGTGAGATAACTAACACACACCCCCGCGTTAGGGGCTCATGCATGCATATTCACTCTCGGTCAGGCATTCATTTTGCCATTTCATTCGACATTCAGCATTCAGCATTCATTCGCCATTCATTCAGAGATTCTGCATCTCTCGGTAGTGCTTTTTAATCGTGACTGTTGTGAGACTTTCAGCCAAGCAGCCAACTGACCTGATCAGCAATGTTAAATTGTAAGTAAAGTCTATAAATTTTATATGTTATTAATTATATGTATTTGCACTATTATTATTATTTATGTAAATTGGAGATTTGTAACTTTTGTTTGAATGTGCATTCGTTGTGTTAAAGAGAAATATAAATTGTTGTACATCTTTTTATTTTGTAAGGAGCCCCGCAGTTTTATTTTACTGTTTCAATTATCGTATTTCCTACTTGTCGACACTTTTAATTATTATTATATTTCCCCTTATTTTTATTTTGAATATATTTAATTTTAATATTATTTACCTGACTATTTACTTGTATATCTACATTTTCCCTTTGTCTAGTTTTTGATAATATTTTGCAACTAAGTTGGTAAACCGTAAGTATAATATATTTATAATCGTTATAAACGATAATTTTATGATTTCATTTCAAAAACTAGTAACAGCGGTAGAATCCACTCGACCACTGTTACATAATTGGTGACAAGCGGTGCGGATACGAATATTCCAGTAGCTATCTAAATTTTTCTCCTAAATTTATTTATATTATTTCGTTTTTAAATTATCCTTGCAAAATATTTTAAATATGTCTGATAACGAACATGAAACTACCACCCAAGTCCCAGCTGAAGAATTAACAGCTGCCTTTTCAACAACAGGCATTACAAATCATTTACCTTACTTTCATGGTAAAGTAGATGAAAGCATAGTAGATTTTTTGGATTCAATGAATATTTATAGACAAGTTGGAAAATGGTCAGATCAAGTTACAATTTTATTAACGCAAGCACATTTAAAAGAAAATGCAAAATTATTTGTTAACGCGGACTTAAAAATTAAAAATTTGACAAAATGGGATGATTTTAAAAAGAAATTATTAGATAGATATAATAAAAAAGACCCGGCAATTATTGAAGCAAAATTCTGTAAATGTTACCAACGCAGAGGGGAAAGTGTAGAAAATTATGCGACCAGGTTACGAGTAATAGGGCAAAATTTACACGACAAAGCTGAAGATGTTAATGAACAAAAATATATTGACAAATTTATAGAAAAAAGATTAGTACGACAATTTATAGAGGGATGTCTTCCACATATGCATAGAGATCTGTTATTGAAAAACCCGCAAACTTTACAAGAAGCTGTTGATAAAGCTGCTGAAATCGACAGAATAGAAATTCAATTAAGAGGTTATGATAATTCGGCATGTACCAGTAATTTACCTTCAAATGATATAATAGCATCAATAAATGATTTAAAAGAGGAGTTGAAAAGTTTAAAATTAAGTCAAGAATCTGCTGCAGATCAGCCACCTAAATCTATAAATTATGATAGAAACAGGGAAAATAATCAAAATTTTAATTATTCAAATCCTAGGCGAAATAATAATTCACAAAATTATAATAGTCATAGAAATTATAATCAAAATTCTAACAGGCAATCTAGAAGTTTTAATATTAAATGTTTCATATGTTACCAGCCAGGTCACACAGTTAAACAGTGTCATTTAAATTTAAATAATGCACATAATTTTAATAATTTTTGGCCCCCAAATATGCAAAATCGACCCTATAATCCAAATTTGGGTAATACTTTTGAACAGCAAAATACACAATTTTCTCGTAATCCAAATTTAGGTAACAATGCGCCTCACTATAGTAACATGCCTAATTACAATTATTCGCCTAATTTTAATAACGCTGATCCAAGAAATGCTCATTTTGCCCCATATCCAAATTATTATAATACAGGTACATCCGATCCGAGGAACATGGTCAGACCAAACTACCAGTCGAATAAAAAAACTTATAATGAAAATAGAGGCAAAAATTTTACAAATAGAATCTCTCATAATTTTCCTCCTAATGAAAGTTCAATGAATACAAATGACCACAATCACGAAATCAGTTTTCCACAAAATGACGTTCAACCAGCTCCAAGTTCGTCTAAACATTTAAACTAAATTCAGTCAACGATCGCCCCGAATCGACTGACTTATATCACAACACGATTGTTAGGGAAATAGTTACAGTCATACCGGAAGTGTCCTTAAATAAATGTAGCAAAATTGCTTTAAATATTAATAACAAAAATTTTGGATTTTTAATTGACACTGGAGCTAGTATTAGCATTGTTAAACGTAGAGTGATACAGGGGATTAATGAACAAATAAATATAAATTGTAATAAGAGAATCACCGGAGTTACGGGTCAACCCTTGCCAGTAGTAGGTACTGCTAGCGTGAAATTTAAAATTGGCCATAGAGTTCGGGAACACGAATTTGTAGTGTGTGAAGATAGTTTACCTTTGTCAGATGATGGAATAATTGGTATCGATTTTTTAAAACAAAATAAAGCTGTAATTAATTATGTAGACAATGAGATTTCGTTTGATGATCAATGTATAAGAATCTTGGGTATAAACGAGGAATTAATAAATATAGATATAAGTGTAGGGAATAAGATAGATAGTATAAGTGAAGAAAATAAGCAAGGGCTTATAGAAATTAATAAGAGGGTTGAGCAAGGGCTCATAGTAAATGTAGATAAGGAAAATACTCGTAACCAAGATTTAAATAATATTGAGGATATTTGTGAGGAATTAAAAATAAATGGAGAGTTGTCTGATGAATTTAATATAAATAAAAATATCAGTGAAGGTTCAAATTTGAATACGATACCAATTATGTCTAATACGGATGAGAACAAAGAAATTAAGATAAACTATGTTCGTTTACACGAAGAATTAATTATACCACCCCGAACGGAAGTAGTTTGTAACGCAATTCGCGATAATCCGCAAGAAATAACCGGTAATATTCTAATCGAGCCTACCGATTTACAAACTAACGGGTTATTATTAGCTAGAAGTTTAACAACTGACAATAATAAATGCATATATATTAAATTAATGAATGTCAGTGAAAAACCAATTGCAGTTCCGAAAAACAAAATTGTAGGAAACGAAGTACCTGTATTAATAAATAATCGGAGTACAATAGTAGAAAATATATGCTCAATTAACCAAGAAAACCCCTCTTGTAATGTAGATTTAAATCATTTAACTTCTACCTCCCATATAAAACTAAAAAAATTATTGCATGAGTACGCCGATATTTTTATAACTTCTGACACACCCTTAGGATGTACAGCAAAAATTAAACATCACATAATTACTGATAATGTACATCCTATAGCTAAGCCACCGTACCGCGTTCCTTATGCTCAAAAACAAGAGTTACAAACCCAAATAGGTAAATTATTGGATGATAAAATTATTGAAGAATCAGATTCGCCATGGTCTGCTCCAGTAATTTTAGTAAATAGAACAATGCCTGACGGCACTAATAAGGTAAGATTATGTATAGATTTCCGCGCCTTAAATAATGTCACCCGAAAAGATTTTCTTCCGCTACCAAACTTGCAAGACACCGTGCAACACCTTCACGGCGCCGCCCTATTTACTACGTTAGATTTGGCTAGTGGTTATCATCAGGTCGCAGTAGCGGAAGAGGACAAAGAGAAAACTGCTTTCAGTACTCCATGGGGACATTATCAGTGGAACCGAATGCCATTTGGACTTTGTAATGCACCGAGTACATTTCAAAGACTCATGTACTGTGTGTTAAGCGGCTTGACAGGAGAAAAATGTTACGTGTATCTGGACGATATTATAATTTTTAGTAAAAATGACGTCACAGAACACATACAAAGACTGACGGAAGTTTTCGACCGATTAAGACAGAACAATTTAAAATTAAAACCGGAAAAGTGCAGTTTTATGAAAAATGAAACATCTTATTTAGGACATATAATTTCTGCACACGGAGTAAAGCCGGATCCTGCTAAAACAAAAATTATTAAAAATTATCCTAACCCAAAAACCGTACGCGACGTACGTGCATTTTTAGGATTAGTAGGTTTTTATAGAAGGTTTATTCAAAATTTTTCATCAATTGCAAAACCATTAACCATTTTAACTCAAAAGGGGCAACCATTCAATTGGCAGGAATCCACGCAGGCAGCATTCAATAATTTAAGATCAGCACTTTTAACGGAACCGATTTTGAAATTTCCCGATTTCAATAAACCATTTATTTTAGCAACTGATGCATCTAATTTTGCACTAGGCGCTATACTCAGTCAGGAAATAAATGGCACTGAACATCCTATCAGTTATATTAGTAGGACTCTTAATTCGGCTGAGCTGAATTATTCTACAATTGAAAAAGAGTGCCTTGCCATTATATGGGGTGTCAAGACTTTCAGGTGTTATTTATATGGTAAACAATTCACCGTAATAACAGACCACCGACCTCTAAGCTGGCTTTTCAAGGTAAAAGATTCAAGTTGTAGATTATCTCGGTGGGCTTTAACCCTGCAAGAATATGAGTATAAAATAATACATCGGTCAGGTAAAAAACATGCTAACGTGGATGCCTTGTCTCGATTGAATGTTGCCGCCATTGAAAATTACGAACCAATTTTTGACAGAAGCAGGATTCGTGAAGAACAGCAAAAAGACCCCGCTATTCAAAATTTGCTAGAGTTATTAAGTAATGAAAATTCGTCCTTTTTCCTTGATAATGATAATATGTTATATAAAAAAAGAGATAAAGGTGAACGAGAAGATCGATTAGTATTACCAGCTATCATGAAGTTAAAAATAATGAAAACTTATCATGATTTACCATGCGCTGGACATTTAGGCTATGATCAAACTTTAGCAAAAATAAAACGGAAATTTTATTGGAAGAATATGGCTAGCGATACAAAGGATTACTGTCAAAAGTGTCTGTCATGTAATCAAAGAAAGACGTCACCACATTTAAAACCGGCGCCGCTACAAAAGTTTGATGAAAATTTACAGCCATTTCATCGTGTAGCAATGGATATTGTGGGCCCATTTCAAACTAGTCGGAGAGGAAATAAATATATTTTAACAGTTCAGGATGCCTTTACACGATACCCGGAAGCAATAGCGCTCCCTGATCAGCGAGCAGAAACAATAGCAAATGCCTTGGTAACTGAAATCATTTCGCGACATGGAGTGCCCAAACAGCTGCTCACCGATCAAGGAACAAATTTTCTGTCAGATTTATTCAAAAATATATGTAAATTATTAAAAATTAAAAAATTACAAACCACAGCTTACCATCCAATGTGTAACGGCAGAATTGAGCGTTTCCACCGGACTTTAGCTGACTGTATGTCGCATTATGTCGCTAAAGATCAGCGAGACTGGGATACCTGGATTCCATATGTATTAATGGCCATACGGAATTCAGTGAATTCGACGACCGGTGAAACACCATTTTTCCTGCTCCATGGGCGCGAATTCGAACTACCCTTTGACGACATATTATCACCAACTATAGAAGAGCATCCATTTACGCAATCCGTGAAAGAAAAGCTACAAGAGGTTTACCAAGTTGTTAAAGAACGTTTAAGTAGAGCTCAGGAGAAGAACGAACGTTCGTATAACAAAAAAACGGCACCAGTAAACCTTAGTGTAGGTGATCTCGTATTTTTACACGAACCCGCAGTACCTCCCGGTTTGTCGAAAAAATTAATAAAACCATGGATGGGTCCGTATAGGATTATAAAGCAAACAAGCCCTGTTAACTTTGTAATTCGTGACGATTTAACCGGCAAGGAAAAAGTGGTGCATAGTAATCGGTTAAAAATTTGTTTATCCCCAATCGACGAAGAGACGGACGAAGAAATTAATAAATCACACCCTCTCGAAGTGGATGAAAATTTGTTAGATTACTGTGTACTACCGTCGCGGTATGAAAATAACAATGCTGACGACAATACGGAAAATGACGTCAGTAGCTCCAGTAGTTCGTCTCGCCCCGGAAATTCATCCGAGGATGAAAATGGAAGTTTAGATACCCCTAATTTAGAGTGTAGCAATGAGCCTGATACCCCACCTAGACGGTATTTAACCAGAAGTTCCGGTCGACCTCCGGACCTACCCTGGATTTATGACGGGAGAATATAATCATATGTTTATATTATTTCGAACATATTAATTTTAGTTATTATTTTATTTATCTTTATTATTTTAGCATGTATAGCATTGTAAGCTAAGTATTAATCATAGTAATAACGATATTAAATTTTTATAATATGATTTTAGTCATCATTATGATATTGACGCCGTTGTGTGCACTGGCGAACAATGGACCCCTTCTCGATAAGGGAATAGTTTTCCTCCGAGAAGAAGAAATCCTACTCACCGGAGATAACTGGATACTCAGTATGGATATCCATATGTGCACGTATAAAACCATTTTGGATTCCTTTGATGAGGTATTGCAGAATATCATGCAGATTGATGTATCGCTGGGAGAAGATATGGCGACCGAGAAGATAGTCGATATCACGAATATAGTAAGTAGAGAAATAACCACAATCCGTAGTGATGTTAATAAGGTTAGAGCAAAATTAACTAATATTTTAAATACAATTGCGCCTTATGAAAGGTCAAAAAGAGGTCTTGTTGATTTAGGAGGTCATGTTTTAAAATTTTTATTTGGCACAGCGATGTCAAAAGATGTTGCAAAATTAAATAAGAAAATCAACTCGATTAAATCAACTAATGATGGCATGTTAAACTTACTAGATGAACAGGCAACCATTATTAAAAATGTTCGTGATAATGAGAAAAAAATAAATACAAATTTTGAGAAATTTAAAACTATATTCGCACTATTAAATAATAAAACTGAACTGTTATTCCAGGAACAGCAAAAATTAAAGAATAGTATTGACCTAAAAATTGTTAAAGCACTAAATTTAAATTCGGCATTAAGGACAGCAGAATACATTTTAACTGACTTAAAAGAAACAGTTAATGATTTTGGAAACGCTTTAGAAATTACTGCGCTAAATAAACTTAGTCCAGTGTTTATTAGCCCAGAATTGTTAAAAAGAGCCTTAAGACAAATTCAGTCAAACCTGCCAACCAGTCTAACCTTGTTAACATCAAACGCGGAGAGGAATACATACATATACTATGATCTTGCTACTGTCCAAGCGGCATATTTCAACAATACACTACGATTATTTGTAGAAATTCCGCTCAAAGCACCGGGACGTTACTTCCATGTTTACAGAGCTCTACCACTTCCTTACTTCACTAAAGAAAATGATACACAAACTAGGCTTTTTATACAACCAAACGCGGAATTTTTAGCTGTCTCAGAGGATGGACAATTTTATATTGAATTTGAAGCGTCAGATTTAGGAAATTGTAGAAAAGGTATTTTCCAAATTTGTCCCCCTATTAGACCTATTCGCAGAATTTCCGATGTATCTTGCGTGTCTGCTTTGTATACCGGAAATACTGAAAAAGCTCAACAACTCTGTAAACATAAAGTAACCTCGGAGAAAAAGTCCGTAGTATACCGTGCCAAAAATTCAAATTTTTGGGTTTATAGTGTCAATAGGGATGTATTAACAATAAATTGTCCGAGTACAGACGATACAAAACCCGTTAACATATCCACGCAAGTAATTTCTGGCACAGGTATATTTAATTTACCCGCTTCCTGCACTGCTCATACACCCAATTACTTCCTGCTAGCTCATACTAGCACCACATCCAAAGTTGAATCGGAATATCTAACCGACTTGTTTATCCCTCCTCTGGCATACAATGTATCAGAACTTTCAATGTATAGTCAAAATACGGGAAATACGGATGAAATTCGGCAAATTTTATCAAAAATTGATACCGAAACGTTAGATAACGGAATTGATATAGATGTGTGGCAAAACCACATAAAAGAATTACGAAACGAGTCGAAATCCTTTTATGAAAATAGTGATCTTCACTTTCAATTTATGGGAATTATACCAGTTTTAATAATTGCTGGCATTTTATTCATTTTATATAAAAAGAAAATTATTAAATTTAAAAATTGTAATATATGTCGCGCGAAAGATATGCAGCACAGAAGAGACGAGTTAAGAGTAGTATATGTACCCGATAATATTCCTAAAGAATCTACCTCCCAGACAAAAGATAAAGTCGCTACCGTAAAATTAAATTCTATAAACGAAACAGCAAAAATTAAGTTGTTAAATTCACTTTCGGGGCAACCCATCTTTTGAAAAAAGAAGCATTTCGTTTCTATTTGTATTTTATTTTATTCTTTGGATACCAGGTCGTACATGGAAATAAATACGACCCAGGAAGTTGCCCCTCCTGTCCTTTGGTAGGCAACCACCGTTTTAGTCGGAATTGATCAGACAAAAAAAAAACCAATTCAAACTAAAACTCTGGGTAAATAGGATAATTTGTAAATAAATAGTTAAATTCGTGCTTAGTCTTAATTAATATTTCAAAGTGTCAGATGTAAATTTAGATATAGGGAGATACGTATATAGCTTTATAGTTAGTTGTAGATTGATAATTAAAAAAAAATAAAAATACTGGGCACAGTAAAATTATTATTAATTTACTGAAACATAATTTGAGAACTTTGTAACGACAAAATAATTGTGTACTAAACGAAACAAGATACTGGTTGGGATTTTTACTGTTACAGTTTCCACCTGAGAAAAAAATACGGATTACTTAAAAAATGGCTCAGGTTAAAGCTACCATCTCCAAGACGAAGGCGTACCCCTCATAATACAGTCCGGAAATGCCAAGGCAGAGGTTGACGGCCATCGTATGAAATAATGGCAGTTGTGAACCATGAAACACCATCGCCGACCTGTTAAAGAATATGGGACCGAAGGAAATCTACTATACAAATCAGATTTCCCCGACGCCTACAACTTCCAAGCATACGAACCATGGGGTACGATCACCGTCTAAAAGAGGAGCACCTGCAGTCCAGTAATAGTAGTATACGTTAAATACAGTATAGCTGTATATCCCTTCAGGATATACGTAGTTATATATCCCTTCAGGATATATAACTAAGTTAAGGAGGGAAGGGTTGTAACAGTATGAAATCCTAAACCATGAGATTTCCGTAAATTTGGAATTCTCACACTAATATGTATGTTATCGCAGGCCAAAGTCTCACAACCTCCAAGATAATATTTCTTATGCGTCCGGTTTTGCGAGTTTATGCGTTCCAGATGCGATATTGGACGCAGCTCAAGTTCTACCCCGTGAGAATGTTATTTTAAAATCTTCCACCACTCTCGCAGTGGTGAGATAACTAACACACACCCCCGCGTTAGGGGCTCATGCATGCATATTCACTCTCGGTCAGGCATTCATTTTGCCATTTCATTCGACATTCAGCATTCAGCATTCATTCGCCATTCATTCAGAGATTCTGCATCTCTCGGTAGTGCTTTTTAATCGTGACTGTTGTGAGACTTTCAGCCAAGCAGCCAACTGACCTGATCAGCAATGTTAAATTGTAAGTAAAGTCTATAAATTTTATATGTTATTAATTATATGTATTTGCACTATTATTATTATTTATGTAAATTGGAGATTTGTAACTTTTGTTTGAATGTGCATTCGTTGTGTTAAAGAGAAATATAAATTGTTGTACATCTTTTTATTTTGTAAGGAGCCCCGCAGCTTTATTTTACTGTTTCAATTATCGTATTTCCTACTTGTCGACACTTTTAATTATTATTATATTTCCCCTTATTTTTATTTTGAATATATTTAATTTTAATATTATTTACCTGACTATTTACTTGTATATCTACATTTTCCCTTTGTCTAGTTTTTGATAATATTTTGCAACTAAGTTGGTAAACCGTAAGTATAATATATTTATAATCGTTATAAACGATAATTTTATGATTTCATTTCAAAAACTAGTAACAGCGGTAGAATCCACTCGACCACTGTTACACAAGTATATGCCCCAACGACAGCTCATGATGATCAAATCGTAGAAGAATTCTATGACAATTTATCAACTGCTATCTGCTCCTCAAATATGAAATTCAAATTAATAATAGGAGACTTCAATAGTAAGATAGGCCACAAAAAGAACTCAGAAGAAATAGCAATGGGACCATATGGATATGGACAGAGAAATGAAAGAGGAGAGAGAGACTTATCCAATTTTCTATGGGAAATAGGTTGATAATTGCGAATAGTATGTTTAAAAAGAAACCATCAAAGAAATGGACATGGATATCACCAAATGCCATGACCAAAAACGAAATTGATTTCATTCTCTCAAGTGATATAAGAAATATTGAAAATGTGGAAGTACTGAACAATTGTGAGTATAATACTAATCACAGAATGGTAAGAGCAACAATCAGAACTGGAGTCAATAAGAAGAAAACCAGAACTCAGTTTACATCTACACCAAGTTATAACATCCCAGAAACAGAGAAACATATACTTAATAAAAATCTAAACAGCAGGATGAACAACCTCACAATGGCAAGTATAACCAAAGGAAGTACGCAAGAAGTATACGACATATTTGAGAGAAACCTAATAATCTAGACACTAGAAAAGAATTGAAATCCGATAAAACGAACAAAGAAAAACTGTCCGAAAACACAATTTCGATTATAAAGAAGAGAGAAAAGCTAAAGAAAATAAAAAACAAAACAGACGAAGAAAAAAGAAAATGGTCAGAAATATGTAAAACAGTAAGAAAAGAAATACGGAAAGATATGATAAATTATGATCTAAATATAATAAACAACGAATTAGAAAACAGAGGATCAATTAAAAAAATTAAACACAGGCTAAATACAAGTAAGACATGGATAACATACTTACAGAAAGGAGAAGGAGTATATATAAACAACAGAAACATTATTATGGAAGAAGCAACAAAATTCTACGAACGACTATATACAAGCACAATATCCGAAAAAGAACAAGAACTAATATCCCCAAAGCTAGATCAAATAAAATTAGAACAAGAAATGATCCCAGCCATCATCACAATTCGCTTTGATCAGATCCGCAATAAATTCTCTAAAAAACGACAAAAGCCCAGGACTGGATAACATACCAAACGAAGCATTAAAATACGGGGAAGAATCTATAATGCCAACATTAAAAGAAATATTCAACAATATACTGGAAACTGAACAAATTCCTAAACAATGGACTATCTCGAAGCTTATGCTGATACATAAAAAAGGAAACAGGTCAGAAATAAATAACTATAGACCTATTAGCTTGTCTTCATCAGTATACAAACTATTTTCTAAAATCCTACTCAATAGACATTGGACGAACAGCAACCTATCCATCAGGCAGGATTTAGAAACGGTTTCTCTACAACTGACCACTTACATACAGGCAAGCAAATAATTGAGAAAACTATTGAATATAATAAAAATTTGTATTTGGCTTTTGTAGACTATACTAAGGCATTTGATTCCCTAGAACACTGTCATATATGGAAATCCCTTGAAGAGCAAAATATTCCCAGTAAATACATCCGACTAATAAAAAACATCTATGAAAACAATACAGCACAAATATATCTAGAACAACCAGGCAGAGTATTCCATATCAAAAGAGGCGTCAGACAAGGCGACCCGGTCTCGCCTAAATTATTCAATAGTGTTCTAGAGAGTATATTCAGAAGAATAAATATAGAAAATTACAGCATCAAAGTAAACGGTACCATGCTTACAAACTTGAGATTCGCGGACGATATAATATTAATTTCTAAAGATGAAGCGGGTCTACAAGAAATGATCTTACAACTAAATAGCGAAAGCAAAAAAGTAGGCCTCTTGAGAAACCTAGAGAAAACAAAAGTTATGTCTAATTCCATTGTAGAACCCAACATAATAGTAAATAACATAAAACTTGAAACAGTTCAAGAATATACATATTTGGGACAAATCGTGTCATTCACGAATAGTCAAACTAAAGAAATAGATGCAAGAGTAAAGAAAGCATGGAAAGGCTTCTGGGCTTTAAAAACTATAATTAAAAGCAAAATTTCCCAATATCTAAAGAGTAAAATCATGGATAAATGTATCCTACCTATATTGACATATGGCAGTCAAACATGGTCGATTACTAAAAAACAAACGCAAAGACTAAAAACATGTCAAAGAGGAATGGAAAGAAATATAATTAACATAAGAATTTCAGATAAAATAAAAAACATTAACATCCGCAAAGCAACAAAAATTATGGACGTAGTTTATGTAGCAAATAAATCAAAATGGAAATGGGCTGGACATGTTGCAAGACTAAAAGACAACAGATGGACAAAAACTACAACATCGTAGCAGAACAAGGTGGGCAATGGATGAGAAAAGCCCAAGATAAAGAAGAGTGGAAGAGGTTAGGGGAGGCCTATGCTCAAAATTGGGCCTAATATACTTATTTCTAATTAGGAATACTAAAATATATTAATATTGTTATTTTTGTACTGAAGGTATGTTAAATAAAGGCTATTATTATTATTATTATTATTATTATTAATATTATTATTATTATTATTATTATTATTATTATTATTATTATTATTATTATTATTATTATTATTATTATTATTATTATTATTACTATTATTATTATTATTATTATTATTATTATTATTGTATTAACATAAATTTTCAAAAAATAATATTTAGAAGATTTTTTTAAGAAACTGCCACTTCCGGTTGTCTAATTGTTACCAAAATCTATTCAACTCTTCCCATTAATGTTAGATTGAGGAATACGTAGTTAAACAGGTCTTTAGTTGTGTAGAATTTGAGAAATCATACCTTCAACATCCTAAACATGTGTGTTTAGAATGTGTATATGTGTATACACACTTGCACACATACAGACATTGTAAAAATGGTAAAATCGTATTCTAGGGACCTTAAAACGTACTCATTTAATAAAATGAGGATATGGGATTTTTAACATGAATCCAATACTTCTCTTAGCGAGATGTAAAAATAAAGCTTACGAATTATGTCTTCAGTTCACTTTGAAGAAGTTAGAAAGTGATGACATAGCTAGACACATATCTAGATTGAAAAATGTTTGGAGTCAATTAAAGGAAGAAGTAGAAAAGGATTATAACAAACATAAGTTCCTCGATGTTTTTCTTATCTGTGAAATTCTAGATATACGTCCGTAAGACTATTTTTCCTCTAAATCTAATTGGTTACTTATGTCAAAATCGGAGGAAAATATAGATCTGACAAATCAGTTAGGTGCATTCAAAAAGCACTCAGTTCTAAAAATAAAGATTTAGAAAACAATAAAAAGGTTTCATTTTTCACGAGTATGAAAAACGCACAAGGGTAAGGTACTATAAATAAATATCAAAAAGCCAAACGTAGTATGTCATTACTGTAAGAAAATTGGGCAGGTAGAGTGCTCGTCAGCCAAGAAAAAGCCATTTACGTCATTAATAGATGCGCGAAGCAATGACGTAGGCTCACACATTTTGTAGGCAGTGGCGTGCCATACATTTTCATTAGAACTAAACGTCAGAATAAGACACGAACGACACTGGCGTATCACGTGAACAAGCTATTTAACCCGTAGCTATGACAACCAAGGGCAATGACAAAAATTGGTTTCTGCGCTGATGACGTAAATGGCTTTTTCTTAGCTGACGGGCACTCTAGTAAGATACTGAGAGAAATGGAAGTCTGATGCAGGCCAAGGAAACTGAATATTGATTTGGAACTAGAAAGTAATATAGCTTTCAATTCTGAAATTTGTAAAGAGTTTTGGTATATTGATAACGGCGCTATTAATCATATTACTTCCAGTAGACGTTTATTTCAGAAATTTTAAGAATTCCATGATAATCACAGTTATCACAGTTTTTGATGGTGAATCAATACCTGCAGTTGGTAAATGAAAATAAAAATGTCTCTTATTTTAGGTATTTGGTATGTACCAAAAATACAATAAAAATAAATTAACCTAGCTCGATAGATATCTCTAACATTTGTTAATTTTTAGTTTCAATTCCATGGCTATCGTTATTTTTCGGGTGATTTTTGACATTTTCATACCTAATTTCTTCGTTTATTGTTTTTTATGCTCTACAACATTTGTTTGAACCTTTTTTACGTAAAATAATTAGGGAAGCAGGAAATTAAGAAAGCATGATTTTACATTTTAAAGTTCCGTATTCCGGTGCCGCAGTCAACACCCTGTATCCTGTATCTGTATATGAAACAACCTGAAGGGTATAATGATAATACAGGAAAAGTATGTCTTTTAAAAAGAAGTCTATATGGGCTAAAGCAAGCAGCTCAATGCTGGAATAGACGTTTTAGTCAATACCTTAGGGAATTGGGTTTCCAAGAAAGTAAAGCAAATCCTTGTCTCTATAGGATGAAGAAAACTGGTGAAAAAGAGTTAGTTGCACTATATATATATATATATATATATATATATATATATATATATATATATATATATATATATATATATATATATATATATAGATAACAGATTGGCTGGAACCAACAAAAATATTACCCATGAAGTAATAGAGAATTTGAAGAAAGAATTTTAAAAAGTAGCAAAATCAGCTTCTTATTTTCTAGGTTTAGAAATAGATAATCAAGAAAATGGATCTTTAAAAAATCAATCACAATGAAAATTACTAGAAAAAGTTGGTATAAGCGAATGTCGTCCTGTAAGTACTACAATTACTCTGGTCAACAAAGTCATTTCCTGTATTCTGTTCCGTGTAACAGATCCACGTTTTTATGCCAATTTTAAAAATATTTTCACTATTATCCCATCACGTCAGAATTTCGAGAATTTTTTAAAAACTTTTTTTGCTTATAATATGTGATTGCTGTACTATGTATATTCGTCCATATTTTTTTTATTACATAAATGTTATATCCAGAAAGAAATCTGTTTCAAGCTGATTTACTTGAACAGGTATGAACAAGTCTTGACATGTTTCTTATGCATAAAAGATTCGAAGAACTATGCCGTTCCTATGATATTGCGGGAACAAACTGACCATAACCATACAATGGATTTTTACTTTTGTTATTTGTGCTGTATTAAAAAAAACATACATTAGGGGAAGTATAAATAATATAAAATCCTCTCTTTATCAAAAAAATATGTTTATTTAAAATAATAATAATGTGTAAAAATCATATAATCTTAGAAATTACAAAAATTCGATGCGGTGCGTAGAACACAGGCATAGACACTAAATACCCATATCCTTGTACCCGCTTGCAGATCTATATGGGCGTCTGTTAGACACACGTTAGCCGTTTACGTTATCTTACATTTTTAAATTGCTTACAATGAAACCTTTTCAACAAAAACGGTTTATCTTTCGAAAAACTATTTAAAATACCTTAATTTACAAAGTCAGTAATGGTGAAGTCCCAATTTTATTGCATTTATTAAATTTTCACACTTTTACATTTGAATGTGTCCGACGGACACACGAAAACCGGATAGGGTTAAATATGTATGTTTAGAAAATTACATGCAAAAAATGTTACGATGTACGTAGGTACTAATTAGATATTTTAAATTTACTAAAGTTATGTTCGTATTTAGCTTACATTTAACCCCTAAAAATTTATTAAAATAATTCTAATTCTATGTCGAAGGGTCAGGTGATAGTGATACGGGCCATGTGCATATCCATTGCTGCTTTTTACCCATTGATGTATAATGCAAATTTTAGGGGACTCATATGTAGATGGTATGGATGGTGCATCACAGAATAACTGATGTTTCAGAAAGGATTTGTAAATAAAACAAAATATAACGCTTGGTTATTTCAAAGAATACCTATTGCAATTTACATGTGTTTCGGTTGTTATATCATTATAAGTGAGGAAAAGTTACAATATCGGCAAACAATACAGATGAGTACCAATGACAGGAAGTTAACGAAGTACAAACCAATTATAGAAAAGGATTATGACCTAAAGTAAACTTAGGGTGAACTCGATTTACCAATATCGCAAGAAGTTACGTGTTATACTACATAGCTAGCATCTCAGAAATGTATGGTGAAGAATAATTGCTGCATGAATGCATTCATATCGGGTTGGTACTATCCTACATTTGGATTAATTGTATTCGAATTATTAAATATTTAAAAATTGTCCTACATCATAGAATAAGGTTTTATATATGTATTCATTTAAATCTAATAAATGCTTTTTTGGTGTTTTCACCTTCCATCACCTTTAGGTAAGGAAGGTATTGTCTTTATTCAAAAAAATCGATAGTGAGTCTCTAATGAATAAGCACGTTTTGGGGTCCCTAGAATATGAATTTACTAATTTTACGATGATCTCTCTATGTGTTTGTGTGTGCGTCTCTCTCTGTATGTGTGTGTGTGCGTGCGCATGTGTGTGTGTGTATATGACGATCCTTTCGGATCGCATAACTCTAATACCACGACTCCAAAATTATATTTTTTTCGTATTCCTCGACTTTAGATCTATATGCAGATTTTGGCCGTAAATGGTCCACCGGAAGTAGCCTTATTTGTAACTTTTAACAGTATTTCTTGAAAAAAAAAAACAGTTAAATATCATTTATTGACATTTAATGTTATACGAATATTAAAGAATATATGATTCCCTATACGATTGGATTGCATTTTTTACTTCATATTTAATAGATATATGCCCAGTTGCATAAAGCATTGTTAACTTTAATCACGTTGTTAACTTTGACAAGGCTTCTTTTCCAATGTATTTTTGATACGTATCCATGGTTACAATGTGTAGTTAAATACATGATCAGCTAACAACGTTTTATGCAACTGGCCCATAGAGTTATAGAATTGTAAAGATATTAAATTTCATAAATTAACCACCTATGCTAACCATGGAAACTGCAAATATATTCAGATAATTCAAATTGTCAGATGTCAGTATCAATGAAAAGAAAATGAATGTGGCAGAGATGAGATATTGGGGAAGACACGGAAAGATAGAATAAGGAATTAAAGGATAAGGGAAATAGCTTGAGTTTCTAGAAAGATACAAGAGAGACGATTACATTGGTTTGAACATGTCATGAGAAGAGATGAAGAATATATTGGAAGAAGAATGAATAGCTTAGTAGTAGAAGGTAGAAGAAACAGAGGACGACCAAAGATAAGATGGAAGGACTGTATTGCGGAAGACTTGAGAGAAAAGGAACTGAATGAGGACGACACGCAAAATATAAATGAGTGGCAGAAGAAAACAAATAATAACGAACCCTAACGAATAGGAAAAGCCAAAAAAGAAGATGTCAGTGTCAAGTACAATTTCCATAGTTTGTTTATGAAATAATTTTACTGGAAATATAGGACCTTTTGCAAGAAAATTTATGTACGGAATTTGTACATAATTAGATTTTTTTAATTACCTACTTGTACAGCTTGTGTAAATAGCTTGTATTTTCATCACATCGTAAGCAAATATTTCGAAATCGAGTTTACAAACTAATGCAAAATGTTAATAATTTAAAATATATATTCAATTTATCTGATGACATAAATATTCCGTTTCATCATACCATCAACACCCACCTTGAACGGAAGGTGGAAGGTTGCTGTAGGAGCTACCATTAAATCAAATAACTGCATTTTAATGTTACTTCATTTAACGTAATCTCTGTAAATTCATGAACTCATAATTTACATCCGTTACGTTAAGAGGGAAAGTACAGTATCTCCTCGCCTTGCGAAGCAGAACCAGTTCCATAACGATGAATCCAGAGTGCTTTAATTCTCGCCCTCCGCCGCGCCCCCGGCTGACGCACTTGTATTCACGGACACACACATGCATGTGCGTATGTATTTGTCGTGAAACATGTGGGGCACGTCCACAATGCGGAGACAGAAACGAAGATATGCGTATTTGGCTTATACTAGTATATAAGTCGAACTCAACTAATATTAGGAATCAGTTTTCAGTGATCACTCAAACGTTAAAAGATGAAATCGTTGGTAAGAAGTAGAAAAAAGAAAACATTACGTGTACGCATCAATTTATTTTAAAATTATAATTAATAATGCTTATATAATTTTACTAAATATAGCCCTATTTATTTCTTAAAAATTGTAGAAATGCAGATAAAATTTGATTATACGAAGATACACTATAATTTTAACATTGTAATAGATTTATAGGTAGTTAAACGCTCAAATAAGCTATGAAATAAATATCATTTGTTTTCCAGATTAATAGTTCTAATTTATTTTTGAGAAATGGAGCTAACAGTCCACTTTGCAAAAATAGTAAAACGTAGTACGAAGGTAACGGCAATAATTTCTATTTCGTGATCAAATAAATGGGAAAGAAACAAAAATATTTTTTTATTGGTTCTTAGAATAATTAATCTTTGAACTCAATTTATTTCTGTATTCTTATGTATGTAAGACTTTGCGAGTCCCTTGTTATTCATTAACAATTACGGGTACATAATCGTCAGAAAATATTCTTTCTATCCTCGATCTTTAATACATAGAAATGTGCAGTTTTATTTGTTTTTAAATTTATATATATCAAAATTAAAAATAATCATACCTACTTAAAATATTGTAAATGAAGGAACATTTAAAAATACTTGTTAACATGCTACTACTTCTCTTAAGCGTTGATTAATAGTTACTCCCAACCCTTTTAAAACATTTACAGATTTCACTAATTTTATACTTGTATCGTCATAGTTTTTCACTTTTTTATTCGTAATTCTTTTTTTTGTATAGTAACATATTATTACTCAGTAATTATATTATGTTGTTCATATTACTATTTGTAGAATTTAGTAAAAATAATTATTTCCACTCATTCACTCTGTTTTTATAACTTTACTTATAAGAGGTACAATCTTCATTGTCATTGGGCTATTTCTACCAAAACAAGTACTGTTATGAATTTAAATGCACATAATTTATAAGTGCATTCTCATACAAAAAACTTCCAAAATATATTGGCATAAATCCGCACGTAACAAAAACAAAGTAAGTGGTGGTGGTGGACCCCAAATTGTTTCGCAATCGACTCTCTGCCTAGGCCTACTGTAAACAAACGGGTATTCGGAACAGTGATATGTACTAATTACTTGAACGAGAAAAAAATATATCATACAGAATACTGTGTTGTTCAATTTTATTAAAACGTGGAGTACTTTCGTCGTTTAAATAATAAAATCGATTTAAAAAAAAAAAACTGTTGGTAAATAAAATTACATTACAGAATGTCCCAAAACACAGGCTAACCCCTACATACATAAAATCACGCATGTCCCACTCAGTGAATTAATAAAAACCCGACAATAATAATAACAACATCAACATCATACAACACATCCTCACTCTTAACATATTAAAGTAACCGATTTTCGGTAGTCAAATACCGCATCCAGATCAGAATAATTGTTACGAAACAATCATCCTCCGCCACACAGTTCTGTCTAAGCAGACTTCTTTCGCCTCGGCCACACTCATAATCGCATTCATACATGGTCTTTTTCTCTTCTCATTGAGATGAATGATTTGTAAACTAATTCAAATTACCCGTTTCTTCTGAAATTATATTCATATTTTTATTTTAAATGTAACAACCTCATAAACTCATTATTATTTCCATTTTTCAATAAACTTTTAATTCAACCTTGTTTAATAAATAATATTGTATTTATTTTGTATTTTTGTGTTAAATAATATTAAATTTATAGTTTATTTTAACAATAATCAAGTTACTCCAGATAAAATGCAAGAACAGTACGAGTATATACAGTCATCAAAGGAGAGAAATGCATTTTTTTTTATGCAATTTTATGCCCGAGAGCGCAGCTTAATAGCTGCAAAGCACCGAGAGGAAAATAGCATTCTCTCCTTAGGTGATTATACTACGAATTTTTTGCACTATCGAGAATAGAATCACCTCAAAAATCTAGTTTTAAAAATTAAGAGCTTGTGACTGCCATCTTCGAAAATTTAATGAATTTAAGAAATTATTATTTTGAGATTCCACATTGAAATACGTAGCAAGAATATAGCAAAGAAACTCAAGAAATTGTTTGAGATTTTATTCTGATCATTGTCAAAATTGTATTTTATACATTTTTCTTCCCTAGCAGCAAACTATTTTACTTCTCTCATGATTTTAACCCATGAGAAATTTCTACTCCCGACGGCGAAAAAAAAATTAATAGTTTTATCATAAAAGCAAGTACGTACTACAGTTTAGAGGTAATTTTAATGCGTTTTTAGAGGTGCATAAGGAAATCATACGGAGAAATTAGGGGTTCTGGTGGTTTGAAAGCCAGGTTGCTGAGACTTTGAAAAAACACAATAATAATAATAAACAATTGAAAAAGGTGTAAGTAGTACATAAATTTAAAAACATACTTTTATTAAAAACTACTAAAAAGAATTTTTGTCTTGTCATCGGAACTACGTCAAAACCGGATTGCAAGATTTGATTCTAATAAACAAGTGAAATCAAATATTTAATTAATTTATGTTAATTTTTGTATTGTCATCATAACTATGTATACTTATATGCACATTTGTAATTTAGAACTGTATAAAAAATTGGAGCTAAACACTAAAATAATCCTTGTTACACATTGTTTACTGCATCACAGTCAACTAAAAGAATATATTTTATTTTTAATTTAACTTTTTAAAAGTAGTTTTTTGCAAAAATGTTACATTTAAAATAAGAAAGTTAATGTCACTTACAGCCAACCCGGAAGTAAAAATATTTTAAATTTGAACTAGCTTAACCTAGCGTGCCATGCAAATAGTTATTTTATTTGAAATATAAATAATGTTAGGTATTTAATATTAAAAATAATATTTGGGTTGAGCTAAAAAATATATGTAGGAATAACAGAAAGATAATAATTTAAGAAAGGGAAACAGTTTTTATTACAATATCTATGTATATGGTTACACCAAGTTTAATTATTTTACACCACTTTTGAAAATTTAATTTCATTCCATATTACCTATTTAATTTTTCGTTTATAAATGAAATTGTAGTTGCTAATCGTATTATACTCGTACATTTATATCAAATTATAGCATATCAACATTTTATTTAAATATCAAAGAAAAAATAAAAGTAGATTGAATTAATATGAAAGATAATTCGAGTACCTACTATAAGCAATTTTTAGTAATTAATTTGTTAAATGGTATTAATTGAATTCATTTTATTAGTAGAAAATTCATATTTTTGTAGGCGGTAGTAATTCTATTAGTCGTGACAACATGCCATGGCAAAGAAGAAACATCAAAAACAAAACGTGGAGTTTTCGGTGAAGGTCTTCTCCACGGTGAATCTGACTTAAGCCATGGTCTGATCGATCTGGGTTTAAGCCATGGACTCGGTCTGGGGTCTGCCTTGCCTATTGATGAACTTTCCCTTGGAGCTGGTCACACTATAGACCTTGGAGCTATCATCAACAGGCATATCACTATTACCAAAAATATTGGCGTACCGGTTCCGCATCCAGTACCCGTACCAGTGATAAATAGGGTCGCCGTTCCTGTACCGCATGCAGTACCTATACCAGAGGATAGGCCCTACCCCGTACATGTACCGAGACCATATCCTGTTACCATAGATAGACCAATCCCTGTGCCAGTAGAAAAGGCTGTACCTTACCCCGTGGGAGTTCCAGTGAAGGTGTCTGTTAATGTTCCCGTTGCAGTGCCAGTACCCAGGCCTGTGGCTGTACCAATTGCCAAACCCATCGCTGTCCCTATCCTAGAACCTGTAAAAATATTGAGACCCATACCGGTGGCTGTGAAAGCTACTCCTGCTATTTCTTTGGGATCTGGATCGTTGGGATACACTCACCTAGGTAATGGTGCCTATGCACTTGGATCGGGATCCTTAGGATATTCTGGACAAGGATTAGCACTGAATAGCATTGGACATACCTTAAGCGGTGGATTGCCGTTGTCGTCTAAATGGTGGTAGATTGATACAATTATTGTAAGTAATAGTTCTTGTATATACTCTGTTATTATTCATATTCATCACATACTACATCCCCAATTGCTCATTCATTCATGTTTTGTACATTTTATTGCAAATAAACATTTTATTTTCATGCTTGTTTGTTTTTATATAACATAATTTTTAATGTTTTTTTTTTATAAAACATTGATTATATTCCCAAAAATTTTTTCTTAGTCAACTTCATCTGTAACTACAATAATTATTCATAGTATTTGGTTTAAATAAAGTGAAATTTCTTTAAATAATCTCCAAAAAACCATGTCATCTCGAAAGAACTTCATCTCAGATCAAATAACGTATGTATAGGCAATGTATGATTACTTTTAACAAAACATGTTGTTCTTATATGAACAGTAATACACAGTTTTCAATACTTTATTGATTAAAAATATTTTATTGTAAATGAAATGTATTTAAAAATTCTTTATTAAACGTTAAATTCTGTATGTGAGTACTATTTTTATTATTATTATTCATTAATTTATTTTGTATATAAAATATACAATCTTTTGAAAAGATTGGCAATAAACATTTTATATTTATTTCATTATATCTTAATTTTATAATACACATATACTTACATATATTCTGGTCGCTAACCTAGGGAAATACCGAAAAGGTTCGGTTCCGAATGACACCAAAAAGAAATATTTCAAATTTTAAATGCCACAAATATGACCCTTGTGGTGCACTCTCCACACCAGCAATGAGTGCCCGTGAGGTGACGCCTAGTAACCGCCCGCACTTTACAAATATGTCAATATCATTACCGGAATCTGTGTACGAAGCAGACTGGCACACCCAGCAATGGGTACTATACCGTGATGATTTTTTTTATATTATGAAGACAAAATATACATATTACCAGTATATAAGTATATAAATTGATGAGGCTCTCGACGTTGGATTGAGCGTTACGAGCATAACATACTATAAGTATAATACGTGTTCATTTTAAGTGGTACACTATTGCTATCTCGAGAACTATAAGAGCTACGAGGTCGGTTAAATTAGCAAATAATTTCTATATTATAAGACTATTAAAATGAGCGAAACAAAAATTATTTTTGACCAGTGGTTCTTAAAATACGGGGTGCAACTTTCTTATTTAAAATGGCAACCTATTTTTTTATTTGCTTATTCGATTTGGTATTTTTTCTGAATTGAACGATATCCATATGTAATACCCTAATATTACAAAATATTTGAGAAAAATGCAAAACTAAAAATGTATATTTAAATATGCCTATACTAAGAGTGCCATGAAAGAAAACAAATAAATCAAATGCAGAAATAATTGCAAAAACTGTAATAATTTTCTTTAATTTGTGAATAATTATTAGTTAGTAAACAAGATACAATATGAAGACAAATAATTTATAAAAATTGCCACCATTGACATACAAAGTTCTAATCTTCTTAATAAACTATTTCTCACTAATTGCAGTGTTCTTCCATCAACATTATTAAGAACAAATTCAATATTATTTTTTAATTCGTTTAAATTATTGTGAACGGTATCATAAATTTTATCCTTTACATATTCCCATAAGTAAAAATCTAAGGGGGTTAAATCGGGAGATCTGGCAGGCTACGGAATAGGACCGTTAGTACCCATCCATTAGTAAGAAAATATTTCGTTGAGATATTCTGTAACCTGACGAGAATTGTATGCAGGTGCTCCGTCTTATTGAATGTGAATATCTCTCAGAAGGTCCAGTGGTAAATCACCTAAAATAGCTTCCAGAATATTCCGTAAAAATTCTAAATAACGATCTTCCGTCAATGTGCCTTCATACTTGTGAAAAAATATTTTGTCATTTAAAATGCCGCAACAAATATTAACACTAAATTTTCTTTAAAAATTTTTCTACGAATCAATACAGGATTTTCAGTATTCCAGGTGATTATTCTTTACATTATTCGAAAAATTCAACTCATCAGTCTAAATAATTTTTATTAAACATATTTACACCTTCATCGGTAAATAACAGAATTCCAGTCGCCGATCGTAGTCACCAGATTGCAGATTTTGTGCTTTGTTAAGTTTGTAAGGTTCATATTTATATTTTTTCAAAATTTTATGTACTGCACCTATACTTACACCATATTCAACAGCGGCCCTTCTGATGGAATATCTTAGATTGGCTTCAAAAAATGCCAAAACATTTATTTCATTAATTTCATGATAATAGCATCTTCGTTTATTTATAAATGCAGAGGTATTGGAACATAAATAAATTTCCAACCTCCGAAAGTAATTATGAGCCGGCACTTGTCGCTCAGGATACAACTCACTGTACATGTTTACAGCTGCATTTGATTTTTTCTACATAAAATGTATACGTCATTCATGTCTACCTTGTCATTATGAGAAAAAATTATTCATTTTGTTGTTATAATACAGAAATACAAAAGTACACTTCAAAAGTTTCACAAAAATAATATTAGCAGTTGTTTTATTGATTTTTTTTCTATGAAATATTTTGTATAGGCATATTTAAATAATTATATATTTTTAATTTTGCATTTTTCTGAAATATTTTGTAATATTACGGTATTACATACGAATATCGTTGAATTCAGAAAAAAAATACTGAATCGCATAAGCAAATAAAAAAAGTTGCCATTTAAAATAAGAAAGATGCTCCCCGTATTTTGAGAATCACTGGTCTAAAGATATTCTTGTTTCGCTCATTTTAGTAGTCTTATAATATAGTAATTGTTTGCTAATTTAACAGATTTCGCATCTCTTATAGTTCTCGAGATAGCAATAGTGTACCACTTAAAATGAACACTTTGTATAATTGAAAAAATGTATGTCACCAGAATTAAATCTCAATAATAATTATTTTTGTCAGTCTAACGTTTTATTGGATTTATACATTTATTCTATTATAAAATCTATATTTACAAATATTTACAAGACACGTGAATTTATTTTTATTTCCTATCAAATAAGGAATATTGAACTTAATATCAATTATTGTTTTCAGACTAATAATTTCAATAATTATTTCGTGTATTAACTAATTCTATTGTGCTGCTAATAAAACTAAAGTTTAATAGAGGAAATAACGGCTTGTCTCGCTTCCGATGTTGGCATTCCTCTCACTTTCGCTCTTATATATCAAATAAAAAAAGTCAACGATCTGCTTTTGAGAACATGCAATCTGCTTAGAAGGTGTGCCACGAAATTTGCGCCCAATTTTACTTTTATATTCCTTTTATTTTAATAATTAATTATTAAAGTAAATAACTTAACATATTTCACATTTATAAATTTAGTTTTAACACCTTTCTAATTTGCTGAACTATGTCTACCTTCCATCTGTCTTAGGTAAAGGGAATATATGGATAATTCTAAAAATATCAAAATGTTGGGAAAAGCGTTTTTAGGATATAATTTATTTTTACAAAGAATGCATAGCCGCATGTGTGTGAATTTTATTTTGTTCTATTTGTCTGTACCATTTCTCTTCTAAAACAATAAATTATGAGAAATAAATTATTTTTTCCCTTATTTCATACCTAGGCTCGGGGCTCATTTGCGACTGGAGTAAAATTTGAAACATGAAACTTATTTTCAAATAGTATAAAAGTGACTCCTGCGTTGTTTTCTCCACAACAGCTTTGAGAGCCTAAACGGTACAGATAACAGAACCAAAATCTGCACACTCATAAATAAATAGTAAGCCATGATGATTTTTTTATTTTATTTACTATACATTCACTGAAAATAGTATACAGAATAATTGCTTGTATTCAGTCGGGTTATCAAAATAATTGAACGGTTCGCTAGAATCTAGCGCTAGAAGAAATAACTAGCAAGAAATATTTCGCTACACATCTAGTGAACTAATGCTTAGCTGTATGCGTCATGTTTGGTTGCAACGAATGTCACTTTCTAACAAATTTATTACCTAGTTATTAAATTTACTTCTGATGCATCTTCTAACTGTTCAAGTAATAATTTTCATTTCAAAATGAAGTCTGCGAGCTTTCAGTACTTTACAGATAGAACTGTCAGTTATTTTATTACTTTAAACAGCGCTTACGCGACAAGTTTAATAAATGCTAGCGTATATCTGGGCCAGCGCTAACTAGCGTTAGACTAGCAAAACAATTTAATGGTTTGCTAGAATCTAGCGTTAACAGGGCGCTAGAAGAAATGGCTAGCGAGGAACATTTCTCTAAAACATGTAGCGAACTAGTGGGCAGTTGCATGCGTCAAGTTCGGTTGACGAATTCACTACCTGGTTCACAATATTTATTTACTTCCGGTGCATCTTCTAAAAGTTGAAGTAAGTTTCCATTTCAAAATGAAGTCTGTCACCTTTCAACTATACAGATAGAACTGCCAATTATTTACTTACTTTAAACAGCGCTTGCGCGTTAAGTTTAATAAATAAATACCGTTCAGTACGCATCAACAAATAGCACCAAATTTTGCTAGATTAGTGCTATCCCGGCTGAACGCGGGCATGGATATTGGTAGCAGCGTATCTAAAACTTTTTTATTATTAATCTAAGAAAAAAATATAGAAAAATGTTGAGATTATCAATGTTTTTGTTTTTAATTTTTAAGCACTGTTCTTATAAATAAATATTTTTAGTTTAATAATAAATGAACAATTGACAATCTAAAAAAAATATTAAATATAAATTCTGAATATTTTTTAAATAATTTTTAGTGTATTTTACAAATAAAAAATGCTTTACTGGAAATTAAAATTAGAAACATCGTCAATCTTGCCACCGTAAATATTATAAAATTATGTGTTCATTTTTAGCACATAGTTTCAAATTATAATAGGTAAGTTATTTTTTTGTCAGAGTCAGATTATTAACAAAACAGTTTTCGATATTCTGATACCAAAATTAATCACTCTAGGAATCTGCTAAATAAAAAGGAAATTAGCAGGACATTATGTGCCAGCAACTTTTTAAATAACTTAAATTAAATATACAACGTTGTTTTTACCTTCCGTCACCTTTAGGTAAGGAAGGTATTGTTTTTGGTCAAAAAATTCAATGATGAGTTTTTACTGAATAAGCACGTTTTAGGGTCCATATAATACGATTTTACCATTTTTACGATGATGTCTGTATGTATGTGTGTCTGTGTGTCTGTGTGTGTGTAACAAAATTTCCGGATTCCATAACTTCAATACCACGATTCCAAAAATTATATTTTTTTTGTATTCCTCAAGTTTACATCCAGAAGAACAACTGATTAGATTTTGGTTATAATTGGTCAACCGGAAGTAGTCTCATTTGAAGATTTAACAGTTAAATTTGATTTTTTGACATTTAACGTTATTACAACTTAAAGAATATATTATTCTCTATACGATTTGATTACAATTTATACTTCATATTTAATAGATACAGAGTTAAAGAATTTTAAAGAAATTAAATTTTATAATTCAGCCAGCTATGCCAAACTTGGGATCTAGTAATATATTCATATAATTCAAATTGACAGATGTCAGTATCAATAAAAAGTAAATTCATGTGGCAGATATGAGGATGTTGAGGTAGATATTGGGGAATACAGGGAAAGATACGGTAAGAAAATAACTCTAGTGTTACAAGTTTTTAGAAAGATACAAGAAAGACGATTACATTGGTTTGAACATGTCATGAGGAGAAATGAAGAATTATATTGGAACAAGAATGAATAGATTAGTTAAAGAAACAGAGGTAGACCAAAGATAAGATGGAAGGACTGTATTGCGGAAGATTTGAGAGAAACGGAACTGAATGAGAACGTCATGCAAAAATAGCGACCCCTTAACGAATGGGAAAAGCTGAAGAAGAAGAAGGTGCGAGTGTCAAGTGCAATTTGAATAGTTTGTTTATGAAATAATTTTACTGGAAATTTAGAATCTTTTGTAAGAAAAATTATGGAATTTATACATTATACACGAGAATGACGGAAGGTATTGTGCTGGCCACAACAGATTTTTTTAACTGGTTTTACAAAAAGAAAATACAATTGTTTTGCACTCGTATCATGAAACAGAGGTGTTTAAAAAAGTCAAATAGCAATAGCACTTTTAAAACCATTATGATAATTTGTTTCTGTACATTAGACTAATTTAGCACAAAGAACTCAATATAAATTACCTATATATGATATGTAATAGATTATTAAAACCTAATATATTTTATTAATGAACGTAATGAACTATATATTTGTCTTGTGAAAGTGTTTGCACTAATATATCATTAATTTTATTAGATATTTTGTAGCTAAGGAAAGATGCACGGAAATGTCAATCTTGTAATAATCTTTTTTGACAAATAAAGACCATTGATACATAATTTGTAATTTAATTAGTATTGATCACATAGTTTAAACTTTCTTTCAGCTACTTAAACAATAAGAACACACTAAAACAGATTAAAAAATAGATAAATGTCAGTAGATTCAAATATGAAAGCATTGTATGCATTCCTAACAAACTATTCAGTAGGTTAATAGATATTGTATTTTTTTCTCACATAGATGATGTGCGAACTACCTTCAGTGGTACATAATTTGCATTACATAATCCTCCGAAAGTAGTTCATCTTTCGTTAATTTTGTGCAAATGAGATGGCGTGGCAGTGCGAGAAAGGAGATTTGTCCGAGACACACCGTGGACCAACTGAATGGCGTCTATGAGAACATCCTCCCCTCTTGGTATATCGGGTGAGCCACAAAACAATTTCGTTGTTTGCAGTAAGAGTTTGGTCTGTATATAAACCAAGGAGTGCACAACTGAAGCATCAGTCTTCCGTGATCACTTATTCGTGTAGAACCATGAAGACAACGGTAGGCGAAACTATTATTGTTGTACTAATTTTATTTATACATGATTCAATGTATTACTGTTCGTATGATTTTTTAAAAATGCAGTTATATGTTAATTTATTTCATTCTTAAAATTATTCATTTCAATTATTATTAATATAATATTATTATTATTCATAACCGGTTGCGGTACCGAAAATTCGAAATACGACCTATTTATTACACGACAGTAACTATTATAGTGTATTCTGTACAAGTTTTTCTTGTGATTTTATTGTGCCTATATTGTAACGGTGACGTCCTGAAAAACGATCCTTTTTTCTTAAAAATAAAAATATGCTAATGAAATTGCAACCAGCAATGTATAAAAAGCCTAATGATTTTATTTGTTATATATTGTACGTGTTGCTAATTCATTGTTTTTTTTCAAGATTTTCATCGCTCTCCTAGCTCTATCCGCTGTATCAGCGGAAGAGGAGGCTAAGAAAGGAAAAAAACGTGGAGTCTTCGGTGAAGGCCTAGGCCTAGGCGGAGGTAGTCTGGGCGGCGGTCACGATCTGGGTGGTGCTGGCTTGAGTCTGGGCGGCGGCCAAGGCCTGGGTGGTGCTGGACTCAGCCTCGGCGGAGGCCATGGACTTAGCGGACTCAGCTTGGGCGGCGGTGGCCTTGGAGGTGGCGGCTTCGGAGGTGGAATCGGCGGCGGCCATAGTGGAGGTCTTGGTGGCGGCTTCGGCGGTGGAATCGGCGGCGGCCATGGCGGAGGTCTTGGTGGCGGCTTCGGCGGTGGGAGTGGCGGAGGCATTGGCGGTGGAATCAGCGGTGGCATTGGCGGTGGAATCGGCGGTGGCATCGGTGGAGGTGCTTCTCATGGACCCATTGATCTTGGCCAAACCGTCCACAGACACTACACCATCACCAAGAGAGTTGGAATCCCTATTCCACAACCGTACCCCGTGCACGTGGAGAAGAGAATTCCAGTGCCAGTGCCCCATCCTGTTTCTGTCCCGGTCGACAAGCCCTACCCTGTTCACGTGCCTAAGCCCTATCCCGTTCCAGTAGACAAACCCGTACCTTACCCTGTTGACAAGCCCGTGCCCTACCCCGTTAATGTTCCAGTGAAAGTTCCCGTCAGAGTACCTGTTGCTGTTCACGTGCCAAAACCTTACCCAGTGCCCGTGACCAAACATGTGCCCGTACATATCCCCGAGCCTGTCTTCGTGAAGAAACCCGTGCCTGTGTTTATAAAGGGCCACGACTCCGGCCTGGATGGCGGATTAGGAGGATTTGGAGGCCTTGGAGGCGGTTTCGGCGGACAGGGCTCAGACTCTGGCTTGAGTCTGGGTGGACACGGTCTTGGAGGTGGAATTGGGGGTGGTATTGGAGGCGGATTAGGAGGACATGATATTGGAGGCGGACTTGGTGGCGGACTTGGAGGACATGGTCTATCACTGGGCGGAAGCAGCGGTGGTGGATATGGTGGATCTGACTGGAAAGGCCTGTAAATATTATCTGTGATCACACGACTCTTCATTCATTTATTATTTTAATTCATTTTACAATACATCATTACATTTTTACTAGTCCATGTATGTAAATGCTATACATGAAAAGACCATACATGTAAATCACCGATTTTTAAATAAAGATATAATTTTTTATAAATTTGACTATCATTTATTTTACCTGTTTTATTTTTTATATTTCTTTGTCCGTTAACAATGTATTCTTGTTTTACATAGTAACAAAACATAAATGTATTAATTTTCTAATTATAAAATATTTCAACTGGTCAGGTACCGGATAAAAGATATTCGTTTTATTTCCTTAGCAAGTCAAGGATTTTTTTTTTATTCATTGAAAACTTTAGCTCTAAATATTGGCATATTTTAATTTTTAAAATTGTCAGTCTGGAATGTTCAATAGAAACGATGAAGTATAATAATTATAGAAACGGTTATGATGAAAAGATATTTAATTTAACGTTGTGTACAAAAATTGCCACGGAACACTGACTATCGAGTTCTCAAAACGGCTCAATTGATTTGAATAATTTTTGGTTTATGGCAATTGTATTAAATATATATATGAATATAAAATAAACATTTTTACCTCTCGCTAAGAGAGGTATTGAATTCATGCTAAACATCGCATATCCAGATTTTAATGATTAAGCACGTTTTAAGGTCCCTATAATCCGATTTTAATATTTTTACGATGATGTCTGTGTGTGTGTGCGTGTGTGTGGATGTATGTGTGTGTGTGTCTGTGTATACATGTGTGTATGTAGGTCGGTTGGAAGGACGATATCTCAAAAACTATAATACGTAATATCTGTTTAACTACGTATTTCTCAATCGGACATTACTGTTAAGAGCTGAAAAGGTTTTGGTAATAATTGGACAACCGGAAGTAGCGGACTCTTAAAAAAATTCTTCTATTTATTATTTTTTGAAATTTTTGCTCTTTTTACCTCTCGCTAAGAGAGGTATTGGATTCATGCTAAAAATCGCATATCCAGATTATATTGAATAAGCACGTTTTAAGGTCCCTACAATCCGATTTTAACATTTTTACGATGATGTTTGTGTGTGTGTATGTGTGCGTGTGTGTGTGTGTGTGTGTGTGTGTGTGTGTGTGTGTGTGTGTATGTGGGATGTTGGAAGGACGATTACTCAAAAACTATAAGACTTTAAATTTGTTTAACTACGTATTTCCCAATCGGACATTCATGGGAAGATCTGAAAAGGTTTTGGTAACAATTGGACAACCGGAAGTAGAAGATTCTTGAAAAAAATCTTCTAAATAATATTTTTTGAATTTTTTTCTTGGTAATATTAAAGAAAATTAAATTCTTTATTTGATATATTTAAATATTTTATAATATATTCTATAGATTTAGAGATAAAATAAATATAATATATAAAATAATCTGTTATAATAAATTTTACAGCCAAAAGAATGGCCATGGAAAATAGTTGAAAATTTAAATTGTTTGTAACTGACAGATATATGTCAGTGTCAGAAATCCGGAGACATTACTGAACACTTTTTCTGGGAAGTACATACATTATATTATTTCTTAATGTATTAATAGCGAAATATTTAAAATTATAGGTATATTACATATATCCTTCAAAAATACTGTCAATCCTGACAATGAATTGGAAACATTTCGAAAAATTAGAAGAGGACAAAATTTCTTCATAAAATGAATTAAAAATTTAACAATCTAAATATAAGGAATAGATATATGTAAGTATAATTTTTGGTATAGTGTAGGTATACATGAAATATGGGGGCCCATGTCAGAATGATAGCTAGTAATTATATATATAGATGTCGAGTATCATAATTTCTCATTCTAAATTTAGTGATTTTCCAATTCCATGTGGTTTATTTTCCTCGACAAGTAAATTCCACACTCCTGGTGACAAATTAACTACGTGTATTTAGAAAATCTTGAAATTCTAAATGAAAAATTAACAATTGACATCCATGTACATAATTACTAATTATCATCCTGAAACAGGCCCCCACATTTGCTTGTCAAGGCCAACAATGTAACATGACTGTTCGCGCCCTATACTTATGTAACCAGAAAAAAAGTGGCGAGAGGTATTGTGCTGGCCACAACAGATTTTTTATTAAAGAAGAGTAAATTCTCTATCTGAGTGGAGGTAAACATATGCTAGTATGAGATTGACATATGACATGTTTTAGATGTTTTGTTATTTGAAGTAATTTTTACTTCTCGCTAAGAGAGGATTGGATTCATGCTAAAAATCGCATATCCAGATTTTAGTGAATAAGCACGTTTTAAGGTCCCTAGAATCCGATTATAACATTTTTACGATGATGTCTGTGTATGTGTGTGGGATGTGTATGTGTGTGTGTGAGTGTGGGGTTGTTGGAGGTACGATTTCTCATATTCTATAAGACTAAATACCTATGTAACTTCGGATTCCGCAATCTAACAGTAATGGGAAGAGTTGAATAGGTTCTGATAACAATTGGATAACCGGAAGTAGTAGTATTTTAACAAAAATCTTCTAAATATTATTTTTTGAAAATTTATGTTATTACAAATATTAAAAAACAAAGTTCTCTATCCGACACATTTTTTTTATTATAACTTCTATAGATTTAAAGATATAAAAATATAATCTATAAAATAATCTGTTGTAATAAATCTCACAGACTGCTCACAACCCAATCATCTCCATGGTAACTAGTTGAGACATTTAAATATGTGTAATTGACAGATAAATGTCGCTAATGTCACTGTCAAAAATTCAGGGATAGTACTAGGCTTATTCTGGAAACGGTATTTCATATTTCTTATTGCATTATTAATTATATATTTATATAGCCTCCGATGTATAAAATACTAGTTGAGTAACGTACACTTTTGCCTCCATCAATGTTGCCATTTCTATACCACATAAGCAAGCAATGATAAGCTCATTCTTTATGCTTATAAGATTTACTTTCTACATATATATTTAATAACAGATACTTTAGTAACATATAACACGTTTAGTCTTGAAAATTAAAAGTTCTTTCTAGCATTTTACATTATTTCAAGAATTGCATCCTCCGTGTTTATTGCATGAAAATTATATACATTTAATTTATTTAAACTATTAGTTCAGGAAGATATTTTACTAATTTAAAACATTTAAGGTGTATTTTTATACTAAATATTGACAAGAATAAGTAATTTCAGAAATTATATGATTTTAAGTTTTATAATTTAGTAAGTAATGCTAAATTCCTCTTCGAAATTATGTCATTATTTAATAATTTTGTAATAGAATATAGTAACTGCCGTACTTACATACATAAATTACATTGTGTAATATTTGTAACTGAAAATTTAAGAATAAAAAAATAAGTCATAATATTGACAATAATTCATTTATATTTTTTAATATATTAAAAATCTGATATGACCAACACAGTACCTCTCGCCATTTACCTATGTATATAATTTTTATATCACTTTATAAATTTATCCATACAATATATAGAAAAAGTATTAAAGCAAACTTGTAGAAAATGGAATAATCTTTAATTTTTATAATAACAAATTGAGAAAAAAATACATTTAAAGATATTTTTTGAAGAAAAACTATCTTGAGCTTCAAGTAAACTGCCATTTCCGGTTATCCTATTGCCACCAAAATCTAATCAGTTCTTTCCATATTAGAATAAGGTAGAAACATATGATTTCAAAACTTTCTAAAAGAACAATAACAATTGAATGTTATGGATTCTAAACCTAATAAAATCCCCCCTAATTTTAAAGTGAAATAAACGAGCTATATACGTTTTCAAGAACAAAGTTCTCATCTCTAGAAAAAGAAATTACGCGAAACCGTATTAAGAGGGCAGAGAAAAATTAGTAATACCCAACATGCAAACCATAGCACAGGTTCGTAAAACCCTTCTTTCTGAGAGTAGTTAAGAATACTCAACATGTAATGCATGCCTGTGGTGTTAAAAACTTTGAGTTTTTAAAACCCCAGGAACAGTTTACATGTTGAATAATCGTGACTATTTTCAGAAAAAAAAGAGTCGTTAGGAACTTTGGCATGGTTGTGTTTGTTGAGTAGTACAAATTTTCCCCTCTTAAAATGGTTTCGCGTAATTTTTTTTACTGAAGTTGAGAACTTTGGTCTAGAGATACGTATATTATTTATTTTTTTATTTAATTTTACGATTAGGGGTCATTTTATATTTTAATATTAATTATAAAAATACAAAAGGTTACATTAATCATATATCTAGAGATACAGAATTTTTTTTTCAACTCTGGAAACTACTCTACTTATGTATTTACAGTACTTTTAATATCGTACGAAACTTTCACTAAATTCTTTGCATTTTGCATATTAATAACTTGAATTTCTTGAATGCAAAATTTGGTTAGATATCATCTAACCAAATTTTGCATTCTTCTCGACTTTTACATTTAAATCCGTTGCTTCCTTTTAGTCCGGGGTGCATTAATTCATCACAAAGGGTTTTTAATGAGGTTCCTAAATGCATGGCAAGACTAGGTGCTTTGAAAGATTTTTTAAAGTATCATAACCCGCAATATCTCTGACGGCAGATATTACCGTATCAAAGTATTTAGGATGGATTAAATCTTTTAGCCACAAATTGTTTTCGTTGCTCATCTTTCTAAAATTTATCATTAAACGTGCAAGTTCTCGCATACGCGTACTACACGCATATGATAATCGTTCTCGTTTGTGTCTTTTCAAATAGGACTCTCCAAAATGACATATAAGGAGATCTTTTTTTGCTTCGAAAGTAATGTCGTCGCCCTTCATTAAATCAAATACCTATGAACGGGAGATATTTAAGAATATATCAATTTATATGTAAATGTTAATCATTTTACCTGTTGCTTAACATTCAACTTAGATATTACGTTTGTAGGATCAACTGCACAGGCAGTAATTGTATGAGAACGAGAAATGTGGTTTTTTGTTACATCCTTGTTCTCGCAATATTTTATGTGACGTCTTAAAAATTGTTTAACAAATAATCCTTTACAATATGCACAGGGATAATACTTATTATCCTCAACGGACCTGTGTGTTAACATATTAAGTTGTCGATTTGGCCTTACTGTTCCTTTTGTATAAAGATTAAAATTAGTCTCATTTCTCTTGTGGCTCAATGCAAGCTTCCTCTCTTTGCTATTTTTTTGGATATTGGAATATTTCTTCAATCTCTTTTTCAGCAGAATGTTTTCTTTTTAAATGACGTGAGAAATTTTTGGTGTCTATATCATCTTCACAATATTTACATTGCATTTTTTTCCTTGTTTCTTCTGACTAATAAAAATAAAATAAATTAAAATTATTTAACTAGTATTCAATTACATTATTACTTGTACTAATAAATAAATAATTTGTATATCTTAATTTTTTCAGAAAGTGACTGGGAAGATGTTTTGCAATTAGTTTCAGCCTCACAAATGTCATCATTAATTTCTTGTAAAGTACAGTTATTATCAGATGATTTTCTAGTAGTATCAGATGAGTATTCCGATATATTGAAGTCCTTGTCTCTGCTGTCGTCATTAATATCATTGCTATCAGAATAAAAATCGCAAATATTTAGAGAAGCATTATTGTATGTATTTGATGTATGGCTCCTATGTTCTCGAATTTCATTTTATAGAAAAATATAAAACACAGTATAAAATTTTAAACAGCGATGATATTAATTTTAACAATATAATCGAATGTGATATTTTGCTAACCGATATAAAAGATTTGTGTTGGAAATCTAAGCGACGTATGGCAATTTTACCGTCACGCAAAAACTTGATTGAGAGGCTTTCCATACATAATATTACATATAATCAAATGCATGTTATTGATACTAACGATTTTAATATCGTTTTTCACTCGGATAAACAATTAATTGAAATTCCAGAAATAGTATCAAAAATTAATGAATTTTTAAATGAATAGAAAAATGAACTAAAATATTAGTAAAATATAAAGAATTCCTTTTCCAATAAATTTATATGTATCTATACATTGTGCTTGAAAACGTGGACACTGGCATTTATTTCGCTTAATATTTGAACACGGTCCCGCGTTCGGGACTCTAGCCATGTCCTTAATTATTTTGTATTTAAATAAAGAAATATTGCACTGTAAAATGCACGTTATTTATTTATTTTACAGATATTTTCAAAAACCTGTATTTTGGGGCCTTCAGGCCCACTTTTCGGAATGACGCAAGTGCGTTAGACAGGCATACTTTTTTTGTTTTATTTTACACACATTTAACTACAAATGGTCAAAAATCACTTTCTTATCTGAATTTTATGTCTGTACTGTAATTCTATGAATGTGAAAATATGTATGTACCTACTTATTTTTTTTTTTCTAATAAAAAATATTGTATTCTAAAATGCACGTTACTTTATTTGTTTTACAGATATTTGCAAAAACTATGTAACTATATAATTTTGCGACCAATGAGTTTATTATTATAACTATTATTAGTATTACTATCATTTGTAAATAGCTTATATTGCTGACGTATGTGTATAAAATGTTTTATACGTGCATAACGCACATACGTCTCCAGCATAGTTGCCAGGTTTGAGAGGGCAAAGAGTATATTAAGAGATGGATAAGGATAGTTTTTGAAAGTAGAATTTGGATATTATTGGTAGGTATTTTAATGTATAAGTTGAAATTTAGTAAGCACACTAAAATCACGATGTCACTTTAATGCCCATTAAAATTTTACCGTTGTATTTCCTATGTTTTATAAAAAAAAACATATACCCCCAGATCTAACAGATTTCAAGTAGACGGCCGGTATGTGTTCGACACCCCTGGCGTAGAAAATCTTATCTTCAACGACGGGTAAGTAACTTTTCCTGGATCTACAACTTTGATATTTTGTGTTCAAAGGGTATGTTGGAGTGGTTCGGACCTCAGGAAAATTCATTTTATTCTGCCAGTATGCATTCATTGATATGCATATTGATGAAAAATATGTTTTCATATAAACGACACAAAAGAAAGAATACTTTAGAAGAACTGAATATTTAATTTGCATATAAAATTAATATAGATTCAAATAATGTTCGCAAAAATTTATTAAAATCAAAATGACGAATGACTAGGATTACAGACATACCTAGAGATGAAAGAAAGAGACTGAATATCAGTCTTGTAATTACTATCTGCTGAGGTCGTGTGTGTATCCGTTTAATGCCACTCGTGGCCGCTCAATCCAGCACCAAATCCTCCAAGTTCACTGTCATGTCCTCCAAATCCACCATTGTGGCCACCAAATCCACCAAGATCAGAATCATGACCATCGAATCCACCAAGTCCAAAGTCATGGGCACCGAATCCAGAGAGTCCAGAGGAGAAGGAAGAAAGGTCTTCGCTGCCATGGTCATGTCCTTTGATGAACACTGGCACGGGCTTTTTGACAATCACTGGCTCTGGAATGTGAACGGGCACCTTCTTATAAACGGGTACTGGGTAGGGCTTGGGCACATGTACTGGGACTTTCACGGGGTATGGAACCTTCACGGGCACTTTCACAGGCACTGGCACGTGCTTCGTAACGGTGTACGGCACAGGCTTATCCACGTGGACGGGGTAGGGCTTGGGAACTGGCACGGGGTACGGTTTGTCGACAGGAACTTTCACCTCCACGGGGTACGGCACTGGGACCTTCTTCTCCACGTGCACCGGGTACGGTTTAGGGACAGGAACACCGACTTTCTTGGTGATGGTGATGTGTTTGTGCACGGAAGATCCCAAGTCAATTGGGCCGTGATGGGATAGGTCAGAGCCGAAGCCGTTGTCTAGGCTCAAACCGGAGTCGAAGCCATGGCTGAAACCTTCATCGAAGATACCACGCTTTTGCCCTTTCTTGGCCTCCTCAGCCGCTAGAGCAACGGACAGAGCTAGTAGAACGACAAATAGCTGAAAACAATGAATTTATAACAAAATAAGTATTTGTTTATTCAATAAATATATTTACCGTTGTATTCCTCATGATGTTTACACAGTTAGTAACTACAAGGAACTGATATAGAAATAATTGGATTCTCCTTTTATATACCTCGAGTCCAAAATTATTGAAAAAACATGTAACATTACCGTTCCGCAGGAAAGCTTTTCCATTCGTTAAGATTATTACAATATTGTTCTTCAGAGCATAATATTATAATTAATATCGTCTAACTATAATGCAATAATGAAAATGAAAATGAAATAATTTTATTAATATGATAATTTAATTACAATTAAATTTACAGCATTTAAAAAAAATGTAAATGGCATATTTAGGAAAGGAATAGAAAAAAGTATATACAAACAAAAATCCCTTTTTTAACATCTAGATACTGTCTATACATTAATATTTTTAAATTTTAGTTTCAGCGAAATACTGTTGTAGATTTGAAATACTGATTCTACTACGATTTTTTACCTCTCGCTAAGAGAGGTATTGGATTCATGCTAAAAATCGCATATTCAGATTTTATTGAATAAGCACGATTTAAGGTCCATATACGTAGAATCCGATTTTAACATTTTTACAATGATGTCTGTGTGTGTGTGTGTGTGTGTGTGTGTGTGTGTGTGTGTGTGAGGTTGTTGGAGACACGATTTCTCAAATTCTATAAGACTAAAGACCTGTTTGACTACGGATTCCTCAATCTAACAGTAATGGGAAGAGTTGAGTAGCTTCTGGTAACAATTGGACAACCGGAAGTGGTAGTTTCTAAAAAAAAAAATTCTAAATATTATTTTTTGAAAATTTGTTACTACAAATATTAAAGATAATTAAATTCTCAATCTGACACACTTAATTTTTTTATTATATTTCGTATAGGTTTGGAGATATAGTATATAATAATATAAAATAATCTGTTGTAATAAATCTCGTTGCCCGAAAAACATTTGCGATATTTAAATTTTTGTAATTGACATGTAAATGCACAATGTCAGTGTCAGATTTTTCTGGGAGGTAAGAGTACATTTAATATATATTATTGTATTATTAATTAATTATATATTTAAATTACAGATATGTTAATATTACATATATCCTTAAGAAATACCGCTAATACCGTCAATGAATTTGAAGAATTTTGAACATAATAGAATAGTAGGATAAAATTTCTTATAGAACGAAAGAAGAGAAACAATTTCAATTATTTGTGTGTACTTATAGGGCGCGAGCAGACATGTGACTTTGTTGGCCTTGGCAAGCAGATGAGGATCCGTGTCAGAATGGCGGCTAGTAGTTTTTACATAGATGTCACAATTGTCATATGTCATAATTTTTCATTCAAAATTTCAAAATGTTCTGATGTTTATTTGTCATCCATTAATATGGAATATACTTGTCGAGGAAAATAATCCACATGGATTTGGAAAATCATAATGTTTCGAATTAAAACTTATGATACTTGACACCTTAGTATATTACCTCTCATTCTGACACGGGCTCCCACATCTGCTTGCCAAGACCAACAAAGTCACATAACTGCTCGCGCCCCATGCTACATAAAATGAAAATGGCGAGAGGTATTGTGCTGGCCACAACAGATTTTTTTAAGTAGCAAAACTAAGTGCAATTTTCTTGAAGTAAACATTTTTTGGATTTATGCACTCTAATAAAAACGTTACTAATATAATTAAACTTGCAACACGCTTGTAATGACTTCGAGATTAGCTCGAGGCGAGAATAAAAAAATTGCTATCTCAATTGTTCGATATTTTTACATATATAGGGTATTTCTTGGGTATATAATCTCGATGATCTGATTCTCAATCTAAAATAATTTTTCACAATTCGCCAAATTAAGGGCATGGTTTTTATAGTTTACCTATATTTCTATGCTACTGGCCGATGCGAAATTATTAATAAAAATTATGAAATGTTTAACCCACTTTATATTTAATGTGCTCACGTACGCAAATGTATGAATGCACGAGAGAAGATCTGGCTCCTCTAAAATGTGCAATTTTCTGGAAGAATACAATATAGCTAAGCCAAACTTTTACCAGAGTTTTGCGGACGGTTTTCCCAGAGAAAATGCGTTTTCGCTATCGTAATTAATACCGGGCGATGCAACAGATCTAGTAAATTAAATTATTACCAAATTTGGCAATTTTTATTAATTTATATTTTATATTATCTATTAAGTATATGATGTATTTTTAATAACTATATAGTATAAAGCAGCGTTTCTTAACCTGTGACCCCTAGGAGTCCGAGAGACATCTTTAAGAGGTCTGCCGTCTGCAACTGCACCGATAAATATTACCCTTACCTAGAGTACCACCGAATAAATAAACAGATGTCCTTCTTCCTCGGAAAGATTGGCACAAACGCGATATGACCCTTCACAGCCGACAATATTATTTTATACATTTATTCATTGTAAACACGGCACTATTAATTAAACACGAAAATAGTTGCATTATGCAGATCAAGACAGTTTATAGTACAAAACAAGTTAAAAATTGATTTATCCATAATGATATTAGATCATAAGATCAAAGTGACATTATAACGTCGACTAGGCACAGTAATAAATAAAAACTATATCATCTTACGCGTCGAAAGATAAAAGATTGAGGTATATATTAAAAATTAAACTGGTCAAAATTAAAAAAAAAAAATACAGAACGATCTCAAACAGTAAAACTTTTACAGCAAAATGGGATTTTCATTTTTTTCACAATCCCGCGTTCGGTAAAGAAGAAAATCATATTTACTACCTATTTATTATGTTTTATTTTAATAAATTTTTATAAATTACTATTGTATTAAATGTAAACAAATGTTCACAGAACAGTCTGGCGAATTATTAGGCCACTTTAATTCCCGAGTCAAATTGAATAATTTTTTATACAATACTGTGTTGCAACCGTAATATCTATGCACGTAAACACCCATGCGGCCGTGTTGCATCAGCAGTGCAGCCGAATATCATTTTTACTTAGGTTGCTTATGTTGCTCTAGCGAAGAATACATTGAGAGTATTGATCCCATTTGTAACTAGGTGTATGTGTGAAAAGGCGTGGCTCAGTCAAATTGGCCCGCCTTTTTGGTATTTCCAAAAAATTCATAGTGTGGTAAATTCCCCATGTTTTGCACTTAAGTGCTCCCCATATTTTACTTTTTGCGCTTCTCTTAATCATGAGATATTAATATAATAAGTTAGGAAGGGCTAAATTGACATTAGCCTATCCTTTTTGGAAATTACTAAGTTTTCTTTATTGTTTATATAGATCTAGGTGTGCGCTATTTTGCGACATTAACATAATTTTTTTGTAATTATTTATAATTTATTTTATTGAAAATCAAAACTGGTAGGGCCAACTTGACACCAAAAAAAATTTTTTTATTGTATATTTTTGTATTGCAATCAAATTTACATTCAATGCGCTTTTTAGCTCCATAAATATATCTTTTGCACTTGTATTCAATTAAATTATAATTAAATATACAAGTTAGGAAGGGTTATATTGACAACAACCTTCTCTTTAAAAATTACTAAATTTTCGATATTGTCTGGATAGGTGTACACGTGCTATTTTCTGCGCTATTGACATAAATGATTGCGCTTACATACTATTTTCTTAATTAAAAATCAAAACTGGTAGGGCCAACTTGACGCCTACAATAAATAAATTATGTTGATTTGTTTGCAATGAAATTAAACGTAGGTACATGGCGCTTCATCGCTCCATAAATATTTTTTTTGCACTTGTCTTCATTATTGTAATAAATGAAATTATAACTTAGTTATATATCCTATTTCGTGAACCTCTCAAGGTCACGCTGGAACATGCGCACTGGTTGTAAAGAAGGGAATAGGCAGTAGATACAGTTGTCTCAGTCTATCGCGCTACGCTGTACTTGGCCCCGCCCCGCAGCTGTTTACTGCAAGCGCAAGGATGACATTTGAAGGTTCACAAAAAAAGTAACAGAGCTATACAAGTTAGTGGGGGGGGAGGGTATTTTAACAATAGCCTTTCCTATACAATTTACCAAGTTTACTTTATTACTTGAATAGGTTTACATATGCGCTTTTCTGCGCGACGACATACATTGTCTCGCTTGCGTACATAGTTCTTTAGTAAATATCTAAATTGGCAGCGCCAACTTGATACCTAATTTTTTTTCTCATAGAAATTAAATGTAGGTACATGGTTCTTCGCTCCATAAATATTATATATTATTGCACTTGTTTTCATTAAATTGAAAAGTTAGGGTGGGTCACATTATTATTATTAATAAAAGATCAAAACTAGTGGGACCAAGTTTTTTATTTTATTACATGGAATTATAATGTTATTGAAATTAAATGGTTAAAAATTTGTTAATGGGCTATTCCACCATTATTTTTATATAATTTCTTCTTATAAGTAAAACTAAGACTGTTGGCGAAAATCCGGTTAAAAATTCTTATTAATAAGCGTGTTATGGTCCTCAAAGTTTGAAAAACGTATATGTAACATCAGGAATATGAGTTGTCACCTCAAAGTGTTTTCTTCGTGGACTTAATTGTTTTTGAAGTACATGCTATTTCTAAATTATATTTATAAAAATCTGATGTGGCCAGCACAATACCTTCCGTCAATCCATACATAGTTCTTTAGTAAAAATCTAAATTGGCAGCGCCAACTTGATACCTATTTTTTTTTCTCATAGAAATTAAATGTAGGTACATGGTTCTACGCTCCATAAATATTATATATTATTGCACTTGTTTTCATTAAATTGAAAAGTTAAAGTGGGTCACATTATTATTATTATTATTATTAATAAAGGATCAAAACTAGTAGGACCAATTTTTTAAATTTTATTTCATTGAATTATAATGTTATTGAAATTGAAAGGTTAAATATAGTTAATGGGCTATTCGACAATTATTTTTATATAGTTTCCCACATAAAAATTATAACTTTGACGTCATAATTTAATAGCAAAGAGTGATAAAAAAATTCTGCATCGCTATTGCAAAGAACATAAAAAAGTGTCTTAAGACGTATAAGCCAAAATGTAGTGTTATTTCACATTTAGGGCCGGTATTTTCACTTGCGAATAAATTTGACCTTTGGATAAATATTTTTGTTGTGTTTTCACTTACAAATAAATTTATTCGAAAGAATAACATCTATTATTCGCGTAATAAATTACTCGGTAGTTGGGTAGCGAATGAAGGGTTTATTCGTATGTACATTACATTTCTACATAGTGCACATTTATTAACAAAGTGGATATATTAATAGTTATTTAACTATCAAGTGTGTTAATGAAGGCGATTAATGATTGAGACATTTTAATTACAACAATTAACACATGTGTTAGTTGCCGTATTTTACTAAATTGGAAATTCCAATTTTATTCCATGACAAATATTTTTAGGTTAGTAACGTTTGACACATAATTTTTTCAATTGTTCAGCAATGGTATGTGATATCTATGGTTATCCACTAAAATCGTTTATTAATAAAAATCATGCATTACTAGGGGGTCATTAATGGATGATTTTCTATACATTAACATAACCTATTAATAAACGGTGAACGTAATAGTTATTTAACTATCAAGTGTGTTAATGAGGGCGATTAATGATCGAGACATTTAGAGACGTTAATTGTTGAGATCATTAATCGCCAATTAACACACGTGTTAGTTACAATATTTTTTCGTTGACCGTATCTTACTTAAATGGAAAATCTAATTTTATTCCATGACAAATTTTTTTAGGTTAGTAATGGTTGACCGAACGTCCAATTTTACGTTCACTTAATGCTAGACAACACAAGATGTTATTTATGTTATTTGAGGAATTTTATTCTATCAAATTCATTTTAAAGGTATGCTACGTGAATATACCTAGTTAGTAAGTGTCAAAAGCATGACTTTTAATTCTGTCTACCTTTTTGCTACAACTTAGCGTTAGCAATACATGCTGTGTTCCATGTGGTGAACGCACCCAATAAATCGTTTATTAATAAAAAAATCATGCATTAATAGGGGTCATTAATGAATGATTTTCTATACATTAAGATGCCTATTAATAAACGGTCGACGGAAAAATATTTTTAATGATTATGATGATAGATTGAACTATAAATTAATAAATAACGCGAAAAACCGATAACGCACCTTCAGATAGTGACCTAACCACACACATCAAGGATTTTTTTGGCAGATTCCGGTTATGAAAACAAACTGTTCTTAATTCATTATTACAAATTGGGGTTCGTATTTGATCTCAAAAAGTGCATATACATAGTTAAATCGCTCCATGGGTAAATCATTATAAAGATCCTGACATTTGATGCTGGTAAAATATACTTTTATACATTCATTTAGAGTATTTTTATATTACTTGGTGATACTCATCTGACGTTTAAAAAAATCAATTATTTGAATTTGAAATTGTTAACTCCAACCTTAATTTTATAACACCAACCATCTAGAATCTAGACATATCTCCTTTACTATCTCTAGATACTAATATATCTCTTATCTTCTCGTCTTCATACTGCTACTTTTACATTCAAAATTATATATTATATTCTTTAAAAATCGTTTGAATTCATATGTTTTGCGAGGTTTGACATTGACATTTGATAATTATGACATTATGATATTTCAGTAAAGCCACCCAGTCTTCAATGTATTAAAGTACATAGTTTCAAATAGTCACAGTTTTTATTTTAATATAAAGTTCTTGTATTAAACTTAATAATTTAAATACACTTGCATGTATCAAGTGTATAGACTTATACAGTGTTGTTATGTTTATTTTTTACCTTCCGTCACCTCTAGGTAAGGAAGGTATTGTATTCGGTGGTGAGTTTTCAATGAATAAACAAGTTTTAGGATCTCTACAATACGATTTCACTATTTTTACGATAATGTCTATATGTGTGTGCCCATGTTTGTGTGTGTGTGACTGCGGTTTCGGCCGCAATATCTCCAATACTGGAATTCCAAAAATTACAATTCTTACGTATTCCTCTTCCTTACACCCATATACAGACTTGATTAGATTTTGGTTATAATTGGTCAACCGAAAGTACCCTCGTTTGAAGATTTTAACAGTTTTTCTTGAAAAAAACACTGTTAAATATTATTTTCACATTTAATGTTATAATAAATATTAAATAATATTCTATTACCTATACGAATTGATTGCATTTTATATTTCATATTCAATGGATATAGAGTTAAAGAATTATAAAGAAATAAAATTATATAAATCAGCCAGCTATGCTATAACCATGGAAACAGCTACTATAAGCTACTATATTAAGAAAATTCTAACTGATAGATGTCAGTGACAATGAAAAGAAAATGAATATTTCAGATTGGTTTTTGGTTTGTTAGAAGGAAAATTAAACTGGTCTACATGGAAATACAAAGTTTGTATTCTGCTGAGAAGTATTGTAGGAGCAATGGACATAGTAGAGGGAAAACTGTTTATGCCAGATAAATTAAATGAATTTTAACAACCAATATGACAGAAGAAACACTACAAAAAGTTATGCGTTTTAATACTGCACGAGAAGTTTTGGTCGAGTTACACAATTTGTTTGATGGCATTTCGGAAGATAAGGCATATGACTTATGTATGCATTTTTTTAGCTATAGAAGAGATTCAAATGATGATATTGCAAGTCACACGGCAAAATTAAAGAATCTTTGGAATGAGCTTCGAATTTAAATTACCAAAGATAAGGCATCTGATTTACCAGATTTATTATTAATTTGAAACTTTTAGAAACGCTGCCTGAAGAATATTTTGCCTTTAGATCAAGTTGGATGTTAATAGCTAAAACAGAGAGAACCATAGACAATTTAAAGAATCAGTTATGTGCTTATGAAAAAGCATTAAATTGTAAAGCTGGAAGTACTACACAAGAAGCTTTAATCATAGAAAAGAAAAGATTCAATTAACACAGATTTAAGAAAAAGGGTAATGTAATGTCATTATTGTAAACTTCCAGGTCATAAAATTAGACAATGCTTTAAATGGAAAGCAGACGGTAAACCTACTAAACAAAATAACAAGAAAAAGGATTTTACGAATGAAGACCGAAATACAAATTTGGTTTCAAGATATACCACTTTAGCTGTTGAAACAAATAATATTTTGTTGTGTGAATTTGACATGGAGTCATGGTATGTAGATAATGGCGCTACAAACCATATTACAAACAGAAAAGATTTATTTCAAAGTTTTGTGGCATTTGGAAAAAGTCATACAGTTATGACAGCAAATAGAGACAAAGTTGAAGCTATTGGAAAAGGAAATATTAATGTTATTGCAACTGTTTATGGACTAAAAGATAAAATAACATTAACTAATGTGTGGTATGTACCAAATATACATAAAAAAATATTTTCAGTTCTTTATGCCCAAGATAAAAATCCAAAGAGTAATTTCCTATCTTATTCCAGAGAATGTAAATTAATTATTAATGGTAAAATTAACCTTGTAGGAAGAAGAAATCGATATGGAGGATTGTTTAAGCTGCATATTAAAAATATGATTCCTGAATTTCCTCAACAAATAAATGTACTGACAAATAATACAAATTTATTACAGTTATACCATGAAAGATTAGGACACCAGAACAAGAGGTATGTTAAGGAGACTGTAGAACATGAATTAGGAATAAAGTTGCATCTGGATAGTGAGATATGCGAAGGATGTATTTATAGAAAAATGCATAGATTAAAATTTGGAAAAAGGGAAAGAGATAAAATTCCAGGAGAATTTATTCACTCGCATGTATGTGGACCATTTTCCTATTCTAATTCAGGGTATCGCTACTTTGTTTTGTTCAAAGATGATTACAGTCGATTTCGGTATGTTTATTTTATTAAAGAAAAATGAGAAGTAGTTGATAAATTAAAGATTATGTTAAATGAAGCAAAAGTTGCTGGACATAATATTAAAAAGATTTTAAGTGACAACGGTGATGAATTTGATAATCATCAAATTAGAAAAGTTCTAGGAGAAAATGGAATAAAGCAGAGGTTAACTATGCCCTATACTCCTCAACAAAATGGATGTAGCGAGAGAGATAATAGAACTATTGTGGAAACGGCTCGTACAATAATGCACGCTCATGAAGATTTACCACAATATTTATGGGCGGAAATGATAAATACTGCATCATTTATTTTAAATAGAACTGGACCATCTAGTATAGTTCACAAATCACCGTATGAAGTATGGACGGGAAAGAAACCAAATTTAAAACATTTAAGGATTATTGGCTGTACAGGTTTTATTCATATACTTTTTATTTCAAGAAGAGCCTTTAATTCAGATGAAAAGTACTCCAGTACAGTCAGAAGAAATACGAGTAATTTATAGGGAAAAGATTCTGTTGGTATTGAAAATACTTTTGAAGAAAATTTGTTTTGCAATGATTCAGTATCCGAGATAGAAGAAGAAGTACAAGAACAAGAAAATACTTCTAATTATGACAGAGTTCTTCGTGATCGTTCAAAAATTAAATTTCCGGAAAAAATTTAAGATTACGTTATGCCTGTAGAAGTAAATTTATCTGATATTAAGGATCCATGCACATTCGAAGAATCAATTGGAAGTAAGGAATCTGATGAATGGAGAAATGCGATGAGTAATGAAATGAAATCACTTATTAATAATAATAATACATGGACGTAGGAAAAATTACCAAATGGAAAGAAATGTATTCCGTGTAAATGGGTTTATAAGTTGAAAACGAATTCTAATGGATCAGTTGAAAGATTTAAAGCAAGATTGGTAATAAAAGGCTATAATCAGAAGAAAGGAATAAATTATGATCAAACGTTCAGTCCAGTTGCTAAAAGTAGCACAATAAGAACATTACTCAGTGTAGCAACAAATGAAGATATGTTTTTACGACTCTGATGTTTCAACCGCATTTTTATACGGAAAACTTGATGAAGAAATTTACAAGCGCCAAACGAAGGGATATGTAGGCGGAACAGATCAAGTTTGTCGTTTAAGAAAAAGTTTATATGGACTCAAGCAGGCACCTAGATGCTGGAACAAGAGATTTAGCAACTTTCTTGTACAACTAGGTTTTAAACCAAGTTCTGCAGATCCATGTTTATTTATTAAAAGAAGAGACAAAGAAAAACTGATAATTGCACTTTACGTGGATGATGGTTTAGTTGCATCTACGAATGAAGAACAGTTAAATAAATTCATGGAAAATATAAAAGGAGAATTTAAAATAACTGAAAAACCTGCATCCTATTATCTTGGAATTGAAATTGAAAAGAGAACAGATGGTTCAATAAAAATATGCCAAGCATCTTATACAAAGAAGATACTTCAGAGATTTGGAATGGAAGATTGTCTTCCTGCGTCTACACCTATAATTAGAGAAGATCAACAAACAGGGAAAGTAAGTGAGACAGAGACTTCACAGTTTCCATACAGAGAAGCAGTTGGTGCATTGATGCATTTAATGACAAACACACGACCAGATATAGCGTATGCTGTAGGAATTGTATGTAGAACATTGGAAAATCCTAGCTGGAATGATTGGATGAAAGTGAAACGTATATTCCGATATTTGAAAAATACTATTAATTTCGGAATTGTATACAAGAGAAATTATAAAAAAGGTATACTTGAGAGCTTCAGTGATGCAGATCATGGAGGAGATTATAACACTGGAAGATCAACATCAGGTGTTATTTGTATGTATTCCGGAGGAACAGTGTCATGGTCAAGTCAAAAACAGACATCAGTAGCTATTTCGACTACAGAAGCAGAGGTAGTAGCTGCAAGTGAAGCGTCAAGAGAAATAGTCTGGCTGAATCGTCTTTTAAGTGACATTACTGATGTCGCTGTGGCTCAACTTCAAGTCGACAATGAAGCCGCTATAAAATTAGCACAGAATCCCGAATACCACAAGAGAACGAAACATATAAGAATTCGACATATATTTGTTAAAGAATTGGTAACAAATGGAGAAATTGAAGTAAGAAAGGTGTCAACGGAATTCCAGATGGCTGACTTATTAACTAAGCCTTTATTCAAGTTGAGACACATATTTTTATGTAAAGAAATAGGATTTTTATAAATATTTCCAAATGAGGGAAAGTGTTGAAAAATGATATATTCATTTGTTATATTTATAAAAGTTTATTTTATATAAAAATAAGAACATGTATGTTTAAATAATTTTCGATTACTATGTAATTTTTTCAAGTTTTGTCGATGTCATTAATATTTAATAAATATTTTATTGTGTTTAAAGGACTTCTCTTGACTGTATAATTGAATAATTTAACAAATACACAGAATTTACGGAAGGTATTGTGCTGGCCACATCAGATTTATATAAATATAATTTAGAAATAGCATGTACTTTAAAAACAATTAAGTTCACGAAGAAAACACTTTGAGGTGACAACTCATATTCGTGATGTTACATATACGTTTTTCAAACTTTGGGGACCATAACACGCTTATTAATAAGAATTTTTAACCGAATTTTCGCCAACAGTCTTAGTTTTACTTATAAGAAGAAATTATATAAAAATAATGGTGGAATAGCCCATTAACAAATTTTTAACCATTTAATTTCAATAACATTATAATTCTATGTAATAAAATAAAAAACTTGGTCCCACTAGTTTTGATCTTTTATTAATAATAATAATGTGACCCACCCTAACTTTTCAATTTAATGAAAACAAGTGCAATAATATATAATATTTATGGAGCGAAGAACCATGTACCTACATTTAATTTCTATAAGAAAAAAAAATTAGGTATCAAGTTGGCGCTGCCAATTTAGATTTTTACTAAAGAACTATGTAGGCAAGCGAGACAGTGTATGTCGTCGCGCAGAAAAGCGCATATGTAAACTTATTCAAATAATAAAGTAAACTTGGTAAATTGTATAGAAAAGGCTGTTGTTAAAATCCCCCCCCCCACTAACATGTATAGCTCTGTTACTTTTTTTGTGAACCTCCAAAGGTCATCCTTGCGCATGCAGTAAACAGCTGCGGGGCAGGACCAAGTACAGCGTAGCGCGATAGACTGAGACAACTGTATCTACTGTCTATTCCCTTCTTTACAACCAGTGCGCATGTTCCAGCGTGACCTTGAGAGGTTCACGAAATAGGATATATAACTAAGTTATAATTTCATTTATTACAATAATAAAGACAAGTGCAAAAAAATTATTTATGGAGCGATGAAGCGCCATGTACCTACGTTTAATTTCATTGCAATACAAATCAACATAATTTATTTATTTTAGGCGTCAAGTTGGCCCTACCAGTTATGATTTTTAATTAAGAAAATAGTATGTAAGCGCAATCATTTATTTCAATAGCGCAGAAAATCGCATGTGTACACCTATCCAAACAATATCGAAAATTTAGTAATTTTTAAAGAGAAGGCTGTTGTCAATATAACCCTTCCTAACTTGTATATTTAATTATAATTTAATTGAATACAAGTGCAAAAAATATACCTATTTATGGAGCTAAAAAGCGCATTGAATGTAAATTTGATTGCAATACAAAAATATACAATAAAAAACTTTTTTTTTTTTTGGTGTCAAGTTGGCCCTACCAGTTTTGATTTTCATTAAAATAAATTATAAATAATTACAAAAAAATTATGTTAATGTCGCAAAATAGCGCATACCAAGATCTATATAAATAATAAAGAAAACTTAGTAATTTCCAAAAAGGATAGGCTAATGTCAGTTTAGCCCTTCCTAACTTATATTAATAACGCATGATTAAGAGAAGCGCAAAAAATAATATATGGGGAGCACTTAAGCGCAAAACATGGGGAATTTATCACACTAAGAATTTTTTGAAAATACCAAAAAGGCGGGCCAATTTGACTGAGCCGTTTACTGCACTAGTTCATACGAAAAACAAATAGGAATAGATTGAAAAATGTCGATTGTAATCTCAGAATACAACGATCTACTATTAAACCTGATATTAACAAGCTGATTAGTGAGATGCAGCATCAAGGTTTCAACTATTTTTTTTGTGAACTACTCGTATTCAACAATTATTTTATTCCTACTGTAGTCATGTCTTTTGTTAAATAAGTCTCGTGTTTTAATAAGTAAAACATTACAGACAAAACTTTCATTTTTTAAAAATTTCCCTCTTCATTTCTCCTTCTATAAAACTTAAGTTAAAAAATCTGATGTGGCCATTACATTACCTTCTGTCAATTCTTTTTATTATGTACAAATTCCATACATAAAATATCTTGCAAAAGTATCTGTATTTCCAGTAATATTATTTCATAAACAAACTGTGTAAATTGCATTTGATACTGATCTCTTCTTTTCGTCGCTATTCTTGATTTTCTTCTACCACTCAGTTCTATTTTGCTTGCCGTCCTCATTCATTTCCTTTTCTCTCAAGTCTTCCGCAAAACCGTCCTTCCATCTTCTCTTTGGTCTTCCTATGTTTTTTCTATCTTCTACTACTAATCTGTTAATTTTTCTTCCAATATAATATTCATGTCTCCTCATGACCTATCCAAACCAATGTAATCGTTTCTCTTGTATCTTTCTACAAATTTCTATCACTCGAGCCATTTCCCTTATCCTCTCATTCTTTATCCTACTTTTCGGGTCTTCCCCATCTCAATATCCTCAGCTCTCTGCCACATTCAATTTATTTTCATTGACACTGACATCTGCTAATTAGAATTTTCTTAATATAGTAGCTGTTTCCATGGTCGTAGCATAGCTGGCTGATTTATAAAATTTAATTTCTTTCTAGTTTTTAACTCTATATCCATTCAATAAGAAGCATAAAATGCAATCAAATCGTATATAAAATAGAAATTTAATTTTATAATTACATTAAATGTCAAAAAATATTTAACAGTGCTTTTTCAAGAAAATCTGTTAAAATCTTAAATGAGGATACTTCCGGTGGACCAATTATAACCAAAATCTAATCAGTTCATCATATGGATGTAAAGAAAAGGAATACGAGAGAATTATATTTTTTAGAATTATAGTGTTGGAGTTATCGTCTATGAAAAAATCGTCCCATACATACACAATACACATACCTATACACAAACACATACAGATATCATCGTAAAAATGGTAAAATCGTATTCTAGGGACCCTAAAACGTGCTTATTCACTAAAAACCCATCATTCGAATTTGTTGACCAAAGACAATACCATCCTTGGTGATGAAAGGTAAAAACATTCTATTTCTGCACTTTACTAGTGTTGTTAAAGGTTTAATGTCTAAGGGGTGCGCTGTCTCAAATAAAGGTGTCCGGAGTTTAGAAAAGCGATTTCGGCAATTTTAAAATCGAAATATTTTTTTAATCTTATATTATTTTTAGTAAACTAAACTGAAGTAAATGATAAAATTATTAATATTATTTAAATTTGTCAAAATTTATTACAAAAATTTGTAGTTAATGTGATAAAATGCAATTTTAATATAAAATTGTAAATTACATCAATTCCTCCCGGTAGATTTTTTTTTAATGTATATAATATCATTTTATTCAAGGATTATACCTAGCAAATTTTAATTTTTTTGTATTTATAGAAGATACTGAAAATAAATAAAATTTAGGTTTTTAGAATAACTCATTTTTGTGGACGTTCTGCAAATTCAAAAATTCTTAAAAAAAATGTATAATAAAGTATGCATATTCTTATATCTTCATGAATTTTTTTATTAAAAATTACCGGTTGATATACAAAAAAATAAAAGCAACTTGTTACCGTTAGGAGTAGTATTTATTTTTATCTCAAAAATAAATCTTATATAGCCCAGTTTATTATAAATAAATATAACACAAGTTAAACAAGTATTTCAGTTTTTTATATATACAGAAAATATGGCGTTTAAAATTTAAAGAAATGTATTTTTTAAGGAAAATGGCACGCAAAATGTTATTTTTGTGGTATGTGCTGCCTCTACTAGTGCACTAAACAGTAAAACTGTACGCTTGATGTCGGTGAAGCTCTTGTTACACTGTGAAAAACACATGCATAGGTCCATATTTGTAAAGTAGCGCTATTTCACATTTTAAAATTGTTATTCACGCCTGATAAACGCCCGCACGGTACAAATAAGTCATCATCATTAGCGAAATCTGTGTACAAAACAGATTGGCACACCCAGCAATGGATAATATGCCGTGATGATATATTTATTTATTTTATTTTCATTCACTTTTAATTCACCTCGGTATTTAAAACATCGTTCAGTGATTTTCAAGCGCTCTTGTCTTCGTTATCTGTTTTATTTGTTTTGCTAATAGTTATATTTCTTTAATTGTTTCTATTATTTTCGTTGTTTTGATTGGTTTTGTTACTTTTGTTGGTATATTTTTATCGCCAGCTGGCACTGAATTATTTCAAAGGAAATTATAAAATAATTTCAATACATTTCGACAATATCATTAATATGAATAAGGTTTTATCAAAATCGTCAACTAAAATGACTGAAACTTACACACAATTTTTAGTACATTAATTAGTGCTATTGTTGACTTCGAAACGAGGAAATATGATATGTTAGAGTAATATAATAACCAATGTACTTACATACGTGTAATGTATCTTTATGAATTAAATAATTCCGACATTTTGCTGAATTAAAAAAAAAAACATTTAAGAGTATGAATGATCCTTTATCCTTACAAAAAACAACAATTTTTTACAAAAATTAACTTACAGGTTCATCAATTGAAAATGCTATTAAATAAATTTAAGTATCATCTCTGCTAAATTATCCAAATCCAGATCGAGATTAAATTTCTATTTTATAACAATAAAACTATGTATCTTATTAGATTGTATATTCTTTATTCATTTATAAATACACATTACATTTATTCAATGAAAGAAGTTATCTACTGATGTAAAAAAAAAATAAAAAAATAAAAAAAAAATTCATCACGGCATATTACCCATTGCTGGGTGTGCCAATCTGCTTTGTACAGATATCGGTAATGATGGAATATTTGAACCGTGCGGGAGCTTACCAGGCGTCACCTCACGGGCACTCATTTCTGGCGTGGAGAGTGCGCCACACGGGTCAATTTTGTGCCATTAAAATGCGATGTAATTCGTCGGTCGGGATCGAACCCGGGTCCCCAGATTCGCGACCAGACACAGGCACACGGCCATGAGACCCCATCTATTTATTTTTTTGTTTTTCGCCAGTTTTTTTCGTTAAATAACCCATTTTAACAAGAATCTAAATTTAAAACCATTTCTTGTCATACCTAAAATATTTCCGAATTTAAATTTGGCTTTTTTCTTCTGGTTTTTAAATATTCTTGTACTTTTATATCTGTTATTGAGGCTTCTATACTTTTTTCTTCTTCCACAACACTATTAATACCAAATATGATAATGCTTTTGAGTTTAGGAAATGTCACTTATATCAAAAAATCAAGTAAATAAATGTCAAATAAGGAAATGAACTAACATCATTCTTGTATATATTACAATACAATAAATTGTATAGAGACAGTTTACAAGGAGTCACGGGAATACGAATTTCATACAATATCTTAAACTATATGATTTTCAATATCGTATTCAAAACAATATTGTTTTCAATACAAGTGTCACGAGAATAAGGCTGTTAGTCCCCACTTCATAAAATACATTGTAATATATTCGTACAGTGGAATCCCGCTACACGAAAAATTTAGGCTGATCGTCTATTGGAACTATATTTGTCCGAGTAGAAGTCGCCCGGACACGGCACCCTAATTGTATTTGAATTCATTATTATACATTATATAATACAGAGTGTAACAGAAATAAATACATTAAATTAAACCAGTGATAGAACTCGTCGAGTGCAACAATAATTTTTAATAACTTTTTCCTACAAACCTTCTAGATTGAGTTAAAATTCTTCAAATTTTGTCACAAATTTAATTATCCGCCTATGGTTGAATAAAATATCAACTGCATGTCTGATCAGTAGAGCGCGTTGCATAATGCCAAAATTCTGCGCGTGCGTATGGCGTGCGTCTACGAACAGCTATTTCTGGTTTGTTTCGGTTGTGACTGAACACAATGAAATAATGATTACAAACTGGTGAATAGATTGATAGATACACCAGAAGATGAAACTATACACAAATCGGGAAAGATAAGAGATAGAATAGAATACCTCGACCACGGTAACAAAAAAAATCATACGTCAAATTTAGAACAGGTTAGACAATCCAAAAATGATAGGACATTTATAGCATGCAGTCGACCAAGAAAAACTCTACAATTGACGGAACAAGAAAACGCACAAAGATGATGAAAAGTGATGCAGACTTAAATGGAATCACAATAAATGTTCAAAATGGCCACCGTCATTGTCAATACAATACTGAAGGCGTCGATGAAATTATGTAACTGTTCTTGTTTCCATATCCTCTAAATTGTCATAATGACACTCTGTGTTGTGCTATCCTTCGAATACCAGACCCTGGTTAAGTCCAAAATATCTTCTTCAATATTCTCTGTGATCAGGGCGAGTTCTACCACGACCTTGATCAGCAGGCTTAAAGGAGATATATTTATTTATTTTATTTACATACATGTACAAAAGTGCGAACGTTTAGAAGATAACGATTTGCAAAACGTTTCAAATAAATTTTCCGACCTTGGGTAGCATTTCTTAAAACTTCACCATAGGCCAGCACAATGTCTGTATACCCGCTATACGTAAAGGTAGGCATTTTTACTGGTTATTGCGAGGTTGCAGAAACGTTCGTCAACGCTTTATTTAATTAACGGATCATCTAAACGAACAAATTCAACGCGATTTTTTACAGCAATGATTTAAATGTCATAAGAACAAGGAAACTGATTCGAATTTGTTCATTTTGATGGTCCGTTAATTAAACAAAGCGTTAATGAACGTTTCTGCAACCGGGCATATCACTTTTATAATAATAATTAATAGATTTATTTGTCAAAATTTATTTGAAAAAAACTGTTTATAAGTGGTACAAGCTCTTTGCAAAAGGACGAGATGTTAATGACGATGCCCGCCCTGGACGCCCCAGCATGTCAACAACCGATGAAAACGTTCAAGCGGCGAAGAAAAGTGTTATGGAGAATCATCGAATCGTTATTAGAGAAGTTGCTGAGGATGTCGGCATATTGGTTGGCTCATGCCATGCAATTTTTTCGGATGTTTTAGGCATGAAACGTGTGGCAGCGAAGTTTGTTACGAAATTGCTTAATTTTGACCAAAAGAACCGTCGCATGAGCATCGCGCAGGAGCTGTTGAATGACGTCAACGACGATCCAGATTTGCGCAAAAGTGTCATAACTGGTGACGAAACATGGGTGTATGGTTATGACCAAAGCTCAATCATCCCAATGGAAACAGCCAGAAGAGCCAAGGCCAAAAAAAAGCACGCCAAGTTTGGTCAAATGTGAAGGTTTTGCTTACTGTTTTCTTCGATTACAATAGCGTGGTGCATCATGAGTTCTTGTCAAAAGGTCGTACGGTCAATAAGGAATATTACCTTCAAGTTATGCGCCGTTTGCGTGAAGCTATACGAAGAAAACGCCCGGATTTGTGGCAAAACAATTCATGGCTTTTGCATCACGATAATGCACCTGCTCAGACATCGTTGCTTGTTCGTGATTTTTTGGCCAAAAACAACAACGTAATCACGCCTCAGCCACCGTATTTACCGGACTTGCCTCCTTGCGACTTTTTCCTGTTTCCAAAACTGTAAAGACCCATGAAAGGACGGCGTTTTGCCACGATTGAGGAGAAAAGACCGCATCGCTGGAAGAGCTTAAAGCCATATCAAAAATTGCGTATCAGAAGTGCATCGAGGATTGCAAAAAGCGCTGGCACAAGTGCATTATATCTGAGGGGGATTACTCAGAAGGGGACGAAATAGATATTGATGAATAAATAAATATTTTTCGAGAAAAATAAAGTTACCTTTTTTTGAACATACCTCGTATACAGGTGGATTGCGAAATTGGAAACACTTTTTTTCTCGGAAGTTATTATAGATAGATACCAAAAAATTGTTTAAATAAAGTTTTTAGTACTTTTAATAAGCTAACTAAATCTGTATACATTTTCTAAAAAAAGCTAAATTTTCGTAGATTTTGCCATAAGTGTACTTTTTTTTTTAATAAAATACCCTGTATATTATTGCACTAATTTATAGAAAATAATTTTTGCTTTAAAAAAGTTTGAAAGTTCTTACCTTCCAAACTTTATAGTTTTTGAGATATTAATGAAAATATTTAAATGTTTCTTCTCAAAATAAAGTATGCGTTGAAAACAAAATTACTTTAAAAATAATGTACAAAATAAACAATAAAACAATTATTTTGTTATTATAGTAGCTCATAGATAAATACAAAAAATGTTATCGAACTATAAAAAAAAATTCTAAATTGCTACCGTTTTCTCGTACACATAAATAAAGCCTTTTTAATAAATTTTGTTTTACATTATTTGTATTTAATTCAACAAACAGCTTGTCTTATTCTGTTTAAGTTCGTCAAGTGTAGCAACGGGCATTATATAAATTTTATGTTTGATAGCTCCGCATAGAAAAAAATCTAAAGGCGATAGATCAGGAGATCTTGCGGGCCACGATGTAGGGCCTCTGTAGCCAATCCAGGACTTTGGAAATTCTGGATTTAAATACGCAGTTACATCCAATGAACTGTGCGGAGGTGCACCATCTTGCTGAAATATCATTCTGCATCTAACTGCTAATGGCATATCATCCAAATAATCTTGAAATTCATTTAGCAAAAAAATTAAGTGCATATCTCTGTGATGTTAATATGCCGTCATAAAAATATGGATCCAAAAAGTGTTATTTATAATACCGCACCATACATTAATTGAAAAGCGTATTTGAAATAAATGTTTCACGTGGATTTGTTTCTACTGATTACCAATAATGTGAACTATGTCTATTTAGTATACCATTATTAGAGAAATTTGATTCATCTGACCATAAAATTGTATTTAAAAAATTAGGATCTGCAATATTTTCCAGTTTTAAGTAATTACAAAACTGTAATCTTCTTACATCATCGCCAGGATGAAGATTATGAATTTTGTGTATTTTATAGGCTTTGTACTACAAAATCTTAAGAACCTTCTTATGTGTGGTATTTAATTCCAATGCAGCTTCTCTAATTGAATTTTTCGGGTAAACATTGAAATATGCCAATACATCAACTTTCACATTTTCATTTATCTCACGTGTTTCGTAATTACTTAATACTGACCCAGTCCTACGCAGCTTTCTTTCTAATTTGAATAAATACGGATGGTTTGGATAAAAGCAATCCGGAAATTTTTGTCTATATAATTGCAGAGCTTGTCTTGAATTATTATTTGATAAATAATAACATTTTATCATATCTAACATGGCATTAATTGAGTAATCTGGCATTATTGACACAAAGTAATAATTATATGTATGCGACACAATTTTTTAGTGCAAATACAACACAAAATAACTCAACTGTCAACAAATTTTCTTTTCAACGCACAATTTATTTTGAGAAGAAACATTTAAATATTTTCATTAATATCTTAAAAACTATCAAGTTTAGAAGGTAAAAACCGCTTAACTTTTTTAAAGCAAAAAGTATTTTCTATTAATTAGTGGATTAATATAAAGGGTTTGTAAAAAAAATATTATATCCTACTTATTATTTTTGAAATTTTAGAAAATACGTAGTTGAAAAAGTAATTGAATTTAAAAATACCTATGTACATTATTGCAATACTAATTACTGTTGTCCTCAAGTTAATATATTTAAATTTCTATTGTTATTATAATATTAGGATCAGATGCGTATTACCCATGCTGTGTGTTTCAATTTGCTTTGTACAAAGATATCGGTAATGGTATCAAGGAGCTCTCATTACTGGCGTGGAGAGTGCACCACAAGCGGTGTCATTATCCTGCCGTTTGAAATTCGAAATAATTTTGGCTTCGGTCGGGATCGAACCCGGGTCATCAGATTCGCGACCAGACACTCACACAAAGGACAGCGAGACCCTGTATATATATATATATATATATATATATATATATATATATATATATATACATATATATATATATATATATATATATATATATATATATATATATATATATATATATATACAGGGTGATCACGCGAGAATGAACCAGTAATTATCTCTGTTATTAATCAAGATAGCGATTATCTTCAAATAAATAAATTTACTATAGATAATATGGGCAATAAGATGTTATATCAAGAAGCGTTCTGTTACTTCCGGTTCCGGAGTAAGTGATACCAACTTTGAAATTTCAAATAGAACATACTATATTTTTCTATATTTTTGAAAAGTACATAAAATTTGCTTTACAACGGTAGTAAATTAGTAGTACGTTGTATTATTAAAAAATAAAATGGCGGACGTTTGAAATATGAATATATTGAATGAAAAAAAAAAATCAAGTGTGTGAGATTTTTTTGTTTTTTGTTCATAGATGATGATATTTTTTGAGATAAATTCATTTATATGATGTAACCTAGGCAACAAATCTAATAAAACAAAATTCTACACTTCCTTGACTTATTTTGCAAAATATTTCAAACGTCCGCCATTTTACTTTTCAATAATACAACGTCCTACTTGTTTACTATTATTGTAAAGCAAATTCCGTGTACTTTTCAAAAATATAGAAAAATATAGTATGTTGTATTTGAAATTTCAAAGTTGGTATCACATACTCTGGAACCGGAAGTAGCAGAACGCTTCTTGATACGAAATCTTATTGCCCATATTGCCTTTAGTAAATTTTCTTATTTGAAGATAATCGCTATCTTGCTTAATAAGAGAGATAATTGCCGGTTCATTCTCGCGTGATCACCCTGTATATATATATATATATATATATATATATATATATATATATATATATATATATATATATATATATATATATATATATATATATATAGAGGCTGGTGACCGTCACAGCCGAACATTGGACTTTAACATGTAAAATCAGACTTTCGTAATATCCTGCTTCTCTTGTTATTTTAAGTAAAAAAAAGCTCCAAATAAAAGTTCTAGGGCATAAAATGCTGCATCTGAATCAATATGCAATATTAATTTTGTATGCCTTATAACGGCAGAAATTAGGTATGAAAATTTCGAAAATCACCTCAAAAATAGCAATAGCCATTGAATTGAGACAAAATAAATAACAAGTGTCTAACGGTTTACCTGTCATATTGGGGTAATTTATTTATATTAGGTATTGTTTCTAATTTCTGTTTCAGTTAACAATTATCTGTTAATTTAAATTGATATTTGTTCACTTGAACAGAAATTACAAATAAATTAACCTACGAGTAGCTTGACAGATAAATCGTTAACATTTTTTATTTTGTCTTAATTCCATGGCTATTGCTATTTTTGGGGTGATTTTAATTTTCATACCAAATTTCTGCCGTTCAAGGCACACGACATTAATTGTATTTATAGATTCAGATGCTCAGATGCATAATTTTATACCCTAGAACTTTTATTTGAAGCTTTTTTACTTAATATAATTAGGGAAGCATGAAATTAAGAAAGTCTGATTTTACATTAAAGTCCTATGTTCGGTCATATATATATATATATATATATATATATATATATATATATATATATATATATATATATATATATATATATATATATATATATGACAAGTTTTTGTTAAAAGTGAGTTAGTAGCATAATGGTATTCTACTGTCAATTTTATTTACTTATGCAATGAAGTAAGCCGGTATTTCACGTTTTAATCAATAGATGGCAGTAGTAGTTTTACTTGGAAACAGTTATGTTAATTTGTTCTCCAATATTCTGGTGTAAGTCTGACTTACGTCAGTTTAACATGCAACGAAAGTTAGCAATCTGTCAAACTGCTCTGTATTGTAAAAAAATAGTGTAGTGATTCAAAATGGAATCTGAAAGTGAAATACAACGTTACGATGATTCTGGTTCAGAATATGTATTATGCCACGACAGTACATCGATAGAAAATTTCGCTAAATGGACACCAAAATATTGCCCAGATGACTGGTATAATGCCATCGAACAATGTCGCAAAAATGACCCAAAATGATTTTTTCTCAACAAAAGATATTATCACTCATAGAAAAAAAATATACGTAACGAATCAGTATCATGGTTAAAAATTCAATGGTTACATTTTGAGAAAGAACATCCCTACAATTTTTTTTATAAAGAAACATTGAATAAAGAATTTCAATTTGAAGTAATTGATATACAATGCACACGTAAAGGTCGACCAAAAACATTTAATTCAGTGCATTTGCAAAAATTATACAAAAGGCCATTGGGAGTAACTGAAAAGAAAAAAATCTGATGTGGACACCACACGACTTCCTTGTACGATTATTAAACTATACATATTTTTTAATAATTAAATTACAAAATATTGACAGGCTTAAGGCAAGCCCGAGAAATATTTTGATATAGAACAAAAAATAATTCATTTACTACCATCATTCTTAAATTAACATTAATCTAACCCGGTTCTTTTTAAGGAGAGTTTTGATTACAACAAAGAAATATTTGATTACAACAATGAATACGACTAATTTCACAATAAAAATATAATATTTGTTATTGTACGAATCATAAAATTGCACGTATTTAACGTAATTTGACATGAACATTTTTTTTATTTTTTTGTCCTAATCCATAGCAAGCTTTATTACAAAAAAATAATTTTTAAATTTACATATCTCGCTTATACAAAGGGCTAATTTAATAATACTTGATGTGCTAGACGCAGAAATTAATTCTCTAAAACTTTTATTTGAAGCATTTATTTCTAAAATCAAAATAAAATCATTTTATTCAAGAAAAACTGTTAACAACTTCAAGTAATGTACCATTTCCGGTTAGCCTATTTTAACCAAAATCTATTATGTTATTTCGATTGACGTAAAAGTCTTGTATACCAATTTTTTAAAGTTTTGGATTATATTTTAAAACAGTTTTTCATTAAAATCTATTATAGGCTTCATGTAAAGTGCCACTTCTGGAAATTGTGTAATAACCAGAAAGGGAGGTGCACAACTAGATGTTATAACAGTCCTAAATACAAAATTTCAACTTTCTACGGCTTACCGTTTTTGAGTTATGCGAGATACGTACGGACGTACGTACGTACGTACAGACGTCACGACGAAATTAGTCAAAATGGATTCAGGGATGATCAAAATGGATATTTCCGCTGATATCTGAAAACCGAAATTTTTCGCGATTACAATACTTCCTCTTCGTACAAGGAAGTAAAAAAAAGATATGATGGAATTAATTAAATTCATTCCACCTATTCATCATGATTTTTACTTCAATCTGAATTTAAATAAAGAGTTGGAAGAAGACTTGGTAGCTGAAACTGAAGACGAATTGGAAGAAAATAATTAATATTTTGTAAATTTATAGTTGTTTATCTTTAATATTTTTGTATTTTTTTAAATAAACAATTTAGATTTCTTTGAATAAAAAGAAATATGTTTTTTATCATCATACTGGTGTATGTCATCGAAATTATTTATTAATGATGGTGTAAGTCACTGCAATATAATTTTTGTAGTGGTGTAAGTCAATAAGCCCTTAGTTTTCATCAAAACGAATGTGCATTTTTTGTAGATAATTGTTTACAAAAAATTTTATATCACTTGCAAGGAATCTGGTATGATGTTATACCACTAAAATGATGTGTACATTTTGGTATATTAGTTCAACTTTGGGATCCTTTTTTTCAAATTTGACTTACATCACTCTAATTTTCAACGGCTCATATATATATATATATATATATATATATATATATATATATATATATATATATATATATATATATATATATATATATATATATATATATATATATATATATATATATATATATATATATATATATATATATATATATATATATATGCTAGAATGAACTAGCAATTATCTCCGTTATTAAGCAAGATATCGATTATCAAATAAGAAAATTTCCTATAGGCAATATGTGCAATAAGATGTATTAAAAAAAGTTCCATTACTTCCGGTTCCGAAGTACGTGATACCAACTTTGAAATTTCAAATGGAACATACTATATTTGCTTTACAATGATGACAATAACAACATTTAATACCAAAAATTACATATATATATATATATATATATATATATATATATATATATATATATATATATATATATATGTAATTTTTGGTATTAAATGTTGTTATTGTCATCATTGTAAAGCAAATATAGTATGTTCCATTTGAAATTTCAAAGTTGGTATCACGTACTTCGGAACCGGAAGTAATGGAACTTTTTTTAATACATCTTATTGCACATATTGCCTATAGGAAATTTTCTTATTTGATAATCGATATCTTGCTTAATAACGGAGATAATTGCTAGTTCATTCTAGCATATATATATATATATATATATATATATATATATATATATATATATATATATATATATATATATATATAATATATATATATATATATATAGGATAAAAGTGGTGAATTTAAACACAATGCTCTATTAATGTTAAATATTATTAATGAACGGTGTTAGAAATGATTTAATAAACAGTTTAACAAGCTATTTTCACAATTACACAAGATAAATCCATTACAATGATTACGTCTCTCTTCTACCTATCTCTTGCGTCGACTGCGCACGTGCGTTCTTGTCGGCGTTCCCCCACGGCCAACGCTGTTCCCCCTCCTACATATATATATATATATATATATATATATATATATATATATATATATATATATATATATATATATATATATACAGGGTGTCCCTTAACTTCGAGCAAAAACTTTAAGGGCATATAGTACTGACCAAAATGAATAAAAAAGCTTCATCAACATAGGAATGATCTTCAACTGTTTCCGAGAAAAGCGAAAAATCTAAGAAAAACTGACAAAGATAGCGATCGAATAAAATTTTGTCTATGTCAGTAAAAAGACTATAAAAAACAATAAAATTTTATATGAAACATTTTTCTCAATTTCTTATAGTTACGTAGTTATATGAAAATTAAATATTGACCAAGGTCGCCACAACATTTCACTTTTGATTTTTATAAAATAACAAAAGGCCATCTAAGATTACCTCTCAAAGGTAAACAAAAAGTCTCAATTAATCAAAATCGTAATTCTTATAGTTTTCGAGATAGCAAAGGTAAATCTCGTAAAAACTCATTTTTCACTGCGTTATATCTGGGAAACTATTAAAGATCGGACACATTTTGACTGAGCTTTTTTTACTCATTTTGATCAGTATTATATGCCCTTAAAGTTTGTGCACCAAGTTAAGGGACACCCTGTATATATATATATATATATATATATATATACAGTGTGTTAATTAAAAACCTGGCCATAGGCGTTTAACATGGGAAATCAGTTTTTCCTTGCGCAAAAGTTCCCAAATTATTTTAGACAAAAATACTTCAAATAAATGTTGTAGAGAATTAAATTCTGCATCCAGATTAGTAATAAGATTTTATTTTCGACGTTTCATAACCGAGAAAATCAATTTCAAAGTTTATCGAAAATTGCTGATTTATAGCGATAGCCATGGAAGTCAAACAAAATTACAAACAATTGTATGACATCTTAACTGTCAAAGAAAGTTTGTGTTTTGTGATTTTCGTTCAGTAACATATTTTTTTGGAAGTATGGAACAGTTTTCTCATGAAGAAAAGCTTCAGATTATAAAATGGTGTTACTGTGGACAAAGCTATAGAAAAATACGTGATTTAATAAGTGTAATGTGGTCACATCGACAAATTCCAAGTAAAACCACAATAGAATCTTTTATTAAAAAAACTTAAAGCTGTAATTTCCAATGAATGTAGAAAAATAAATGCCAGACAGCTGCATAATGTTCGACATGGCTTTTATAATAGACTTGGGTATTGCTTAGCGCAAAATGGAGGGTTATTTGAACATTTAATATAAAATTATATTCATTCTAGTTTTCTGTTTTTCTTTTTAAATAAATACATTATTCTTGTTTTCATTTTTATTTTATTTTGTATATGTTGACAGCTATGTATTCTAAAATTAAACCATGTATTTAAGAAACATATTTGTTTTATACATTAAGTTAGGCTAATTCATTGTGTCAATGTCATACAATTGTTTGTAATTTTGTTTGAGTTTCATGGCTATCGCTATAAATCAGCAATTTTCGAAAAACTTTGAAATTGATTTTCTCGGTTATAAAACGTCGAAAATAAAATCTTATTACTAATCTGGATGCAGAATTTAATTCTCTACAACATTTATTTGAAGTATTTTTGCCTAAAATAATTTGGGAACTTTTGCGTAAGGAAAAACTGATTTCCCATGTTAAACGCCTATGGCCAGGTTTTTAATTAACACACTGTATATATATATATATAATTTGAAAATTACATCAAATTTGGTTTACCATCATGTAAAATAATCCATATGTCACATTATTAAAAAGTAAAATGGCGGGCACTTTTTTATACACCTATTCGAAAAGAGAATAGTGAGCCATGACTGTGGCTTGAAATAAAACAATGAACTAAAACAATTGTAACTATTATTATTAAACGAAATAATATTTTACCGTGTTACAATTGTTTTAGTTAATTGTTTTATTTCAAGCTCACTATTCTCTTTTCGACTAGGTGTATAAAAAAGTGCCCGCCATTTTACTTTTTAATAAAGTAACATATGGATTATTTTACATGATTGTAATGCAAATTTGATGTACTTTTCAAATTTGTAAAAAAATATAGTATGTTCCATTTGAAATTTCAAAGTTGATATTAATTATTAATAAACCGGAAGTGGTATCATGAATGAACATCCGTCATCAAGTAGCTTACATGTTGCTGTATAATTCATGTTATATGAAAGAAATGACTAACTTGATAAATAAGCGAGATATTTGCTGGATCCATTAAAATAAATCAATAAATTTTTGAACGACCAGACTAACCTGCACAATTCACCCCTAATAACATTCTTAGGAAAAGTATAATTATACAGTCTCCTTTCACAATTCTCCCCTAATAACATTTTCAGCAAATAGAAAACTATTCAACATGCCTCCACAACTCCGTATTATTAAATCAATACATTATCACAAAGTAAATAGGTACATATTGAATTTAATTAATTTCTGTGTTTGAAATTCTATTAATCGTATATATGAGGCGTTCAGCGCGAAAGCGACCCAACTGCAAAATTTTTAAAATTGACACGCATGTTTTGTAACACAGTTTGGTAAATATTTTCAAGGAAGAGTGGCCCATCTAAGTTTATTGTTAGTTGGGCCACTATGGTTTTAAAAGAAGTTAGTCAAGTTGTGAAAGTGTCAGTCGATATTTTGATAATTTATTTTATAATTTAAATACATATTTAATTGCTTTTGCGTTGAAATTCAGACTATTGATGTTAATGTGGTAAGTATGTGAACATATTCATTTCCGTTATCCTATAAGCGACACCTGCAAGAAATGTGATTATTTTTATTTAAAAATAAAATGCACAGAAGGCGAAGAGCGTATGAAATATGAAAATGATAAAGAAATTCACCTGCGAAAAGCCGAGGCAGCTAGACAAGGCATGAAGAAAGATGCACAAAAAGATGCACAAAAAGATGAAGCAACTGTTATAGCTTTTGATCTCATGAAGACACTAGCAACGTCGTCCATTTCAACTGGGATGGCCTATTACAAAAGGCAGTTGTGGACATACTGCTTCGGTATACATAATCTGAAAGCAAACCATGTCGTTTTATACGTGTGGTATGAAGGGTTATCATCTCGAGGGCTACAGGAAATTGGCTCCTGTACAATGCAGTACACGAAAAACTATGTTACTTCAGATCATCTTATTATGTTCAGTGTCCAATGTGGAGGTCAAAACAGAAATATTAAAATGTCCACTATACGCACTTACGTGACTCTTTCAAAAAAATCCTCTCCTAGGCAAATTGATCATAAGTTTTTGGTCTCAGGGCACTCATTTTTGCCATGCGACCAAGAGTTTGGTTTAATAGAAAAACAAAAGCGTATCTTCAAAGATATATTTTTACCATACGACTGGATAAAGGTTATGAAAGCCGCGAGAAGAAGAAATAAATTTGATATTATTCAAATGGAACAAAACGATTTCAAAAATATTGAGAGTTTAACAGCTGACTTTTCTAAATTTGATTGCGTCGATATCATCAAAAGAAATTCTGCTTGGGATTTCATTGTTGAAGAATATTTTAATTTAGAAATTTTATTTCCATGGGGACATCCAATTGAATTTGCTAAATATAAGGATTTGCAGGAGTTACTAAATTACATTCCTCCAGTAGCACATAATTTTTATAAAGAATTACTAACAAACCAATGTGCTCGGGACGAGGATTTTGAGAGTGCAGATGAAGAAGAGGAGGACTAACTAACAATGACCCAACGTTTCCAAAACGTCAACATGGTCAGTATAATAGTGGCCCAAGTAACATTTTTTATAACTAAATAACATTATTTTTTTTTGTTTTTCAATGTTTGGAAAAACTAACGTGTTTACTTTTATGAATAAATGTTTATTTCTTGAATAAATGTTATCATTAAAAACTAAATATTCTTTTTGCTTTAAAAAAGTTTCATAAGTTATACCTTCTAAACTTAATAGTATTCGAGATATTGAAGAAAATATTAATATAATTTTACTGGAAATTAAAGCTGGCTATGGAAACAAAATTTGACATTTGTATTAGTTTATTGTAATAACCCTGTGAAAAAGTTTATTGAGTTGATTATTATTTGTTGTAAAAATGAAAGAATACTCAATTAACGAGAAGGTAGATATGTTGAAATGTTTCCATTTATCAAACAATAATTCAAGAGAAGCCCTGCGATTATACCGGCAACAATATCCTGATCGCTTTCATCCAAGTCAAACATACTTTTTCAAATTAGAAAGAAAGCTACGTAGAACTGGTTCTCTGACTATGGCAAATCGCGAAGTTCGTCAAATAAATGAAAATTTGGAAGCTGATGTATTAGCATATTTTAATGTGCATCCGAGAAATTCAGTTAGAGAAGCTGCACTAGAATTAAACGTATCACATACACAGGTACACAGGATTTAAAAAAAGCATAAATCCAAAGCTAACAAAATACATAAAATCCATAATCTACATCCTGGCGATTTTGCAAGAAGACTTCACTTTTGCAATTATTTCATTCAGGAATATCACACAAATCCACATTTTCTAAATAAAATTTTATGGACAAATGAAAGCCACTTTTCCAATAATGATATATTTAATAGGCAGAATACGCATTATTTGCAAACTACCGACATAAATCCACGCGAAACATGTATTACTAATTTTCAAGTACGTTTTTCAACTAATGTGTGGTGCGGAATTGTTAATAATATTATTCTGGGTCCATATTTTTATGAGGGCACTTTAACTTCTCAAAGATATTTGTTTTTACCTCTCGCTAAGAGAGGTATTGCATTCATGCTAAAAATCACATATCCATATTTTATTGAATAAGCACGTTTTAAGGTCCCTACAATCCGATTTTCACATTTTTACGATGATGTCTGTGTGTGTGTGTGTGTGTGTGTGTGTGTGTGTGGATGTATGTGTGTATGTATGTAGGATGTTGGAAGGACGATTACTCAAAAACTATAATACTTAAAAATTGTTTAATTACGTATTTTCCAATCGGACATTCATGGGAAGATCTGAAAAGGTTTTGGTAACAATTGGACAACCGGAAGTAGAAGATTCTTGAAAAAAAATCTTCTAAATAATATTTTTTGAAAATTTTTCTTGGTAATATTAAAGAAAATTAAATTCTTTATCTGATACATTTAAATATTTTATTATATATTCTATGGATTTAGAGATAAAAGAAATATAATAAATAAAATAACGTTATAATAAATTTTACAGCCGAAAGGATGCCATGGAAAATAGTTGACCAGTTGAACTGTTTGTAACTGACAGATAAATGTCAGTGTCAGAAATTCATAGATATTACTAAAGAGTTTTTCTGGGAAGTACATATACATTATATTATTTCTTAATGTATTAGTAGTTAAATATTTAAGATTATAGGTCTATTACATATATCCTTCAAAAATTCAGTCAATCCTGACAATGAATTGGAAACATTTCGAAAAATTAGAAGAGGACAAAATTTCTTCATATAATGAATTTAAAATTAAACAATCTAAATATAAGGAATAGATATATGTAAGTACAATTTTTGGTGTAGAATGTAGGTATACAAGAAATGTTAAATACAATAGGGCGCCTTGACAAGCAGATATGGGGACTCATGTCAGAATGATAGCTAGTAATTATGTATATAGATGTATCATAATTTCTCATTCTAAATTTAGTGATTTTCCAATTCCATATGGTTTATTTTCCTCGACAAGTAAATTCCACACTCCTGGTGACAAATTAACTACGTGTATTTAGAAAATCTTGAAATTCTGAATGAAACATACTGACTAATTATCATTCTGAAACGGGCCCCCACATCTGCTTGTCAAGGCCAACAATGTAACATGACTGTTCGCGCCCTATACTTATGTAACCAAAAAAGGAAGTGGCGAGAGGTATTGTGCTGGCCACAACAGATTTTTTTTTTTTACAAAATGAACTAAGGAATTTTTTTGATGATACACCATTAGCAGATCGGCGCGGAATGATATTTCAACAAGATGGTGCACCTGCGCACAATTCAATAGATTTAACAAACTATTTAAATCAAGAAATTCCAAATGCCTGGATTGGAACAAGAGGACCTATAATGTGGTCTGCAAGGTCTCCCGATCTATCGCCCTTAGATTTCTTTCTGTGGGGTGCCATCAAAAACAAAGTTTATGTTACGCACGTTACTCCACTTGAAGAATTAAAACATGGAATAAGACAAGCTGTGAACGAGTTAAATAATAAAATTAATAATACTGTAAATCAACATTTGTTAAAAAGGCTCAATTTTTGTATACAAGAAAACGATGAAAATTTTGAACAAATTTTATAGTGTTATTAGTATGACAATAATTTGATGTACATTTGTAAATTAAAGTGTTTCGTAACTCTAATTTTGTTTTCATAGCCAGCTTTAATTTCGAGTAAAACTATTTTAATATTTTCTTCAATATCTCGAATTCTATTAAGGTATAACTTAAAAAACTTTTTTAAAGCAAAAATTATTTCCTACTAAATAGTATAAAAATATATAGGGTGTACCATTTAAAGAAAAGTCAAAAATACAAAAATCTCCAATTTTTTTTTTCTGATTTACATTAATTTTTAATTAGCTTGCTAGAAACACTAAAAATTTTATTTGAAAGATTTTTTTGTATATCTAATAACTTCCGAGAAAAATCGCGTTCCCTAGTTCTGTTTACATCCCGTATATATATATATATATATATATATATATATATATATATATATATATATATATATATATATATATAAATATATATATATATATATATATATATATATATATATATATATATAAATATATATATATATATATATAAATATATATATATATATATATATATATATAAATATATATATATATATATATATATATATATATATATATAAATATATATATATATATATATATATATATATATATATATACAGGAGTATCTGGGAAGACGAACCCCCCCCCTTAACTTTTTTATTATAAGGAATAGAAAAATTTTCTTCATATAAAAGTTTTATCATAGTAAATATACCATTTGATGACAGGTACAGAATTTTTTTATAATGTCAGGTTTACATGATACGACTATCAACTTTTATTTTTTAAACGGGAACCTAAAATTGTTTTACTAAAATAAAAACCGCCATTTTTTTCAACGATGTATTACTTATTATAAAGGTATATGAAAAAATTCGATAATTGAGATATATCAGAAACTATTTTTATTCAAATGTTCTAGGTGGCTATGCGAAATTAAACAAAATGTAACCAGGTAAAATAACTTCACAACGTAAAATTACAAATGTAATAAAGTAAAACAACATAAATAAATAATTGCTCGAAATTACGACCCTGCTCTCTTATGCAGAAATTCAAACGTTGAATGTGGTGTGTACGAACATTTTCCAGTTACTTTACAAACCACGTGAAACAGGTAACAAATAAACATCTGATTTATTGTCATTAATTTCGCATTGCCACCTAGAACATTTGAATAAAAATAGTTTCTGATATTTCTCAATTATCCTTTTTTCCTCGAATTTTTTCATATTCATGTATGACAAGTACTACATCGTTGAAAAGAGAAAAAAAAAATGGCGGTTTTTATTTTAGTAAAACAATTTTAGGTTCCCATTTGAAAAATAAAAGTTGATAGTCGTATCATGTAAACCTGATTTTATAAAAAAAATCTGTACCTGTCATAAAATAGTATATTTACTATAATAAAACTTCTATATGAAGATATTTTTTCTATTCCTTATAATAAAAAAGTTAAGGGGGGGTTCATTTTCCTAAATACATCCTGTATATATATATATCTTCTTGAAAGTACGATGTTAGCCCTAAAAATTAGCGGATCTTTCTGATTATAGGCGGACACGGGAATTCTTCTACACTTCTGGTTTTGTACATACTCTTTTTTATACCTTATAGTGCATAGGTGAATGCTACTTTATATCGCAGGTATTCTACAGGTTGGCATAAGAATGAGCATTTATCTGGAGTCAGACTTAGTCTAGCATTTTGCAACACTTCTAATACTTGCTTTAAGTTCGTGATCCCTTCTCAATGGTCGTGCTTGGTAACAGCAGATCATCTAGATATGCTATTACTGTGGTATTTCGTAGAGGTCCTAGTATTGCATTTATCATTCTCTTGAACACGGCTAGTGCATTAACCAAATCCTGGTGAACTGGTAATGCTCGTCTGGGGTTACGAAGGTTGTCTTTTGCTTAGCTTCACTTCAGTAATCTCTCCACATGTACTGGCTCTTATTATCTTCTTTCCACGTTCTTCATTATTTGCAGAAAGCTTAGTAGTTGTTTCAACTTCTTCAACTGTTGTTTGTACACAGTGTTGACCTCGTGCAGATTTAGAAATAGTAATATGACGTTAGCTTTGTCGTCTGATCTTACAATACATCTTGGTATCTTCCATCGTTATTATGGGATTCTAATACAATATATTTTTCTTCATTTGTATCTGTTTTAGCCATCACATATCCGACGAAGATAGATGGAACATTTATTGTCTCTTTGGCCCAAATCATAATCTTTCTGTTTGGTAAACCTGGTGTCGTTATGTTCATCAAGTCACTAACCTCTTCACTTATAATATCCTCAAGTATTCTAACCGTGTTACCTCGTCTAATTATTGTTACGTGATGTTGCTCAATGAAAGGTTGTCCCACTAGCAATGGAATTCTTTGGGTGTTTTCCGGGATTACTATTCTTAATACAGCCGGCGTGGTGGTCTTGTGGCTATGCTGCTTGACCGGCATCACTGAGGTCGTAGGATCGATCCCGCATCGTTCTAGACTTTATATGCTATGAATACCACTCGGTCAGGAGGGTTTTTCTCCGGGTACTCCGGTTTCCCTCTGTTCGGTAGGTACACAAACATTCAACACGGTTCGTTGCCGTAGGGCGCTACTTCACCACTCGGGCTGAGAGCCATCTCTGTTCACTAAGTGAAAGCTCGAAGGCATCATTAACCAGAGAACTGCAAGACCCACCGTCTAATTCTCAACCACCATTACACTGAACAAACAACTACACTGACACACACACAACACCCTGAAGAGGAGATTAGTATCTCCTATACCGGGGCACCACACGCATTTGATTTTTTGTTTTTTTTCTTGATACTTCTACTTTAGCAGCGCCAACCCGCAAAGTTGCTTAAAATTGACCTATTTGATGTACTTTGAGAGATTCATACCCCTTTATTTTGAACTTCGGTTTAATTTTTCCATAATTAAAGCCTAATACATAGGCATCACTCTTACGAAATATTATAACTCTACTGCAGTTCAAAGTTATTAGGATGTCGTTCCCGGTATAACTGAATGGCTGAATTAATATTTCTTCAACATTCACCAACAATAAATACCATATTAACTAATTCGTATTTTGTGAAATTCATTTTTACATAAACAAACTAAATACATTATAAAGAAAAGTTGATAAATTAAGTGAGAGAAGCAAATAATAATTATTAGAAATCTGACAGCGACCAATGTAATTGTTTAAACAAGTGAAATACATGGTATACTTTCTGTATGATTATTTATTAATAAAAACATGAGATTCTGTAATGATCATTTTAGGACTATAATGAATAAGAACTGTTTTAAAGAGATTTTTTTTTAAATTTTGTAAAAATATATAGGTGTCCGATTAAAAAATATAAAGTTGCATATCATAGCGCGCAAAACCCGGTAGAAAAACTTATACTGCAGATATGTGGGCATCTTACGTATAATGTAAAATAATCCTTGAAAAAAAAACGGTAATATTAAAAATAATCGAGTAAAAAAAATACAAACCGATGGGCCACCTGTTTAGGATTAATGTAAGAAAAATTAATATTCAGTTTATTTACGAATAATTATTGCAGAGGAAAAATATATTTTCCATTTTAAATACCCTGTATTAACTGTGTTCGAAATAAAACTTCCGTGCTTTAAGTTGTAAAACTGGTACTGATTATAATTTATCTTACCTGTGCGTCTTCGGTTACGTTACTGAAATCGTCGTTGGCTGAACAAGTCCGTACGCATATTCAAGCTGCCAGCGGCCGAATGAAGGATTAGTATGACTGGAAAAAGTGGATATTAATCTAAGGATTTAGTGTAGCTTTACAAAGACGTCGCGGTTTATCGCCGAATTTGTGAAGGTACTAAGGAAACTAGTAAGCCGATAAAAAACGTGATATATTGAATTGAGAAAACACCGACCGGGAAGCAGAGAGTAATCCACATTAATTGGATAGACTCCTTCGCCGGTGACAACCATGAAGACCATCATGGATCAACGGTTCATCGAATCATAGGTCAGGAACCGACTTTTGAAAACTTCATGGAAAAATATTCCTCCGGTCACAAGGCGCGGGATAGCGTGATGAAAGAAGAACATCGACACCAATTCGCCGTGTCTTCAGATTATTCCCTCGGCCACTGCGTATCAGAAATCTTAAAGATATCCCGCGGTATAGTTGTAGTTTTTAAGATAAGAACTGGCCAATCAACGTCCATCTGTTGAGAAAACGCTACGACTGAGGAATACCAATGCGGAACATCAACGGTACATTTATTACCTGGTTACAAAACCACACTCGTACCAGAATTGAGGGATCATTTGCTAGAAAATGACAGATGAAGCTAGCAGTCCGAAGATAGGCTGTGGACTGGATCGTTTGGATTGAAGGATTGTTAGGAACATGTTTGAAATTCCCTTCCGCTTTACCGGCGTTGAAATTCTCGCTTGTACTGTTAACTCTCACGGGCAAAAAGAATAACTCAAACGGACCATCGACTGTTACTTCTTTAAGGGAGATACATGCAGATTTCGTCATCACGTACTGTTCCGCGACGAAAAAGTCTTCGCTGGTCGCCGCTGGTCGAACGTTTCTAGAAATTCTTCGAAGGCAATAATATAACTACAGCTGTGTAAACAAACCACCGAGATAAGCTTAATTATCCGAGTTCACCTGACCTTTTGTTCTATTGTTCTAGAACGCTACTGGAAATATACAGGAATTTTCAAGTAGTTTTCTAGAATAAGGAGTCTATAAGGCGGCTCTGTACGGGAGAGTGATTCAGTCAGTTGAGTCCAGTATAGAGTTCAGTTAGAGTTCAATTAGTGATATAAATATCGTGTAAATAAATAGTACGTTGTATTGTTTAAATAAATAAATAATCTTAAGTGTTTAACTATTTAATAATATTACTAATCTTAAATTAGCGTTTATATTTGCTTAATAATAGTGATCGTTATTTTTATTATCTTTTATATATTTATTTATCGTTTAATAAACTTTTATTTTTATTAATAATAATTATCTATTTTTTCAACTTCACTCAAATAAATGAACGTTACAATATACTCTTGAATTATTGTATTGTGGCGCTGGTCACTAGATTTTGATTGTTGGTAAGAGTAACAGTGATTGATATTCATAACTATGACGTTTCATTGTTATTGTTTACAATTTAAATAATATTTACTTTCAAATGAAAAATGTCTAGAAATGTAGGTACTACGTACCAACCTAACAGAAATTAGGTTTGAGTTCTTTTAAGAAGTACTTTATGACATCCAAATGGGTTTCATAAAGTACATATTAAAGAACCAAAATAGAAAAATAACATTTAAATGTATTTTTCGAAGAAAAACTATTTTGAGCTTCCAGTAAAGTGCCATTTTCGGTTATCTGATTTGCTCCAAAATTTAATGGAATCTTTCCATATAAGAGTAAGGTAGAAATACAAGGTTTAAAATTTTGCTGAACGATAGTATTTGAGTTAGAGCGTAAAGAAAATACACACACAAACACACACACACACACACACACACACACACACACACACACAAACACACACACACACACACATACACACAGACCATCATCGTAAAAATGTTAAAATTGGATTGTAGGGACCTTAGAACGTGGTCATTTACCAAAATCTCGATATGCGATTTTTAGCACGATCCCTATTCCTCCCTTACCAAAGGTAGCGGGAGGTAAAAACACAAAATGCGTTAGCTTTACATCGAGCCTTAGACGGTAATCAAATCCATGTTGTTGGCTAAAGCCTCTTGCAACTAAGCGAGCCTTGTATTTATTGTTATCTACATCTTGTTTTATTTTAAATACCCATTTAGTTGTGATTAAATTTCTGCCTTTTGGTAAAATAGATATCTCCCAGGGATTGTTTTCTTCCAAAGCATTTATTTCTTCCCTAATGGCTTCTTCCCAATTCTTTCTATCATCACTTTTCTTAACATTGTCTATGCTACTTGGAACGCTCTCAATAAAAGTTTCAGCTGAAAGTATGAAATGAGTAGTCATGTCATAATCTGTATGCCATACAGGAGATTTCTTCGGTCGACTGTTTCTTCGCAATTCCATCTGTATATTTTCTTTTGTCTCATTCATTTATTCATGCAGTTGAATATCATCACAATTTTCATCATTTTCTGCCTGTGAATAAATACGATTTTACATGGTTTAGTTGAATGTTCTATGAATTTAACATCACGAGATATGACGATTTTTCTTTTCACTGGATCACAGTCTATAGCTGTGGACAGTATAACCAACCATTATACAAGAGAATGATTTGGCTTCTAGTTTATTCCTGAGTTCCTTAGGAATGTGACAAAAACTTTGACAGCCAAAAGTTCTAAGTTTGGTAACATCAAGTTTTCTATCGTACCAAATATCTGCAGGAGTTGTAGCTGTTTGTTTAAGAGCTGAAGTAAGGTTTCGATTTAATAGGTACGCTATTGTGAGAATTGCCTCATCCCATAAGTATTTAGGTAATTTATTTTCATGTAGCAACATAGTTCTTGCCTTGTCATGTAGTGTTCTATTTAACCTTTCAGCTAAACCGTTTAATTCGAGTGTATATGGCGATGTACAGTTAATTTTGATGCCCTTTTTCTTACAAAAAGATTTCAATGCACCAAAAGTATATTCGCCACCATTGCCACAAGTTAACACAGAAATTTAAGTTTCTAATTGAGATGTTGCCATTGACTCGTACTCTTCAAATTTACTGAGTACTTCATCTTTTGTTTTAATTAGGTATACAACAGCAAAGTAAGTAAATTCATCAAGAAATGTGTAAAAATAACGATAGTTATCGTATGTTAAAGGTTTTATAGGAGCACAAACGTCACTATGTACTATTTCTAGAGGCCGTTTAGCCTGTATACTTCGGTGTTTGCTTGTGCTAGTTTGTTTACCTTGAATACAAATCTCACAAACAGATAATTCTAAATTAATTCTTATAGCAGCAGGGATTCCCTCTACCATATTAAGTTTAATTAACTTTAATAGATCTGTTTTATTGAGATGTCCAAATCTAGAGTGCCATAGGTCTAAAGAATTAATTGATTGTGCATTACTCACATTACTGACGACTTCATCAAGTTCAAAAACATTTTTTTTACAATTTGTTATCTCGATGTCCTTCAGCTACTGTCGTAGTCTCTTTCAAGATTTTTACCTTTCCATTCTCGGATAACAATTTGAATGCAGAATCTTCAATCTTTCTTACAGAAAGCAAAATTGTTGCTAGCTCCGGAACAAAGAGGACGTCTCCTATGGTGCAAACTGTTTTCCTGTTATTCATTAAAACAACTATTTTAATATCTCCTACTTTTGTACCAGTAAGTGTAATACAAACTTTAGATACTTTTATTTGTACATGTGAAAACAAAATCTTTGATGAGGTAAAATAAAGATCATTATTAATGAGATGATCAGTACAACCTGAATCTAAGCAAAAATCTATTTGCTTGAACTTAGACAAATTAGTGACATTGACATCTGAACTTACCATGAATGAGATTTCTTCATTATTATCATCTTTGACATTCATGTTAGCTGATTTCCTAAAATATTTTTTATTAGAATAATCTTTATTTATTACCTCAGCTTCAGATTTCTTATGTCCGTATCGTCCACATTTATAACATTTAAATTTGTACTTTATTTTTGCACTAAAGGCAGTACCTTCATTTGATGCTTCATATTGATTGGTAGAAGACGTCTCGTTCCTTTTCTTGACTCATCCAATAATCGAACCTTCACTCTTTCAATTGTGTGATTAGACAGATCAAGAGTTTCTAGAGCTGTCACAGCATAACCATATGATTCAGGCATGGTCAGCAAAAGATGACAAATAACATCATTGTCATCCAACTTAGCTCCTAAAGCTTTAAGTTCACGTACAGTTTGATCAAATACCAAGAAATGATTTTCTAGTGTATCTCTTTCAGCATACTTCATATTGAGGAAGTTTGTTCCATCAAAAACATTCATGAAATATTTTTCATCACTAATATTAAGTAGAGCCATATTTGCTGGACTCATAACCTGATGCAGAGCAAGGAAGGTTAAATAAAATTGCTCCGGATAAACTTTATTCAAGGAAATTTATTTTGAGAAGAAGTATTACATATGACAGATAAAATATATTAAGTACATACAATTAACAAACAATATACATAACATAGAACACTAGATATTTAAATTGCTAATTAACATATATTAATAGCAAGAATCAGGTGGACTACTAGATCCACCACGTTCTGAATATTAACAAAAATTACAGAAAATAATATTTAAAATTTGGTTAATATTATGAAATATGTTTTAATATTTTTTTTGTAATAGAATACTCCTTATAGACAGTGTATTTTTTAAAACGGGTCATATGGCTATAACATAGAAAAACAGTTTTTTACCAGCTAAAAGTTTCCATATTAATTTATTGAAAAAAGAATTGGTATATATGTAAAAGTTAACTACACTGCTACAACTTTAAACTCTGTACACTATGTTCATAAGCAACATATAAATTTCATTTATAGGTTGCTTTGATTTGATATGTTTTGTTTATTTGTTTTATTATTTAAAATACTTCACTTCTGTCACTTACTTGTTGAAAAGACGTGTAATTTAATTCTTTTATTCAGGTAACTATTTTGTATTTGTGTATGTTTGATGTTTTTAATAAATATGTTTGTACTTTTATTCAGAATAAAATCACGTTTAAAACGATCTTAGAAATTAAATTACAAGATCTCAACTAGTAAGATGGCTCAACTTTATGTTCGAGTTGTGAAGAAAACTGAGAAGGATTTCGTGATCCAGAGTATTTCCAATGATAAGAAGACTTGGTATTTATTTCCAGAAGAATCTATGGATTTGAATTTTCACAATATTTTATCACGGAAAAAACCTGTACAAAATGCAACAGTTGCTATAAAAAACGTAAATGTTTATAGAACAGTAGCTATAAAGATAGATGATGATATTCGGAAAGAATATTTCGATGAGGTGGGGAATATTTGTTTCCAAGAATTTCCATTGGAAGAATATACCCGCATGTCGATTTCCCGATCTATCGAGCCTCTACAATTAGAGCTAGAAGATCGAATTAGACGATTAGAGCACCAGTTAGAAATCAGCTCAAATCAAGACGTAAAACTACATCGAATCGAGAAAGAATTTGTTTTAGACAAATTTGACAAGAAACAACATGATTCTACAGAATGGTTTAATAGATTTCAAGATGAATGTAAACGATTCCAGATCAATTCTGATGGTTTGAAAATTTAGGCTTTACGTTTCTTTGTCTTCGGCCCAGCGAAGGACTGGTATGAAACTAATATGAAGAAAATTGGTCTAACCACTTCATGGGAAAATTGGAGGGATTCTTTTCTTAATGTTTTTTGATAAAGGTTGGACTATTGTTAGGAAGGCTTTCAATTACAAATATTTGGGAGGATCCTTAATTGATTACGCACTTGTAAAAGAGAAACTATGCCTAGAAGTAGAACCGAATGGTACTGCATTATCCCGTATCAACCAGATAGTTTTTGGTTTGCCAATCGAAGCACAAGAAGAGCTTGATAGAGAATAAATAACAACGCTTGATAAACTATATACACAACTCCGAAAATTAGAAGACTCATTTACCAGAAAGAAGAAAGAAAGATTACCAAGTCCAAGAATAAATAAAAAGAACGTTGCTAACCCAAATAAGAAAAATGAAAATCAACAGAAAAACGAATCTCAACGGAAACCTTGTGCAAAATGTGCGGTACTTGGCTTCCCAAATCGTTACCATCCAGTAGCAGAATGTCGTAATAATATTTCGTCCACGGAGAAACTAAAATCAAATATGGCCGATTTAGAAATATTAAACATTAATTTAGATAGCAAGGATTTAAACTAAATAGCCGGGCGAAAATAGATCCGTTGATAAAATTAAACGTAGTTATTAACAACGATTTAAAAATAAAAGCTCTTTATGATTGTGGCTCGAATGTAACATTAATTAACCAACGAATTGCTGATTTGCTTAAGTTGAAATTAATAGAACAAAGGGATATACTAAAAACAATCAACGGATGTAATTTCACTTCAGCCCGGGCTAAAATTAAACTTCGTATTGGAAACATTACAGTTTACATAACGACGTATGTTGTCAAGAATGATAATTTCTCCTATGATTTATTACTTGGTATCGATGCTATAAAGAAATTTAAGTTGATTCAAAATGAAAATTTAAGAATTTTTCAGCGCACCAATAGTAAGAAAATAAATCTACAGGAAGACCGATCTAATTATGATCAGATACAGACTACTGATAACGCTAAAGATTTAGATGAATATATTGAAATAAATTATAATGAACATTTAAAAAAAGATAAATTTGAAGCTGACCTACAACATATTGAAAATCATGAGAAGAAACGAAATATTTTACAACTAATTGAAATTTATAGGCATATGTTTGCAAAAGTTAAATTCGATATCGGTAAAGTGCGATCAAAACAAGCGGAGATAAAACTAATTAAAGACGAATATGTCACCTCTCGTCCTTTATAAATGTTCAATCCCTGATGATGAAGAGATAAGAAATCAAATCAAGACACTATTACAAGTAGGAATTATTGAAGAATCCGATTCTCCATTTGCTTCACCTGTAACTCTTGCGTACAAAAAAGATGATGGGAAGAAATCCCGCTTATGTATCGATTTCAGAAAATTAAACAAACTGGTAGTCCTAGAATGTTTTCCATTCCCTACCATCCAAGATGTGATCGATAAAGTTGCCAATTGTGAATATTTTACAGTTTTAGACATTAATTCTGCATTCTGGTGTATCACGCTGAAATTAGAAGATAGAGAAAAAACATCGTTTGTAACAAAGTATGGAAAATTCATGTTCAAAGTACTGCCATTTGGACTTAAGAATGCTCCGGCCACGTTCCAGAGAATATTATCAAATATCATTAGAAGAAATAATTTAGATGACTTTTGTATTAATTACATAGATGATATTTTGATTTTTTCCCGAACCTGGAAAGAACATCTTCAACACATAGAGAAATTCTTACAAGTTACTAGCGCTGAAGGTTTCAAATTCAAACTAATCAAATGTAAGTTCGCAGCTAAATCAGTCAAGTATCTGAGTCATATAATTTCGAAGAATAGAGTTTCACCAGCTCAAGAGAATTTAATTGCTATTAAAAAACTACAAAGACCCACTGATAAATCGGTTGTGCGTAGTATTCTGGGATCCATAAACTTTTATTTGAAGTATATAGAAAATAGTTCACAGAAACTTGAACCTCTACATCGATTATTGAGGAAAGATATTAAATTTGAATGGACAGATGACTGTCAACAAACCTTCAATATGATCAAAGATTATTTATGTTCTAAACCGATCTTAGCCATTTACGATATTATTAAGAAGCCCATATTTATAGAAACAGATGCCAGTTATAAAGGAATAGGCGCAACACTGAAACAGCCACAAGAAGATGGAATACTACACCCTGTCGCATATTACTCACGAAAGCTCTCAAATAGTGAAAAACGCTTAAATATTATACATTTAGAATGTAAGGCCATCAAGGACGCAATAAAGTTTTGGCAGTATTACTTAATTGGTCGTTACTTCACGGTCTGCAGTGATCACAAACCATTAGAGAATTTAAAAACAAAAGCCAGAAGTGACGAAATACTTGGAGATTTAATCCTATATTTATCTCAATTCAATTTCAATATAATATATAAAAAATCTGATGTGGCCAGCACAATACCTTCCGTCAATCCTGTGTATTATGTACAAATTCCATACATAAATTTTCTTGCAAAAGATTATAAATTTTTGTTATTATGTGATTCCCTTTCTCGGCAACTAAATTCCATACTCCTGATAACAAACAAACCACATGAAATAAGAAAATTATGAAATTTTGATTGAAAAATTATAACACTTGTCAGTTACGGACATAATTAATTGCTGTCATTTTGACACGGGTCAAAGTCATGTTACTACACGTGCCCCATACATAAATTTTCTTGCAAAAGATCCTATTTTTCCAGTAAAGTTATTTCATTAACAAACTATGCAAATTGCACTTGACACTGACATCTTCTTCTTTAGTTTTTCCCATTCGTTAGGGGGTCGCTATTTTTTATTTTCTTCTTCCACTCATTTTTGTTTTGCGTATCGTCCTCATTCAGTTCCTTTTCTCTCAAGTCTTCTACAATACAGTCTTTTCATCTTATATTTGGTCTTCCTATGTTTCTTCCACCTTCTATTAATATATTCATCTCTCCTCATGACATGTTCAAACCAATATGTAATCGTCTCTCTTATATCTAGAAACTTCTAACACTAGTTACTTCCCTTATACTTTCATTGATTTCATTTTATTGATACTGACATCTGTCAATTTTAATTACCTGAATATATTAGCAGTTTCCATGGTTAAGTTAGCATAGCTGGCTGAATTATGAAATTTATATAAAATTTATTATCGTTATTCTTCTTTAACTCTATATCTGTTGAATATCAAATATAAAATGCAATCAAATCGTATAGACAATAATATATTCTTTAAGTTATAATAACATTTAACTGAGTTTTCCAAGAAAAACTGTTAAAATCTTCAAATGAGGGTACTTCCGGTTGACCAATTATAACCAAAATCTAAACAGGTCTGCATATGGTTGTAAGGAAGAGGAATACGCAAGAATTGTAATTTTTGGAATTCTAGTATTGGAGATATCGTGTCCGAAAAGGCGGGGACATACACACACATACACACACACATACACACACGCACACACGAACACACACACACATACAGACATCATCGTAAAAATAGTAAAATCGTATTGTAAAGACCCTAAAACGTGCTTATTCAATGAAAACTCACCACCGAATTTTTTGACCAAAGACAATACCTTCCTTACCTAGAGGTGACGGAAGGTAAAAAGGAAAAGACAATATTCTTGCAGATCTCTTGTCTAGAAATCCCATCCTTGAATATTTCGAGAATGAAGATGTAATCCAAGTTGTTAATTTAATATATTTATCTGCTATTTTAATAGATCAATCTGAACATCTTACTGAAATGAAAGCAGCTAAACGGATAGAATATAAACGAGGGCTAATATTAAAAAAATTAAAAGAAAAATCGAGAATTTTAGTTTCTCCAACATTTGGAAACGAAATAATTGAACTTGTACATCAACATTATGGGCACATCGGTGCAGCACAGATGATTGCTACAATCAGGCCACACTACTACTTCAAGGGTCTAGACAAAGCTATACATACCTTCTGAGGGTCAGAATGTTCAAGATTTCATAAATTTAATTACCCCAATCACACAAAAAAATAATATTTCGATACTACTAGCTGACCAATATACAGGTATGAATTCTACTAATTTCAAGAATTATTTAGAGAAAACTGGAATACAGATCTTTTTTACATGCATTGATCACCCAGAATCAAATGGGCTTAACGAACGATTAAATCAAACAATAGTAAATCGCCTCAGATGCAAAATAAATAATGAGAATAATAGAGCTTGGTCAACCCTCGCACAAGAATGTGTTGAAGAGTATAATGATACTATCCACACACTTTGCACCATCATACTTACTATTTGGAAAGAAACCTACGATATCACCTCTTCAGGAAGACGACCAATCATCTCTTGAACAAGACCGCAAAATAGCGTTAAAAAATTCTATGGAAAGTTACAGAATAAATAAGCACCGTGTAGATAAGAATCGACGCCAATACACGTTCAAAGTTGGTGAATTGGTATATATCGAAAATGGAAATAAAATAAATCGTAAAAAGTTAGATCCAGTTCGTATAGGACCTTTTCCAATCATCAGACAAATTTCTCCATCATTTTATGAAGTAGGTAGCGGAAAGAAAAAGAAGATTTCTAATTTCTTTCATTCCAGTAAACTGCTCCCTTTCTCCGCGCAATAAGCGTCTTCAGGGGGGGAGGTGTAAAAGTTAGCTACACTGCTACAACTTTTAAACTCTGTACACTATGTTCATAAGCAACATATAAATTTCATTTATAGGTTGCTTTGATGTTTTGTTTATTTGTTTTATTATTTAAAATACTTCACTTCTGTCACTCACTTGTTGAAAGGACGTGTAATTTAATTCTTTTATTCAGGTAACTATTTTGTATTTGTGTATGTTTTATGTTTTTAATAATTATGTTTGTACTTTTATTCAGAATAAAATCATGTTTAAAACGATCTTAGAAATTAAATTACAAGATCTCAACTAGTAAGATGGCTCAACTTTATGTTCGAGTTGTGAAGAAAACTTAGATATATTATAGAGAAAAAAAATACGCTTTTTTATACGAAATATGTTACATCTGTTTCATATAAAGCCACAAAATAAATTTCAAAATTTGCGAAATTAAGAAAAAATGTCATTAAGCATGAAACTGACAATAACAAAAACAGTTTACTTAAGGCAGCTCATTAATATGCGTTTATTTGTATTTTATTTGCCATATTTATTATTATTTTGCTTTTTCTTCATGTTAGTAACAAATGGAAATGTTTTGTATTAACCACGTATTCATTGCTTTATATATGTTTGAACGATTCTAACCTCTAATCAAATGTCAAATAATAATTATTAGAAACCGGGTTACGATACCATACAATAGGTCTGTTCGTTTATACGGTTCTAGCTGCACGAACTTGTAATTTTTGAGAAAAATATGTTCGTTTGTATGTTCTAAGTTGTCAGCACAGTGTTCGTTTGTAGTCGTACATACTGCACTAACTTGTCAGAACTGTACTACTCCTCGAGCTAGTGCACTTAGTGCAGTTTATAACGTCACAGTAATTTGACTTTTATTTTTCAAAAATTGAAATTTATACTAAATATGAATCAAAAGAAATATTTTCTTGTGAGAGATGAACATGAAAAATTCCTTTCCAAAGAAAACTATTATCATTTTTGAATTTTTGCTACTTAACCTATAAAATTTGCACTAACTTTTTACCTCTCGCTAAGAGAGGTATTGCATTCATGCTAAAAATCGCATATCCAAATTTTATTGAATAAGCACGTTTTAAGGTCCCTACAATCCGATTTTAACATTTTTACGATGATGTCTGTGTGTGTGTGTGTGTGTGTGTGTGTGTGTGTGTGTGTGGATGTATGTGTGTGTGTATGTATGTAGGATGTTGGAAGGACGATTACTCAAAAACTATAAGACTTTAAATTTGTTTAACTACGTATTTCCCAATCGGACATTCATGGGAAGATCTGAAAAGGTTTTGGTAACAATTGGACAACCGGAAGTAGAAGATTCTGGAAAAAAAATCTTCTAAATAATATTTTTTGATTTTTTTTCTTAATAATATTAAAGAAAATTAAATTCTCTATCTGATACATTTAAATATTATATAATATATTCTATAGATTTAGAGATAAAAGAAATATGTATAATATATAAAACAGTCTGTTATAATAAATTTTACAACCGAAAGATTGGCCATGGAAAATAGTTGAAAATTATAATTGACAGGTAAATGTCAGTGTCAGAAATCCGAAGACATTACTGAAGACTTTTTCTGGGAAGTACATACATTATATTATTTCTTAATGTATTAATAGAATTGGAAACATTTCGAAAAATTAGAAGAGGACAAAATATCTTCATCAAAAATTAAACAATCTAAATATATATGGAATAGATATATGCGTAAGTAGAATTTTTGGTGTAGAGTGTAGGTATACAAGAAATGTTAAATAGGGCGCGAGCAGTCATATGATTTTGTTGGCCTTGACAAGCAGATATGGGGGCCCATGTCAGAATGATAGCTAGTAATTATGTATATAGATGTCAAATATCATAATTTCTCATTCTAAACTTAGTGATTTTCCAATTCCATGTGGAGCAGAATTAAATGTTAAAATCTAAGGCATACAAGTAAATTTTAAACTCCCGGTGATAAATTAACTACGTAAATTTAGAAAATCTTGAAATTTTTAATGAAAAATTCTAACATTTGACATCTATGTACATAATTACTAATTATCATTCTGAAACGGGCCCACACATCTGCTTGTCAAGCCCAAAAATGTAACATTACTGTTCGCGCCCTATACTTATATAACCAAAAAAAGGAAGTCGCGAGAGGTATTGTGCTGGCCACAACAGATTTTTTAATTTATATTCGTTTGTATTTTGAAAGCAAATGTGTATTATTTTGTACTAAACTGCACTAATGACATATTATCAGTACATGTTGTACAAGTTAGTGTAATACAAACGAACAGACCTAATGTTGTATGTATTATACGAGTAAATAACCGTATATTTTCATTTTATTTTATTTTCATTTTGTTGACTGATGTTTCCCGAAGAATTGCTTGACTAATATAGCAGTTTTACGAAAATATATTTTATATTTTTAAAGTAATTTTAATCAGATCAGTGAAAATTGTTATCAACTAAATTGCAGTAATACTTTGTGAAAACAGCGGTCGGTTGTATGAAAATCATTTGTTTTTTTGTTTTTCATTAATTTTTCATTTAGAATTTATAAGGATGGGGTTACTGTAGAAATTATTACATAACACGGGCTTATTCACGTGTACCTTGTTATGCGATCTTCATTGCTACGTAACAAGTTATTGCTATTTTAAAGATGATAGTTAAAATTCGTATTCACGTGTCCAGAAACTATTGTTATTTTAACAATAATTGTTATCCGCCAGGTAAGAGCATCTGACCACTTGCCAAGGTGTCAACAATTATTGTTATAGTAAAATAAGATGGAAAATGCTCATAAATGCTTTGGAAAATAATCATAAAAGGTAAATTTATTGTATTTAAACTTAAATCCATACGCACATATATAGTTCTTGTCACTTCTTTATTTGAAATTAATGTGTAGTCGTGTCTTTAAATTTCAAACTGACATGTCGAATAATTTCTATTTTAAATAAGTTATATATTTAAATTAGAGAGATAATTTGCAGGCAATTTATTAATTTTCTACCCGTTTAGGGAAAAATTACGAATAAATATGCGGCAATTGAAGAATGAAAGTGGTCCGTTTTTTTTTTATTTTATTTATTTAAGCGCTTTAGCTTCTAGGCCATTAGCGCTGATACAGTGATAAGGTTATATTTCATTATATAAATTTATACTTTTAAGATATTCGATAATTTTATTGGATTCTTCTTTTGATAATGCTTCCTTCAGGTTTGGTTTTAATTGGTGTGTTCTTCTTTCTTCGTTATACCTCTGGCAGTTGAGTAAAACGTGCGGGACGGTAATGGGTGTGTTACAGCGGTTGCATACTAGTTGAGGTGTTTTGTTTAATATGTGGCTATGTGTGACTTTGGTATGCCCGATACGAAGTCGTGTTAGTATGGTTTGCTCTTTCCTGGTATTTCCTGTGTTCCACTGGTCCGTTTTCGTTGCCTGAAGAAGAAAATATATTTCACCAAATATTTCGTATGGCATGATAGACTACAATTATTGGCATAATTGTTGAAATAATACCATTACTTTAAGCTACATCCTAATGGTATTACCTATCTATCAGTTGAAGATAATATAAAATACAAAACAAAGTAATAACAATAAAAAACGTACTACAAAAAATACGTTCAGATTCTCGCTGCAATTTAATTTTTTTGGTTGTTCTTTTCGCCATATACATATATTGTGAATATGAAGTAAATTTTAAACAACTCTACTTGTCACTTATAAACAAAAAATAAACAAATCTTAAAGCACTTCTACCACCCTTACAATACCAATTCGAAAATTAATAGTTGTTATAATTAGATATTTAATAGTTAAAAATAACTTCATGTCACATTTGTATATTATACTATAACAAAAGTAACATTAATAACCTAGAAGGATTTAAAAAATCATTATTTTAAATACGATATATTTTAATTTTAATATCCTAATAGTTGTGACACTGCAATTTGCACACAACTTCATATTGAATGATAACAAGATTGTTACTAAACAATAATTGTTACAGCTCATCTAACAATGAGACATATGAATACGAAATTTTAACAACATTGTTATCAAATCTTGTTAAGTAACAATTTCTTATTTAATAACAATGTACACGTGAATAAGCCCGATTGAGTCAAATTTCAATTCGTGAAATAATTTGTAACGTGAATTGTCATACAAAAATTTGGCATCGTTGATTAACCAAGCATATATGTCCGGAGTAAAGGTGCAGAACTATTGGTATATATAGTGAGAATTTGTGCTACTGAATATCATTCGATCATATCCTATAGTCTTCTTCACTCATCATGAGAACTGTTGTAGTAAGTGTAAATTAATAAAGAAATAAGTATGGAATAGAATATGTTTAGTATTTATATATTTGGAGAGTTGAAATAATGGAGATTCAGTCCTTGGTTAAAATATTATTTATTGAAAACAATACCGTCGTTTCGGTCTCAATTAGACCACCCTCAGGGTTAAGTTTAAAATGTTTTTAGATTTGTTGAAAAATAATGAAATGTACATATTAAAAAGAAGAAGGATGTAGATGTCGTCAAACTACAAAAATATATATAACACATACATTCTTATCAGAGTTCATTATAAAACTGTTTTCTAATGAACTCTGATAAGTTATGTACGTGTTATATATTTATAGTTTGACGACATCTACAACCTTCTTCTTTTTAATTATGTACATTTCATTATTTTTCAACAAATCTAAAAACATTTTAAACATAACCCTGAGGATGGTCTAATTGAGACCGAAACGTCGGTATTGTTTTCAATAAATAATATTTTAACCAAGAACTGAATCTCCATTATTTCACCTGTGCAAATCATCATTAACATTCGATTAAAACTTATTGCAACATTTACATATTTGTTTTTTATTTTCAGTCTGTGTCTTTGCTACTTACCGTAGCGACCGTAAGTCGTTGCGGAGTAATCAGTTCTGGAAATTATGAATTAGGGGGTGGATATGATGGTAGTTACGGTGGTGACTTCGGAGGCGGCCATGGTGGCCTCGGCGGAGGTTTCGGCGGCGGTATCGGTGGAGGTCTAGGAGGCGGTCTGGCTGGCGGACTGGGCGGTGGTGCTGGCGGCACTAGCGTGAACACCATCACTGAGACCGTGGCAGTACCTGTGCCTCAGCCGTACCAAGTGACTGTGACCCGTCCTGTACCTGTACCTGTGTCCGTGCCCGTGCCTGTGTCCGTGCCTCGTGCAGTACCCGTATCCGTGCCGCAGCCCTACACCGTCACTGTCCCAAGGCCCTACCCCGTCACTGTAACCAGACCCGTGCCAGTTCCTGTACCCCAAGCTGTCCCGGTGCCGCAAGCACAACCCTACCCAGTGGCGGTACCGCAGCCCTACCCAGTCACCATCACTCAGGCCGTGCCTGTTAGAGTGCCACAAACTGTCGTCGTGCCCGTAGCTCAACCTATCTTCGTCGGCGGCGGTGGAGCTGGTACTGGTCCTGGAGGTATCGGCGGAGGTCTTGGAGGAGTCGGAGGTGAATTCGGAGTTGGCTATGGAGGTGGATATGCTAGTGGCCATGGACTCTCCGGTTATGGTGATCCCAGCAGCTACAGCAGCATCAACTACAAACATTGATTTTCTAATTTACGATTAAGCTATATACTGTGATCAAATGATGTACTATTTTATTTTATTCTTACTTTAATAAATACATAGCTCAAAAAAATGTTACATCGAACTTTTATTTTTCAGTCAATAAAAAACTATTACTATTATTTACGCTCCATATTTCTCACTACTTCAGTAATTCTGGGTTTGTTTAACCTGCTCCAATGAAGTACTGAAAAGACAGTATGAAAGCTTGGCGCGGACGAAAGCCCTGATTGTTGGGGCAACTAGCCAAGTGGTTGGGGCTTACACCAAAAATCATTCATGCGTTGTCTTTATTGAACAAAAATATGGACGTTTCGAGAGCCACAATGGCCCTCATCTTCAGCACATAGTACATATAGCTATAAGAGAATGTGGTGTAAGTTTAACATGCCAAAATAAATACCTTTAGGAACTAGCAGATAAACATCTTTTATAGCTCGGTAACGAAATGCTCCCTTCACATCCATTTGATGTATCTGTAGCCGTAAGTAATTACTCACTGCTATTAAAATTCGAACTGTTATTAATTTAGCTACGGTTCTAGTTTTCTTGTTAGAGTCCATGTATTGTTGTTTTCAAGTCTTTGTAATTTTTTCTGAATTGCTCTAATCCCAAATTCTTTATTTTCGCCACCTATAGCTTCTTCATAAGTCAATCAGGCTTATTCACGTGTACATTGTTATGAGATTTGTCTTGTTACATAACAGATATTGTTATTTTAAAGATAATTGTTCAGATTCGTATTCACGTGCCAATAAAATCTTGTTATCTCAACAATTTTTGTTACAAATCTGGCAAGACCTACACGGCAATTGCCTAGACGTCAACAAGATTGTTATACTAGATTAAAATGGCGAACGGCTTTGTGCTTTTAGTGAATGCTCTTGAAAATCATAGAGAAAGGTATATAAACATTACTGTAACTTAAAGAAATATGTAATTTATACGATAAAGTATGAGTTTAACTGCTGTTTATAACTATTTAACGAAATTACGATCTGTTGAGAATTTGGTTCAGAAACTTTTGAACGTGTTGTAGACAAGATTTAAGAATTAATGCGAGGCAGCTTCGAGATGTCAGTGATCCTTTATCCCTGCCAGAAAAAATATTTCAAGGTATTTTCCGAATGTCGCGACAAACAGCGTTGGATTTAGTTGCTGAAATAGCACCTCATTTACGAACTGTACAACTTGCTGACGGTATTTCATATCAATTAATAGTTATTTAACTATCAAGTGTGTTAATGGGGGCGATTAATGATCGAGACATTTTAACGCGTTCGCTACGCTCACGCGTTAATTGTTGAGATCATTAATCGCCAATTAACACACGTGTTAGTTACAATATTTTTTCGTTGACCGTATCTTACTTAAATGAAAAATCTAATTTTATTCCATGACAATTTTTTTTAGGTTAGTAATGGTTGACCGAACGTCAAATTTTACGTCAGAAAATCAATAAGTTTTGTCATCAATTGTTTTCAGTGGGTGCGTTCAGTTTACTTAATGCTAGACAACACAAACGGTTTTTATGTTATTTGAGGAATTTTATTCTTTCAAATTCATTTTAAAGGTATGCTACGTGAATATACCTAGCTAGTAAGTGTCAAAAGCATGACTTTTAATTCTGTCTACCTCTTTGCTACAACTTAGCGTTAGCAATACATGCTGTGTTCCATGTGGTGAACGCACCCAATAAACCGTTTATTAATAAAAAATCATGCATTAATAGGGGTCATTAATGAATGATTTTCTATACATTAAGATAGCCTATTAATAAACGGTCGACGGAAAAGGTAATATAAATAACAATGCAAGCAACTATAAATAAGTATTAAATGTATTTGTTTTTAGGTATTAGCAGCTCTTCAATTTTTCGCACAAGGGAACTATCTAAAATCGGTAGGGGAAGATTATAATTTTCCCATGTCCCAAAGCTCCATTAGTAGATGTATTAATGAAGTTGCGACTGCTATATGCAATAATATGCAGTATATAATACATTTTCCGCAAAATGATAGAGAAAGAGCAGCTGAGAAACAAAAGTAAGTTACTTAACTTATTCTTTATTAACGAAGAGAACTTTTTTTTGTGAAAACTAGAAGTTACTGGGTTTAAATCCATATTTATCCTTTATTAAATATATTTTTTTACAAGTTTTAACTATCTATATTTTTTAGATTTCTTGAAAGAGGAGGCTTTCCCGGTATTATAGGTGCAATAGATTGCACTCATATAGCAATAATAGCTCCTCCTACAAACGATCCACACGCTCCCGGAATTCTTTTTTATAATATACAGTACAGTTTGATAGCAAATTTATAACTTCCATTGTTTGTAGATTTGCAGTGCTGATTTAAATTTTTTAGCAATTAATGCACGGTACCCGGGATCTGTGCATGATTCGACCATCTGGACAACATCAAGCATAAAACAATATCTGAAGACAAATTATGAAGCAGGAGATGATTCGTCCTGGCTAATTGGCGACTCTGGATATCCGCTGGAACCTTGGCTTATGACACCAATAGCTCCAAATGCTGCTAATAATGATATACAACGATCGCAGAATGCCAGATATAATTTTGCACACACTCGTTCAAGAAATGTCATCGAACGTTTAAATGGTGTTTTAAAGGCAAAATTCCGGTGTTTATTAAAGCACAGAGTTTTGCACTCTAAGCCAGTTGTTGCTGCCACAATAATTAATTGCTGTGCAATATTATATAACGTGTGTTGGCAGCGAGGTGAAATAGAAAATGTCAATGTAGAAGATGAAATAAGTAAATATATTTAATAATTTGTGAAAATTCATTATTTTTATTTTTAGACGCACTTCTAAACAATAATATTCGATTAGCAGTAGACGATGGTAACTTACTTCGTGAGGGAAGGAATATCAGAAATAGAATATTACAACAACATTTTAATTAAGATATTTGTATTTTATATAAATAAAAAAATAAACTTATTTTCATTTCAAAATATTGTTAATTAATTAAAAACTGCAAATGTTAAACCACATATAATTATTTTAATTTTAATTCTATTAGGCTAAAAATTGAATTTAAAACGGCTTCCAATCCCATAATAAGCATCTTAAATATTTCTTCTTCTTTCTTCAGTTCATCATTAAAAATGTTTTTTATATTTTGTTGAAAAATGGGAACTCTGCCCTAAAATTATTGACAATTAAAGTTAAATTCAAAAACCTAAAAGAAACTCATACTTTGCGACACATATTCAGTAACTGAATCGACGAAACCAATTACTGTGGATACGTCCTTATAATCATTGCCAAGACCTAATTCTGGCATAACCATCCCTTCAATACAAATGGTTCCTAAAACCGAAATGAGTTTTTTCTCTATTGGTGTTAGAAACTTGTCTGTTCCTAAACCGCCCCCCGTTTGATTATGTGAAATATATATATTTCTCGAGCCTTTCTCTTCACTTTGCTACGCCACTCGGCAAATGTCTATAAAATTACATTATTATTATATATGTGAATAATATAAATTAAATAAACAAATACTTGTTTCCATTGCACTGTGTTCTTTTGTACTCCTTGGAGATTATTTAAATAATTTGTTAATTTTATCCATGCCTGTTCGGTTTCCTCGTTTGTTTCCATTTTTACATTCATTAAAAAATTCAAATATATTTCATAGTGATCCTGGGTCGTTTTTCTACTACCTTAAGAACAAATAATTATTGTATTTTGATATTTTAGTTGTGAAAATGTCACATTGCAGCAATCAGCAAAAGTAAATAAAAAAGCACATAAAATAAATAATACGCAAAAAATATAATTAAACATGTAAATACATATAATCACACTAAAAAAAAACAAATATAAAATAAATATCACTCTTGATAAAACAAAAACATAATTAATATCAAATAAATTAGTCTCATTATTGACTAAGAATAAAAAACAAAATACTAATAAAAAGTTAAGAATTGTTTTCTATTATATCACAATAGCGATTGATAGCTTTTGCGATTGCAAACAATCCATCCGAAATACCTTTCATTTTTTCGTTGTCTTGTTTGCGAATCTTTGTATTCTTTTAATAATACATTTTCAGTTGTTTCCCATTTCCGTTTGGTTCCTAAAATTTAAGAAAATTAAAAATTTACGTAAATATTACAATAATAATTTAGTCAACCTGCTCCACTAGAACTGGGAATGTGAGTAGTAGGTTGAGCAGGCGTATTTACGGGAACAAACTCCATACTTTCTCCTGGAACAAACTGTAGGAATGTTTCTTCCAAATTAATTAGTATGGCTTCGTCGGACATAATCTCAATATTTGGCTATAATAATGTAAAAAAAAATTATAATAAATCTAATTTGTTACCAAAAAAAATTTCTTACCTCTGTTTCTGCAACTGCTATGCCCTCCACAGCTGCTAACCTTGTTTCTCGTAATAAGGTTTTCTCATTTTGAATATTTGGCTAGAATGTTAAAAAAAAATTATAAAAAACTAATTTGTTACTATACATTTTTACCCCTATTTCTGCAACTGCTATGCCCTCCACAGCTGCTAAACCTGTTTGTTATAATAATTGTTTTTCTAATTCAATAAGATTTTTTCCCTCCCTGGCTTTTTTTCCTTACTACGCATTTCCATTCGCTAAATACCTAAAAATAGTTTTAGTTCATTTCAAATCCAGTTTAGAATGTTATTCATTTTACCTTCTTCCATGCCTCCACAATTCTCACAGGCCCAGAACCAAAACAATTTAATTGTTGAGTGAGATTATCCCAGAGCGCGTTCAAATTTTCTTTATTGACTCCACATTTTCCTGTTGTTAACAGTTTGTTTTCTTCCAAAAACTTTAAATACAATTCGTATTGTTTTGTCGACGTTTTTGGGGTTCGTTTCGTCATTTTTAACTTTTAAAATTTATGAGTAAGTATACAAATTTGAAACACAACGTAAACAACTGTCTATCACAACAAAGAACACGTGGGCACGAACAGAGCATGCTCACCACCAGTGGAAATCTAATGGTACAAATGTAACTTTCAATTAAAAGCTTGAAATTATTTTTTACGTTACGTTTGCCTTATATATGTTATAATAGTATATTACGTAATGAGAGATGTAAGAAGCAGATTACGTACGAGTAAAATGATTGACACACGAGACGTGTAGCGTCGAGTTTGTAATTTTACGAGTGAGTAATTGCTTTACATCTCGAATTATGTACTATACTTTTTCTACGACCACTCATTAATATTTCTAAATTGAAGCAAAATTCAGATACATAGTTATAAATTAATTATTTTTTTATTGCATTACTTACAAATTACAAATAATATTATCAACTAATTTTGTTTATAATAATAATTATTACCTCAGTATATGTATTTGTAATCACACAAAAAAAACATCAGTTCGAAACGTTAAAAAGTTTGGTGGGTTTTATTTATAAAAATAAAACTACGCAACGATGTTACCATGGTTACCGCTAAGCGTAGGGATATACGATGAAAAATAGTTCCCTACTGGATATATGATTGAAATGAAATATGTATTGTTGACATAATATAATATTAATATAATAACCCAAAAAAATATGTATTTATATGTATATGTCAGATAAATTTCATTCTATTATATTTAAATCTTAAATTATTATTAATCAAATTTTAATCATTTCTTACAGTTTGACAATCAGTCCTGCCAACTTAAATTTGCTATTCATTACGTTACAGTGTTACGTAATAAAATTTCATTACGTAACACTATTCATAAGCACGAACTTACATTGTTAGTAGTCTGTTCAGTAATGACCTTTTTACAGTAGTGTTAGTAGAAAAAGTATATAAATGAATAATAAATATGCAGACATATTTATTATTTTACATTGAAATTGTTTTTATTTCATTTATGTCATGTTGGGAACAATTCGACTTATGAAAATGTCAAACGGCTTGTACATAACTTCATACAATATGATAACAAGAATCTTTAAATACCAATTTTTGTTACAGTTCAATAACAATTGGACAGCTGAATACGAAATTTGAACAAGATTGTTACTGAATATTGTTACTTAACAATTTCTTGTTCAGTAACAATGTACACGTGAATAAGCCTGATTATCAGATTCTGCTAAACAAGTGTTATACTTCATATCTATCAAGTTTCTGTTCTGTCTTTGCCTTAAATTGTAATTATGAGATACTAAATCTTCATTTGGTGTCGACGTTCTTGCAGTAATTTCTTCTTCTACACGTGTAGCATTTTATTCTGCAATATTTTGTTTTTCTACAGTTAGTTCTGTTATTTTTAGTTCTTCTTGTTTTGTTATTTTCTGTTCTGTCTTATTTTCCCAGTATATCAAATGATCATGATTCGTATTGCTTGCTAAAGTCGGTGGTGGAGTGGAAGTCTTTCTTAAGTTGACACACTGATATTTATAACTATGAGATTTATTGACACACACAAGTACAGTTATTGTCTGGCTGACGTGCTACGACTGCCGCAAGTAGAATATTAATATTTAAACATTTAAATAAACAATATTGCCAACTGTATGATACACTAAAAATATAACATCTCGAATTATTACTACCATTTTCTCGTCTCGTAGATATATTCTGTAGGCTTTTGTATTTTCTTCGTACCCAACAAAGATTCCACTTTTACTTTTTGAATCCCAATTTTTCCTCTTTTCTTTTGGTGTATGAACAAACACATCTGAACCAAAAAAAAAATCAATTTCTTTCAAAGTCTTTCCTTTTACTGAACTTATACCAGTTCTGTTCTAAACTTGAAGAAGTACGTTATACTAATATTATTATTGTTAATGTAAAAAGAATACGTAGTAATTATATAGTTGTGATGGCCATTGCATAGATGTCTCGTCGCACATGTGTTTTTTTGTGTGTCGCACTAGGCAGTCAAGGGACAGGCCCTGCAGTTAGCAAAGACAATACAACCACTTGAGCTAGCGTCACAGGGCTGGTTCGGAGATCTGGCGTGCACATGTGTTAAGTATCAATGGCAAATTTATAATGTTCTATAACTTTCGATGGTCCACCCAACCACCCACTCACAACGGTGATGGAGAGAGACAAATCTTACCACCGAAACACCCTAGATCAGGAAGGGACAAGAGGGTTATTTTGGTTGAAATACTGGGACCGAAACTGTATTCTTCGACGAGTGCGACACAGGTACTCGTCGGATCAGACAGTGGGGCGGCTCAGTCGCACACTCTGCAGACGCCTCGGTTACGCTGAGCGTCCTGTTTAAAAGGTGAGGCAGCTCAGCTGCGAACCTAGATACTGTTGCTAATACCACGCTATCCATACAAAGAACGGCCCATCGGCGTAGCTGAACGTCCTGTTTAAAAGGTGAGGAAGCTCAGCTGCGAACCTAGATAGTGTTGCTAACACCACGCTATCCATACAAAGAACGGCTCATCGGCTCAGTCGAGCGCCATGGCAGTTCGGGAAACCGAACTTATCAAACTTACACATGCACATACATGCACTTACACAAATGCGTTTGCAATTGACTGTCAATATACAAGGTCTAATTAACGCATTAATTTCAATGTTGCTAATATCAAATTGTTGGGACAACCTTTTATGTGTTTCTGTATTTAATTTGTTCTAAAATTATTTGTTTAAATTGTGTCTAGATATCTCTCTGTACGAGATTTTAGCTATGGTTTCCCTCGTACGCAAGACGTGTGCCAGAGAGCGGACCATTCCACAGCAGGGTGTCATGTTCAAATCAATATACCCAATCTTATTTCTCATATTATTTATTATTTGCTTTCATTATTCATTTTCAATAAATGCACAAAGATAGACATATTCTGTCTGCTTTTTGGAGAGAACATTATCCTTTATTTATATCAAATACCTATCCCGATTCCCACACTTTTGACAGCTACTCTGTATTACGAACGAAATAAAGGTTACTTATTAAATATAAACACAACGTAGGGTAAGTACAACCTTGAGATAGAGGAGGCTAGGTATGTCGCGTCACAAACTTAAACAGCAGTGTTAATTGCCTCTGCCCAAAAAGCTTTATCCATATTCTTCGCTTAGCATTGTTCCTACTGCTTCAGTAACTGCTCTCATTTCTCTTTTTATTGACCCATTTTGTTCGGGAGAATATAAAACATCTTTGATGACGAATTTCTAGGGTATCCAATATAATTTTCACATCATTATTTATAAATTCTGTTCCATAGTCGGTTCTTAAAACTTTCACTTCACTAGTAGTATCAATTCTTGCCATAGTTAAAAAACTTTTCAATTTGCTAACAGTTTGACATGAATTTAAAAAATAAACAAAACGGTAATATATCTTCATTATAAGCATAGTTACTATATATAATATGGGCTATAAGATGTAGTAGTCAAAAGTGTTGTATTGCTTCCTGTTCTGGAGTATGTGATATCAACTTAGAAATTTCAAATGGTACATATTTTTTGTTATATTTTTGAAAAGTACACAAAATTTGCTTCACAATGGTTGTAAATAAGTAGTATGTTGTGTTATTAAAAAATAAAATGGCGGGCGTTTAAAATATTTTATTAAATAAATGTTGTGTTTGAGATTTGGTTATTTGTAGTTCATGGATGATGTGATATTTAATAGTTATTTAACTATCAAGTGTGTTAATGAGGGCGATTAATGATCGAGACATTTTAACGTTAATTGTTGAGATCATTAATCGCCAATTAACACACGTGTTAGTTACAATATTTTTTCGTTGACCGTATCTTACTTAAATGGAAAATCTAATTTTACTCCATGAAAAATTTTTTTAGGTTAGTAATGGTTGACCGAACGTCAAATTTTATGTCAGAAAATCAATAAGTTTTGTCATCAATTGTTTTCAGTGGGTGCGTTCAGTTTACTTAATTCTACATGACACAAGCGTTTTTTTATGTTATTTGAGGAATTTTATTCTTTCAAATTCATTTTAAAGGTATGCTACGTGAATATATACCTAGCTAGTAAGTGTCAAAAGCATGATTTTTAATTCTGTCTACCTTTTTGTTACAACTTAGCATTAGCAATATATGCTGTGTTCCATGTGGTGAACGCACCCAATAAATCGTTTATTAATAAAAAAATCATGCATTAATAGGGGTCATTAATGAATGATTTTCTATACATTAAGATAGCCTATTAATAAACGGTCGACGGAAAAAATATTTTCATTTATTTAGCGTTACCAGGGCAACAGGTAGTAAAACAATATTTTATCCTACTTATCCTAGTGACCGGCTACCGGCTCCAATCTTACTCACTACACTTTTGCCAACGTTTTATAATAGCACCAATATATTTAAATATTTAATATAAAATTTTGATAAATATCTATTTATATTTCTTGATTCAAAAACATTTTTGATTACAACAGACCAAATACTTAATTAATTACAATACAGAAAATTAGATTACAATAATGAAAATGACTATAACAAAAATGAATGTATTTACCATAAACCGGGCATACATATGTGCAACTCATATCCAGGCTGTAAGTATCTAAGTATGTTATATCCATTAAAAAAAATGTTGATTACAACAATTAACAAATTTTCTAATATTTTATACTTTCAAAATAGTGTTAAATAGTGAATAAAATAATTTCATATTGTACTAAATAATTTATTACTATTCTTAGATAATTTTATTAATATAACAAATTAAAACAATAAATATAATACTGAATCTTAATTAATTAAATAAATATTCAAACTGCCGACCATCAGCGTCTATACATTTTTGTGCTCGTTTTACAACTGAATATGTAGACCTTCTAATTCCTGTAGCTGTAATTGAACCTATAGATTCTTCTATTTTGTTTTTTAGTTCTTGCAAATTGTTAATCGGCTCTTTGTAAACTGTATCATTTACTCGACCCCAGAGAAAAAAGTCTAGTAGAGTTAAATTCGGAGAGCGAAGCAGGCCAACGAATTATATAATTTGTTCCAAGAATCTGATTTCCAAATATATTATTTATTTCTTTTTAACAAACTGCAACATTATGTGGTGGTGCTCCACCTTTTTGAAACCACATGTTTTGTCTATTGGCTAGCGGAATGTCGTCCACTTGTTAAATTTTCTTCGTAAAAGTAGGGTCCCAAAATTTTGGTAAAAATTATGCCACACCAAACATTTATTTTAAAACTATGCAGGTGTTTAGTTTAACGTAATACATATGGATTCTCAGTAGCCCAGTAGTGCGTATTTTTATTATTAAATAATCCATTTTTCAAAATACTGGCTTTATAATATTTTTGTAGAAATCAGGTTGTTCTATGTAATTCAAAAACCAATTACAAAAAAATAGACGTCTATCAAAATATGTTTCTATTAATTTTTCTCCTTTGTGAGTATGATAAGCCTTATATTTATGTTTTTTCAAAATTTTATGCCATAACTTACATTTAAATCTGTGCTAATTTCTCTAATAGAAATACGTGGATTATTTTCAAATGAAGCCAACACATCCACTTTGAAATCTTCATCGGTTATCAAATTACGTTTTTGAGGTAACAGCGATCCAGTTGTCCTTAATTTTTCGTCTATTCTTCTAAATATGGATAAACTTGGTTGAATCCGATTAGGAAATTCACGATGATATAAAAGAGCTGCTTCTCTTTTATTTTTACGAGACCGAAAATAGACATCGAGCATATCTAGTTTTTTACAATTAATAAACAAATAATTAGGAATTTTACCTAATATATAAGATAACTCCAAATTATAAGAAACAAAATTTGTTTGTTTTATTTATTTTGTTGCCCTGCTAACGCTAAATAAATGAAATTATTTTTAAATATCACATCATCCATGATCTTGAAACAACCAAATCTCAAACACTCAACATTTATTTAATAAAATATTTTAAACGTCCGCCATTTTATTTTTTAATAATACAACATACTACTTATTTACCAACACTGTAAAGCAAATTTTTATACTTTTCAAAAGTATAACAAAAAAAGTATGTACCATTTGAAATTTCAAAGTTAGTAATAGAATACTTTTGACTAGTACATATTATAGCCCATATTATCTATAGTAAATTTGCTTATATGCAGATAATCGCTATCACCCTTGATAAAGGAGATAATAACTGGTTCATTCTCGCATGATCACATATATATATATATATATATATATATATATATATATATATATATATATATATATATATATATATATATATATATAAACATTTTATTTCCTATAATAAGGCAGCATTCAGTTGTTTTTATTCCAGAAAACAAATGAGTAACGAAAAGAATTTCTGAGCATTCTCGGAGATATTGCTGCAGCTTCTCCTTGTATTCGTTGCACTAATTCGTCCTGATTCTGAGATGGGTTTGTACTATACATTTTTGATTTGAAATATCCCCATAAGAAGAAATTACAAGGTGTTAGATCCGCAGATCGGCGAGGCCACTCCACAGACCCTGTTCTGCCTATCCAACGGGCCGGAAATACCGCATCTAAATATCGACGTACATCTACATGATAGTTGGGTGGTGCCCCATCTTGTTGAAATCAAAGATCGTCAAGATTTGCTTGGCAAGCTGGGATAATTTGCTGTTGGAACAATTGCAAATAACGCTCACCAGTTAAGAGTACCACGAATAAAGAAAGGTCCAATTATGATCAAACTCCCATCCATACGTTTAATTTTTATGCTGTTTGGGTATGATTTTGGATCATCCAATGGGGATTTGTAGCGGCCCAATATCGACAATTATGCCTATTTACATTTCCACTCTATGTAAACATAGCCTCGTCAGAAAAAATATTTTTGAGAAAATTTGGATTGTTGATTCGCTCCATCATATCACAAAATTCAACACGTCGATCATAGTCATCTTCGGATAATTCTTGCAATAAAATCTATTTGTACGGATGTAATTTTTTTAAATGTAATATTTTATGTATATATACATACAGGGTGTATCTGGGAAGACGAACCTCCCTTAACTTTTTTATTATATGTAATAGAAAATTTTTCTTTATATAGAAGTTTTATTATAGTAAATATACTATTTGATGACAGGTACAGATTTTTTTATAAAGACAGGTTTACATGATACGACCATCAACTTTTATTTTTCAAATAGGAACCTAAAATTGTTTTACTAAAATAAAAACCGCCATTTTTTTCTCTTTTCAACGATGCATTAATTGACATAAATGAATATGAAAAAAATCAAGAAAAAAAGATAATTGAGAAATATCAGAAACTATTTTATTGAAATGTTTTAGGTGGCTATGCGAAATTAACGACAATAAAGCAGATGTTTATTTGTTACCTGTTTCATGTGCTTTGTAAAGTAATTTATGAAATGTTTGCAAAGGATGAATTGATTGATATGAATTTAATAATCGGTGAATCAACTGGGATTCTTAGAAGAGCAAAGAGAATGTACCTTGAGGGTTTTCCTTGGCGTCGACAAATAAGTTTACAAAAACTTTTTTTTTAAGGTGTTTTACCTTATTACATATGTTAATTTACGTTGTGGAGTTTACCTGGTTACATTTCTTTTTAATTTCGCATAGCCACCTAGAAAATTTGAATAAAAATAATTTCTGATATTTCTCAATTATCTTTTTTTTCTCAATTTTTTTCATATTCATTTATGACAAGTAATACATCGTTGAAAAGAGAAAAAAAATGGCGGTTTTTATTTTAGTAAATCAAAAGTTGATACTCGTAGCATGTAAACCTGACTTTATAAAAAAATCTGTACCTGTCAGCAAATAGTATATTTACTATAATAAAATTTATATATGAAGAAAAAATTTCTATTCCTTATAATAAAAAAGTTAAGGGGGGTTCGTCTTCCCAGATACACCCTGTATATATATATATATATATATATATATATATATATATATATATATATATATATATATATATACGAGTATATATATATACGAGACCAGTCGCATATGAATTGGACCAAAAGAAATATGCAACACAATTTTATTTTTCTGAATTAGAATTTATTTAATTTTCATAATTTCAACAGAGACAATTAAGCTTATTTAACACTATGTGGTTTTAACAACTAATCAACAATATCTAATACTTATATCAACTACAATAATTATAAAATAAACAAAAAGGAAAAGTTATGTTTGGCGCATATTAATTGGACCAATGATTTTTGAACAATTCGTCAGAGTTACCACTGTGTACAGCCACCTTTTCGTTTTAAAACGGCATCAATTCTCTTTGGCATCGTGCCTACTAATGTTTTGCAGTACTCTGGTTGAAAATTATTCCAAATTTCCTGAATTTTATTCTTTAATTCAGGAATTGTGCGAACTGGTGTGGTTCGAAGTGCTTTTTTCATCTGATGCCAAAGAGTCTCGATAGGGGATAGATCAGGGCTGCTTGAAGGCCATTTTAAAACGGGAACATTCATTTCTTGCAACCATGATGATACCGATTTCGCTGTATGGCAGGCTGCGCCGTCTTGTTGAAATATAAATCCCCCTTCTGGCAGTTGAATTTCATTAATGGAAGGCAACAATTCCTCTTGTAAAATTATCTTGTACTTAGCAGCATTGACAGTACCGTCAATGAAAAGAAGACGTCCAACTCCTTGTGATGACATGCATCCCCACATATATATATATATATTTATATATACATATATATATATATATATATATATATATATATATATATATATATATATATATATATATATATATATATATATATATATATATATATATATATATAGGGTATTTCCTTTAAAACAACCAGCGCTTTTTTGGGCGAACTAATGACTTTAGAGAAAAATGTTATATACAAAAAATTACCAGGAAAAAGGGCTTAATTTATGAGGAATAATAAATTAAAAAAATCAACCAGTGGTTCTCAAACGGTAGAATAAAATTATATTTTTTTAAATGGCAACCTATATAAATTTGTCCATTAGATAGAGATTTTTTTTCTGATTTCAACGATATAAATATGATATGGGGTTGTATAACAATTATTTCGAGAAAAATGATATTAAAAATCAGAAATAATTTTACAATATTGAAGTAGGCTATGCAATAAACAACTATTAATACGACTATTGCCTAGGTTACGATAGTATATTATTTTCTTATATCTAAAATAACTTGTTTTACTAAGAAATTCATAATAATAAATGAACTACATAACGAAGAAATATCAAAAAATAATAGTACTAACATAAACAGAAAAACAATATGATGGAAATTATTTACAAACACTTAATAACGTAAGTAAGAAAACTATCTGTCACCTGTATCATTTGTTTGCATTTGTTTATTGCATAGCCTACTTCAATATTGTAGAATTATTTCTGATTTTTAATATCATTTTTCTCGAAATAATTGTTATACAACCCCATATCATATTTATATCGTTGAAATCAGAAAAAAAACTCTCTATCTAATGGACAAAAAAATTATATAGGTTGCCATTTAAAAAAATATAACTTTTTTCTACCGTTTGAGAACCACTGGTTGAATTTTTTATTTATTATTCCTCTTAAATTAAGCCCTTTTTCCTGGTAATTTTTTGTATATAACATTTTTCTCTAAAGCCATTAGTTCGCCCAAAAAAACGCTGGTTGTTTTAAAGGAAACACCTTGTATATATATATGATCTTTAATTAGAAGACAGTATTTTGATCCATCAAAACTTGTTGTTTCCATCGGATCTCCAAGATCAGGACTTACAATCTGACATGTACTTATTAATTTTGTATTACTTGTAACAAAAGGTAATCTATGTTATTTTCCCTCGGTACAATAATTACAGAAATTGTTGTCACTGTCAACAAATTGTGTGTTTATTTGATTTAGCACAGACCTTACTGGAGTGTAGTTTTGATGTGACAAATGTTCGTACCATATTTCCTTGCTGCTTTTACTAAAATCTACTTATCTACTGGCTGAAACATCATTTTAAATCGTTTTCCTTCCCTTTTTACAACAGCACAGCTTTTCTTATTTTGATTTAGTATTCTGCATTCTCTATCATTAACAACTAGCTGATATCCTTTATCTGAAACGGCTCTTGCTGAAAATAGATTTACTTTAATCAGGAACGAATAGTACATTTCTTATGACTGAAGGAATCCAATCTAATCCATTATATGCCATAACTGATATTTCGCCAACACCTTGAGTTCAATCGTTGAACCACCGCTGATTTTGGTTAATTTTCTTTTAACTCACTGAACCATTTTTTGCGATTAGTCATGTGTTCTGTAACGCCACTATCTATGTATGTACCAAACATCTTGATCAACTTTATCAAACAATGCAATACTTACAAAAGATGTATTTGAGGTATTCTAATTTTATTTCTGTAACTTAATCTTGCAATTGTTAATGAAATGACCTGTTTTTTTTACAATAAAAACAAATTTTACTCTCTTTTTTAGGTTTATTTCGAAAGAAATATTTCTTAACATGCCCTGACTTTCCACAGGAATAATATTTTATTTTACCTGCTTGCTTCCAAAAGCACTATTTTCAGATACATCTATCTCGTTATTATTCATATGTTCTTCTTCAATTTATATTCTAGACAAAAGTTCGTTAAAACTTTGCTTGTCACTGGGAGCAGATTCCCAAGCTGACGTAAAATGAGAATATTCTGTTGGTAATGACATAAGGATCTTTGTTACTAGCATTTTTTGTGATATATTCTCGCTCAATTGTTTCATTTGGTTCACTAACTCCACTAATTTTGATACATGAAGTGATATTCCCTGATTTTCGTATTTGTAATTGAAAAATTTCTGTTGAATCATATGCAAACTTACCTCTGATTTCTTGTCAAATACAGATAGTAATTTACTCCACATTTCGTATGCTGTTTCACAACTAATATCATTCATCGAGGATTCTTCTATTCTGAATAAAATTAATTTTTGTGCCGGTTTATCTTTACTTGACCATTCTTTCACAAGTTTTTCGTATTCATTGTTGTCACCGTTTGGAAGAGGTACAGGCTTTTTATTACTTTCACAAATATCATACACATTCTTAGAATTTAATATCTTGGTTCTGAATTTTCAAACTACCCGGTTTGTAATTCCTTTTTTACTCCATATATTGGACAACTCAAAATTATATTTTTGTTTTACACAAACTGCTATTGTATATATTTTACATTTAATTTTTAATAACATTTTCTTAACAAATTCAATTTGTTTCCATTGAATTTCAACAGTTATTAAAATTGTAGATTCTTTGAAATTGAATACATGTTATGTGTCACAATGATGTTTCAGCAAATCACTGTGGCTAAAATTTTTGAATCGGCAGTGATATTCATGTTAATACATTCTTTTCTTTGAAGGTTAGGACGTTACACCTATGTACGTTTTAGGGCAATGTTTGAAATCAGTTTGATAGACAACATTAGTTTTGTCTTCCGGTTTAGTGTTACCTTTAATAAAAAATCTGTTGTGGCCAGCACAATACCTTCCGTCATTCTCGTGTATAATGTATAAATTCCATAATTTTTCTTACAAAAGATTCTAAATTTCCCGTAAAATTATTTCATAAACAAACTTTTCAAATTGCACTTGACACTGGCATCTTCTTCATCTTTAGCTTTTCCCATTCGTTAGGGGTCGCTATTTTTGCATGTCGTTCTCATTCAGTTCCTTTTCTCTCAAATATTCCGCAATACAGTCCTTCCATCTTATCTTTGGTCTTCCTCTGTTCCTTTAACGTGCTATTATTAAACTATTCATTCTTGTTCCAATATAATTCTTCTTTTCTCCTCATGACATGTTCAAACCAATGTAATCGTCTTTCTTGTATCTTTCTAAAAACTTGTAATACTAGAGTTATTTTCTTACCATATTTTTCCGTCTATTCCCCAATATCTACTTCAACATCCTCATATCTGCTACATTAATTTACTTTTTATTTATACTGACATCTGTCAATTTGAATTATATGAATTTGATACTAGTTCCCAAGTTTGGCATAGCTGGCTGAATTATAAAATTTAATTTCTTTAAAATTCTTTAACTCTGTATGTATTGAATATGAAGTATAAATTGTAATCAAATCGTATAGAGAATAATATATTCTTTAAGTTATAATAACGTTAAATGTCAATAAATCAAATTTAACTGTTAAATCTTCAAATGAGACTACTTCCGGTTGACCAATTATAACCAAAATCTAATCAGATGTTCTTCTGGATGTAAACTTGAGGAATACGAGAAAATTATAATTTTTGGAATCGTGGTATTGAAGTTATGGAATCCGGAAATTTTGTTACACACACACAGACACACATACATACAGACATCATCGTAAAAATGGTAAAATCGTATTATATGGACCCTAAAACGTGCTTATTCAGTAAAAACTCATCATTGAATTTTTTGACCAAAGACAATACCTTCCTTACCTAAAGGTGACGGAAGGTAAAAAGGGTATTGCGGGGTAGGGGTTAGTTTGTTATCCGAATACTTTTTAGTATTCATATTAGAACAGAGTTTATTGATTTTTCGCATGAAATCGAGACAGGTAGTTTTCTCTCCGGTTATGCCTTCATTATTATTCCTATTGTTAGGTGAAAGAGTCTTTTATTTGTTTTAAGTAATAAAAGTGGGTAAACATTTTTTTGAGAGTTGAGTGTATGAATTTTATGTTGGTGTGAAATTGTGGGTCCGAAAGTAAGACGGCACGATCTATAAGGGCATTTATGACACTGATCTTATAGTTTTTGTTAGTATTTGAATGGAAATTAAGACAATGTCAAATCAAATCTTCTATATAGTGAAACTTGTAAATTTGGGCCCCGTCCTCTAACTTTTGTAAAACTAAATCTACAATAGTTTTACTAAGACTACTCCCCATTGGAGTTCCATTTATTTGTTGGTTTACTTGATCACTAAAACTGAAGATGAACGACTCAAAACACAAATTTACAGCTTCACAAAACTCTTTTTCTGTAAGATCAGTGTGGTTTTCCATTTTACTTCATTTTTCTTTGACACATTGAGTCACTACGAGATTTTCGGGAATTTTGAATTTGTGAATTGTCAATAAATTCAAAAGAATTTATTAGACTGTATTGCGATTTTCTAGTCACATTGTCAATGTGTTGGAAAGATGTTTCGCTAATTTCAAAATATTTATGGTGGACGTAATTTGTTTTAAGGGTGTGTTATCCGTATGGATTTTAAGGAAAATAATATATAATGAAAATCACTGTCGGTTCAAAAATTATGGCCACAGTGCTTTAGTCAAACATCATTGTAACACAGGATAGAATAGTTACAAAAGATTAATTAATGAAAGCTTAATGATCAATTTACAAAAGATAGTTGTACTAACAATCGTACAGTCCATGATAATAGTTTGAAATTCGCGGCCCGTTTGCTCTATGTGTTGGGTAAATAGTTTTTAAAAAAAATCGTTCCCCTTGAAAAACATATTTCTCGCCATTTTCATTTTCGTTTACCCAGGTAACCGCATGACTTAGTCATGGTCAACCACATTAAAGAGAAAACTATTTTCAAAATTTTTAAAGATTTTAACGCTAAATATTCTTGTTAAATTGTTAGGTCCTTATGGGTGACCATCAAAGAGTCGACGACATATCTTTTATACAGTGAAACTTATAAATTTAGGTCCCGTAATGTCACAACCTCTAACTTTTGCATAACTCTCTCACAAACATGGTAAACTTACTACAATTTTTTAATATTTTTATTTATTTCCCACGTGGGTTCTTAATAATTTATAATTTATCTGACAGTCAAAATGTATAACACTATATAGCAAAATACTGTAAACAACGGTAAGTGAATGAACTGTTTATTTTGACATGTTAAACTTACACAAAATTCCCTTGTAGCTTTATGTATTATATGCTGAAGATGAGAGACATTATGGCTCTCAAAACGTTCATATTTTTTGTTTTTGGTCAAAAAAATCGATGGTGAGCTTTTAATGATTAAGCACGTTTTACACTACCTAGGATACGAATTTATTATTTTTACGATGATGTCTGTATGTGTGTGCGCGCGCGCGTCTTTGTGTATGTGTGTGTGTGTGTGTGTTGTGTGTGTGTGACGTTCGTTCCGGATCGCATAACTCCAATACTACAATTCCAAAAATTATAATTCTTTCATATTCCTCTTTCGTACGTCCATATGAAGTGTTGATTAGATTTTGGTTACGATTGGTTAATAGAAAGTACCCTAATTTGAAGATTTTAACAGTTTTTCTTGAAAAAAACAGTTAAATATTATTGACATTTAATATTATATTTCAGAGTATATTATTCCCTATACTATATGATTGCATTTTATACTTCATATTCAATAGATATAGAGTTAAAGAATTATAAAGATATTAAATTTCATAAATCATTCTGATACGGGCCTCATATCTGATTGCCAAGGTCAGCGCCCTATGGAATTTGTACATAATACACAGGATTGACGGAAGAAAATGTGCTGGCCCCATCAGGTTTTTTACCTTGAGATGGCGATCCATAGTTCTTAGTTAAAAAAATTCATCAGTATACAAGGTACTCCAAAATTACAATATTGTAACGTGCGCCCCTGACTTAAGAGTATACCGGGCGCCGCTACAGGTAGAATAATCCCGAGCGATGACGTAATCCCCGGCGGCAGGAAAAAAACCCATACGCCTAGACGTGTTAATTACACCGGTGACCCGGATCCTTTGTATTCAATGTCTTTGTGTCGTCAGAAAGTTCGAAAAGGACATTGCGCTATATAAACCCGTCGCCAAAGCCAGCGAACAGAGTCTGATATATAGAAGCAACGAGCGATAAACAGTGATTGATATAAATAAACAATCTACAAGTAGTGAACATAAATAAATGTAGTTATATAAATAAATATAGTGATATAAATATTGTTTAAATAAATAATATTAGTGTTTAAGCATTTAATAATATTCGTAGTCTTAAATTAGTATTTACAATTATTTAATCGTAGTGTTAGTTGTTTTTATTATTTTAATAATATTTATCCTAATTATTTATCGTTTAATGAACGTATTATTTTAATTAATATTATTTCTCTTATTTTTGTACTTCACCCAAATAAATAAACGTTACAATTGGTGTCAGGTGTGGTGTTGTTAATAAACTGTGGCGTGTAAATAAAAATAAATAAAATGGCGACTAAAAAAATAAAATTAAGTGAATTAAAAGTAAGTGATCTCAAGAGAGAACTGGAAGAACGGGATTTAGAAACAACAGGAAGGAAGTCAGTGCTTCAAAGACTACGGCATCACCGATGATGGTGAAAATCCTGAAGATTACTTATTTGACCTATCCGGCTTTGGTAAATTAGAACAAACATTAAAAAATTTAATTAGAAGAAAATTCTAGAACTTTAGAAAAAAAATTAGAAGAAAATTGGACAGCATTAAAAGAATTAAAACTGGAAATGGCAGAATTTTCTAGAAAAGCAGAAGAAATTTCTAAAACATTAGACCAAAATTAGAGGAGAATTCTAGAAATTTAGAACAAAAAGTGGAAAAAAATTCTAGAAGTTTAGAACAAAAAGTAGAAGACAATTCTAGAAGTTTACAACAATTAGAGGAAAGTTCTAGAAAAACAGAAGAAAATTCCAGAATATTAAAAGAAGAATTAATGGAACATTCTAGAAAAACTGAAGAAGACTACATGAATTTAAAATATTAATATGACAAGAAGATCGAAGAAATACGTGAAAAATTCACTTTAATCTCATCGACGTCAATGTCTAATTCCGATGTAGCACATGTAGGTGTACTAGAAGAAAGGAAAATAGTAAAACCTGGTACTACTTCAGCAATGCACATACAAACACCGTAATTTGAAGGAAAATCTTCCTGGCCAAATTATTTAAAACAATTTGAAGCGGCTGCGAAAGCAAATAATTCCACGGCGAAGGCTACAGCGTTGACTGTCTCGTTGCGTGAAGAAGCTATCGACATGGATCGACTCTGGATCTAAAGAGCGGATACTCACAACGTTTGAATGACTCATGGAAACCGTACTGGCTGGGTTATCTTGGAAAACCTCTTTGGTTTATCTCGACGATATTATTGTGGAAGAGGTTTTCCAAATATTGAGACAGGCTAACTTGAAGCTCAGTCCAAAGAAGTGCCATCTGTTCCAAAAAGAAGTTCATTACTTGGGACACATGGTTTCTGCTAAGGGTATTGCAGTTGACCCGGAGAAAATAAGGGCTGTTAGTGACTGGCCAGTACCTAGAGACAAACACGAACTTAGAAGTTTCCTTGGTTTGTGTACTTACTATCGACGATATGTACCTGGATTCGCCAACATAGCTAAGCCACTGACAAGGCTTACCGAAGAAGGAAGGAGATTTATCTGGGAAATGGACTATAAAGTAGCCGTTTAAAGGGCTGAAACATTCCTTGACAAGCGCACTGGTCCTAAGTTAACCTTTACCTGAAGGAGAGTTCATATTAGACATAGATGCCAGCAACGTTAGAATTCGTGTCGTTCTTTCCCAGAAACAAGACGGATATGAGAAGTTTATTGGCTACTTTAGTAAGACCTTGTCAAAACCTGAGAGAAATTATTGTGTCACCAGAAAAGAACTTTTAGCAGTCGTAAAATCAGTGGAGCATTTCTACAAATATATGTACGGAAGAAGATTTTTGATAAGAACTGACTATGCTGCTTTAAAATGGTTGCTACAATTCAAGAATCCAGAAGGTCTGGTGGCCAGGGGGATAGAGAGACTACAGGAATACGATTTTAAAATCGAACACAGGACAGGTACCAGCCATCGTATTGCCGATGCATTGTCCAGAAGGCCTTACAAAGATGACTGCAAACATTGTAGTAGACTAGAAGAAAAACGTGCGACCGTCGCCAGAATAACAGTAGTTGACGATAGTTGGCAGCCCAATGGAATACGCAAGGACCAAGAAAATGACCCGACTTTGAAAATTATATTGGAATGGAAAGCAGATGAGAGCAAACCAGTATGGGTAGATGTTGCATCCCACTCACACAGAGTGTAAAATAGTGCATGGCGCAATGGGACTCCATGGTGATTGAGGATGGCCTGTTAAAGCGTATGGTGGAAAATACCGATGGAACGAAGAAGAGAACTCAATTGGTTATTCCTAAGAGTAGAATACCAGACGTAATGAAAGAGATACATGGCGGATCTGGAGTAGGTCATTTTGGAGTGAAAAAAACTTTGGAAAGATTGCGCCAGCGATTTTATTAGGGTATTTACAAGGAAGATGTTAAAGACTGGTGCAACAAATGTGTGGTTTGCGCTGGAAGCAACGGTCTTCATAGACGACGAAGATCACCAATGCGTCAATACAACATTGGTCGGACCATTTCCAGAAAGCGAAGACGGAAATAAATACATCGTGGTTGTCATGGACTACTTCACTAAATGGGTTGAAGTCTATCCATTTCCCAACCAGGAAGCCACCACGGTCGCTGAAACTTTAGTGAAAGAAAGTATATGCCGATTTAATGTACCACGTGAACTTCACTCCGACCAACGAAGAAATTTCGAGTCTGCCGTGTCCCAAAATATTTGTAAGTTATTAGGAAATAATAAAACGAGGACAACAGCATTACATCCGCAGTCCAATGGCATGGTTGAACGAATGAACAGAACGATCAACCGATACTTATCGAAGGTATTCTCCCACCAGCAAAGAGACTAGTCCGACATCTTAACTGTTCCTGATGGCTTATCGTTCATTCGTGCATGAAACAACAGGGCAAACTCCTGCAAACATCTTATTCGGGCGTGAGTTGCGCTTACCATTTGACTTGGTGTTCGGCAGTAAACCTGGGAAAGATCTGGCCGGGGAAGATTACGTATGAAGGACCAGTATGACATCAAGGCAGAAAAAGGTGGATACCAACCAGGGGATTTAGTGCGGCTTTACAATTCACAAAGGCATCGCGGTTTATCAGAAAAGCTGCAAAAAATTGGGAAGGTCCTTATGAGGTCATTAAAAGGATAAACGACGTAATATATAGAATTAGGAAAGCATCTACCGGGAAGCCGAGAGTAGCACACTATAATCGACTAGCCCCTTTTTCCGGTTACAACAATGAAGAATATCATGGAGCAACGGTTCGACGTTGAACTGACTTTTGAAGGCTCCATGGAACAATATTCCTTTGGTCACAAGGCGCGGTATGGCGTGACGAAAGAAGAACATCGAGATCTGTTTACCGTATCTTCAGATTATTCCCTCGGCCACTGCGTATCAGAAGACTTAAAGATGTTACGCGGCATAGCTTCAGTCTTTAAGAAAAAATTTGGACGACTACAAGAACTGGCCAACCATGGTACTTCCGTCGAAAAACGCTACGACTGAGGGATAGCAGTACAGAACATCAGCGTTATATCTACTACCTGGTTACAAAACCACGCTCGTGCCAGAAGCCGGCGTATGGACCCGTTTAGTGATGACGTAGGCCAGGTTTCCAAACAAGAAAATGGCTGCCACCTTGGTAACCGTTGCTATGTTATTTAAAACTGACCGCGAAACTACAGTGGTGGGAATTTCCCCTTTCTTAGAATTTTAGGCTCTTTAAAGGGTTTAATTGGCGTAGCGCCAAATGGGGTTGTGACCTACGTTAGTAAACTATACTCAGGATCAATGTCTGATAAAAAAATTGTGGAATTTTAAAATTATTTGAAACTGGAGATCTAATCATAGCTAACAAATGGTTCTTAATAACAAATGTATTGCCGCCTGGGGTAACTTTAAATATTCCACCATTTCTAATGGAAATGCAATTCACGCTGGAGCAAGTTGCTGTTACTAGAAACATTGCTCGTGCAAGAGTTCACGTGGAAAGAGCAATAAGAAGGATAAAAGCCTTTCAAATTTTAAATATTATTCCTCAAAACTTTACCCCAATTTCAACTAAAATTTTTCAAGTATGCGCGGCATTGACTATTTTTCAATACCCATTAATCAAAGAAGTTGAAATGTATTATAAAGTAAATAGGTAGTCAGTAAGTTTATACAAATTATATATATATATATATATATATATATATATATATTGTTAAATAGAAAATTTTATTTATTGTTTTAAAAATATACATTATTTTAATAAATACAATAATAATTATAGTGCAGTTCGGAGTCCAAATAACTAAAAAACACAATGATTTCTCCATTATATGAAGCTGTCCGTGCATTTGGTGGTAGTATTAATGTTTATTTAATACGAATTCTTCCTTATCCACATCGTATTTACAAATTTAAGAATGATCACATTTCAGTGCGACCCTTATGTCGGTGTTTCTGAATTTATAGGGGAATTTCACTTCCAAAATTGCGTCCTCGCCTACCAATCCGTCTGGACTGGCTCCCAAATATCCGCAAGGATGTAAATGTAATATTAATCTGCAAATAAATTATATGCAATGAATTTTCAGTCACAATGAGCACTATTCATATGAAATTATTTTACATACCTCAACTTTGTACGTTCGATCTCTCATACTGGCATTCACAGTGCTTGTTATTATTTTTAAATTATCATTATATGTCATACTGACTACATCACCACTTTCGACCGCATTTTCACCACGTTCTATTAATTTTCTATCGTCTATAAAATAATTTACAATAGAAGAAAACTTGTATTACATGTTTCTGAGCCATTTCAATATCAAACAAACTCTACAACTTATAGGTTATGTTATGTCTCATACGTCAAATCCTGAAGTAGCATAGCAACCGCCTTAGTAACGAAGCCGCCATTTTCTGTTTGGAAACCTTCGTGACATCACACTAAACGGGTCCATTGCAGTCTATGGAACTCACTGTGCGATTTGAAGGATCATCTGCTAGATAATGACATTTTGAATTTAGCAGTACCGAAGTTAGGTTGTGGACTAGATGGTTTGGATTGGAGGATTGTTAGAGATCCTCTTCCGCTATACCGGCGTTGAAATTCTCGTCTGCAGCTTTAACCTTAACTGACAGAAAGAAGAACTCCAGCAGATCATCGAGTGTCACTTCTTCAAGACTTTATAAATGCACCAAGGGTAATACGTGCAGATTTCGTCATTGAGAACTATGCCGGGAGGGGGCAGTGTAGTGCGCGCCCACCTGATGCATCGTATTCTAGCGCCGCTACTGGTAGAATATTCTTGAGCGATGACGTAATCCCCGGCGGGGTAAAACTCATTCGTCTATACTGGTTTAATTACATCCGGTGGCCTGATTCTTTGTATTCGATGTGATTGTCGCGTCGGAAAGTTCCATAAGGACATCGCGCTATGTAAACTCGTCGCCAAAACCAGCCAACACATTCTGATATAAGACACGCATCGTGAATGAACAGTTGGTGATAAAAATAAACAGTGTACGAGTTGTGAAAAAAAATGTAGTTATATACATAAATATAGTGATATAAATGCTGTTTAAATAAATAACCATAGTGTTTAAGTATTTAATAATATTCCTAGTCTTAAATTAGTGTATATAATTATTTAATTATAGTGTTAATTATTTTTATTATTATTTTAATTATTTATCGTCTAATAAACTTTTATTTTCCATTAATAATGTTCCACTGAATTTTACACTTCACCCATATAAATAAACGGTATAATATAACATTTATGATCTGATTACCCATTTATACTAAAAACTGAATAGGCATCGCTATTATTTCCTTATCGATACCAAAATTATGAAGGAATATACCAACCATTAAATTCGGCTCCCGGATATCCACGGAAGATCCGGGGGTTGGCCTGAACTCCTTCTCAAATATCTAGTTTGTCTTTGTCACACACACACACATCATCGTACAAATATTAAAATCGGATTTTAGGGACCTTAAAACGTGCTTATTCATTAAAATCTGGATATGCTAAAAATGTAAGAGCAGTTTTGTATACAACTTTTAATTCTGTACAAATGTAAACTACATTTTTTGCCGTAAAATGAACAGGAGAACAGGAAATTGCATAAAACCAAAATCACATATTAAACCCCTATGTTCACCCCTAACCGCCAGTACCATGTACATGTTTAGTGCACGATAGTATTAAGTTTAAAATCACAATCAGCCTCTAACGCAGATTAAAATAAAAACGTCGATATTAAATATATGTATACATCAATGCTGTAGAACGGACATTTAATTAAAAATAAAACTCGTTATATTAAATATTATAGGAGAACGAAAATACCACCGGACTCAATATTTGAAAATTAATTATTTATTTTCATTTGCCATCGATATTAATTAAATAATTAATTTAAAAAGATTGGCTCCTCCATTATATTCCTACGATTATCAATCTAGTTAAGCAAGGTATACTCGATTATAAAGATTATTTAATGTTTATGAAATTAAACTAAATAAAGGCTTTTTTTTACATGTTTCAGGAAGGCAGTAGGATCATTTTAAATAACATATGTATTAATTGTACATTGTTATATTTATAAATAGGACGTTTCGACCGCTATGCGTGTCATCATCAGCTATGTATATTTGTACATGATATATTTTTTTAAATTGACTACGTTACATTTGGAAGTTCAAAAGTTGATGTTAACACTACGATATCTTGGCTTGCACGGTATGTACATTTTGGGAAATAAAAATTACGAAATATTACCGTAGCCAAGCTTTAGGGCTCAAGCACAATTATCGTAAAAAGTACATAGTAAATAAATAAGGACCTATATTCGATATAAATCTGTTTTATTTACATAAAATAACAGTTATGCTTAAACAAGAACACATTTTTAGGTAAAAAAGTAAATGATAAAAAAGTAAAAATTAGATTAAATTAAAGTATTTTACCAGCTATTCCATCCGATAGACGGAGACCAACCAGATTGGTGGTCATGGCTTCTGATGATAATTGGCACAAGTTTTTTCACTATAACTGGTTCAGGTACAACTACTGGCACTTTCTTTATGATTGGTACGGGGTAGGGCCCAGGCACGTGCAATGGAACCTTGACTGGGTATGGCACGGGTACGGGCACTTGCACCGGCACAGGAACGTGTCTCTCCACAGGATAGGGCACGGGCCTCGCTACTGGCACAGGGTATGGCTTTGGCACTGACACTGGATACGGCCTATCTACAGGTACTTTTACATGTACGGGATATGGTACTGGGACAGTCCTCTCTACATGAACAGGGTAAGGTTGTGGAATAGGTACACCAACTTTCTGAGTGATGGTGATATGCTTGTGTGCATGGGAGCCTAAATCTATAGGAACATGATGGCTACTCAAGCCACTCAAGCCCAAGCTAGCATGGCCAATGTCCCAGTCATGGCTATCCAAGCCCAAATTCAAAGAACCATGGCCCAATGCAATTCCTTCCCCAAGTACGCTACGTTTGTCTTTTCTGGCCTCCTCCTCCGCAATAACAGCCGAGAGAGCTAGGATAACTACAAACGTCTGAAACAATTAAAAGAAAAATACAAAAATAATTAAAAGTTAATAATGTCTTCACAGTCTCATTAATATTTTTTTTCTACGTCCGATAAAAACAGTATAATTTTTTCATAATAATACGTTCTGAAAGTATATATTTTTATATAGTAAAAGCGTGAAAAAGTGCATTTTTAACACAAACGAGTGAAATAATGAAACGAAATGGTGTATTTGTCACCCTTTTATTGTGGACTAAAAAAAAATGTGCATGTCACTCATGACTAAGGTACTTTTTTACTCGAAGTATTTGAGCACTCGCCTCCAGATCGTACAGAAAATTTTCTTTCTCGTAAAAAAGATACACTACATTTTATGAATAAATATAATATTTCCATTATACCGACAAAAGATTTTTGTAAAAAAATCATGGACTTCATCGAAAAGTATTTGAACCCAAGATGTTCATATATCTAATAGGATGCTGTACCTAGTGATCTACTAGGTCCAATGAAGTAAGTGAATTTGTCATCTGGCTTTAGCGTTATACATAAGTGAGTATACCCTCCTATTCAGAGCATTGAATACTCATCTGACAGCAAGGTACGCTCGGTATCTTGTAATATTTTATTATCTATATCTTTCTCCGGTATTTAATATTTGAAATATTCACAACTCTGAATGTTATGAAAATAATAATTGTATAAAAACAGATGATAATATAGTTTCCAATTCCAATATAGTTTATATGAAAGTAATTACCGAAGCGTAATTCATAGTTGTAAAGAAGACGAATGAAAGAAAACTGCTGGTTCAACGGTGCGTGTACGATGTTTATATACCATTTGCTGAAAGCTATATTGCTTAAATTTTGTTACTGTTTGGTCAAGTATCTAAGCTTCCGGAATTCCATTCGAAATTTGGATAGAAATTTTATTTACACTAATTAATATTTATGTGTTTTTATATCACATCGTTTAAATTTCTAGTCTACTATATCAATCCCAGTTATATGCATATACAAGATACAACCCACAATTTTCATAAATCAGACTGATTTGTAAATATATGCATGAAGTAACAAATACTGTACATAGAGAAAACTAAATTATGACGCATTATTTCATTATACTGTACTTCTACGTTTTTGTTTTATGGTACAATTGAAAATATAAAATCAAAACAAAATAATTGGAAATATGAAGTTTAAGTTTTACAATAAAATAATGCAATATAAAAATAATTACCGAGCTTATTTATTAGTATGTGCTACTTTTGTCCCATAATAGTTGACGCTAATGAGAAATAAAATTATTGATGGGGATTGTGCACTTTAATTACAATAATAATATAATATATTATTTATATAAATGATTTCGGTGACTTTGTTCGGCCATGCAATAGTATTTTGTTTGCAGATGATACCACCCTCATTAGTAAAAACAATAACTTTGAAAATTTACTACAAAATAGTAACAGCGATATGAATCGAGCGAAAGAATGGTTTGCCGCAAATAACTTATTGTTAAATGAGGCCGAAACGCAAAAATTAATTGTATCAAACAAGACAAATTACAACAAAGGGAAACCTGTAAATATTCTAGCTTTCATATTGAACCATCTCTTAATGGTTCTTCTCATATTTTAGTTCTTAGTAAGAAACTGTCCAGGTTATTATTCTTACTTAGACGTTGGAAACATAGTATAGATATGAATACTTTAAAAGTTAGTTATTTTTCTTTATTCCACTCACTAATATGTTACGGGACAGTTCTGTGGGGGAATTCTCCAAATGCAATAAAAATCTTTGGGATCCACAAAACATATATATATATATATATATATATATATATATATATATATATATATATATATATATATATATATATATATATATATTAAATTCTGTACTTGAAAAACACAAATCTAAATTGAATTTCACTAAAAATGGAGATTGCCACAGTTATAATACTCGATCTGCAGACTTACTGCGCAAAGGCTACAGAAGTCCATTAAATGTTCATTAAATTTAGATCTGTATAATAAATTGCCCAAAAATACTATAATTTTTTTTTTTTGGTAAAACATGCATTTTACGATATTCAAGAATATCTGAATGTTGATATGGAACAAATTTTGTAATATGTTTATTCTCGATTTCAGTGTTTTTTTTTATTATTTTGTTTTGACGTACTATAAACTTGGATACAATGTAATATAGTGAAATAAATAAATAAATAATAAGGTAATTATAACCAGTTTAATTAATTTTAAAATATCTTTTTTGTTGCTTCAACAATGGCATCATATTTTATTGTTCCAGTTTTAGCATTGCAATATTAATGCACTTTTTCAATTAAAAGTGGTAGACAATATTAAGTAAAATTACGGCGACACAATGGGGTGAAAGTCACTCGCCGGGGATCAAAAACTTGCATTTGTCTAATGTGGCACCATTTTTCATAAAACTTCCCAACTTACGGATGTTATATTTTTTATCTAAGGGCACTGAAATATTTTTAAAGTAGCTACTAGAAGTACATAATTATCATTTATTTTACAAATATCAAGTAATTTGTTATTGGTCTCCGGCGTCCTATGTAAAATGTGTTAAGAGTGTTACAAAGAACTTCGTAAACGAAGCTCTACATGTACCAGTCATGAGGCTAGCAACAAAAGTTACAAAAGTAACTAATTATTCCGATGATTGTACAGGAAAACCAGGATTATGTCTTTCATGTTTTAATAAAATGCATAAGATATAATAAATTTCTGCTACGATATATTCAATCATTTTATTTATTTTGCTATTAAATATTACGAATATTTATTTCCAATATTGCACTCTGTAATTGCCTTTAATTTTTGTAAGTCAAGATTATTTCAATAAAACCAAACATATACTAGTATGAATAATTTACCTAAAATAATAACCTATTATTATAAATGTATACCTATTTAATTGTATTTCATATATATATAGTAGTAGTAATTTTGTGGGGAGTCAGTGAAAGGGCAATATTTTAGTTAGTTCTGGTTTATTTCATCAAGCTTTCGGATTTTATTTAATCCTTCTTCAGGATGCTGTAAATTGAGAGTTTTGGCACTGTAGTCTTGGATGTTGTAAGGGTGTTGTTGGTAATTATGTGTGATGTGTTGCGGAAAAACTCCATGTTGACGGCATTTTAGTAGAAATATTTTCCTGTTCCTGAACGAAGCTATCTTGGTGTTTGTGTTAGCCCATAATTTGTAGAAATTCATCGCTTGTAAGCCAAATTGTTGGTGGATAAATTGAAAGAACCCCATTTCTGTTGATAATTGGTGAAAGTTCGTCACTGATATAAACTGTAGTAGTAATTTTGTGGGGAGTCAGTGAAAGGGCAATATTTTAGTTAGTTCTGGTTTATTTCATCAAGCTTTCGGATTTTATTTAATCCTTCTTCAGGATGCTGTAAATTGAGTCAATATAACAACATTGTATTAAACATTTGGTGTGGTAACTTACAATAATGTGAAGTTGTATTTTACAATAGTTTCGTTTATGAACATGAGAACATTAATACTAAACAGATTTGGTGAACTGGAATACAAAATTTACAATAGTATACAGTCGTACAAAATTGTTTTGTTGTAATTACTTACATAATTAACCAGTTTATGGAAATTTGATTTCATCGTCCTTGATGAATATTGGAGATATTTTAATTGTGGTTTAAGCTGAATTACGATTTATAATTTTGACAAAATTTTGGTGTAGTAGGCCGAAAAGTTTTTTTTTTTATTTAAAGTCCTGATGCGTAGTTTCGAAAAATATATTTTTCGAAACTTTGCATAACTCCTTCATTAAACCAGGTATGTGTTCGGAGATTGTTAAGTGACATCGAATACATCATTGCTAATTTCAATGAACATAACAAAAATGTGTGTAGAGCGCAAACTACCAATGTCATAACCAATTACCTTCATACTACACAACAACATTCATACACCACAAACCTGTATTACAGTACTAAAAAATTCCTCAAACAAAACCCAAATTTAATAGTCATACAATCCGATAAAGGCAATGTAACATGCATTATGGACAAACAAACATATGAAGAAAAATCACTTGAAATACTAAACGACCCAAACTCCTATACACCCCTTACACGTGACCCAACAAACACGTTACAACAAAAAGCTAATAAACTAATTTCTGAACTAAAAAACAAACTAGCCTTACACCCAGATATTGCAAAAATGTTAACCATATATAATTCCACAGCTCCCAAATACTATGGTCAACCCAAAATACATAAACCAAACCTATCACCTAGACCAATCATATTATCAATTAATGCACCCAACAGTAAAATAGCTCAATACCTTACAGACATTTTAACTACATCATACAATAAAAACAATAATTACTATATTAAAGATTCATTTGAATTTGCAGATTTCATAAATGACTACAAAATACCAAATAACTATATACTCATCAGTTTAGATGTTGTTTCCCTGTTTAGTAACATAACAATTGCAACTACAATAAACAGTATAACAGAAAAATGGGATACCATTTCTGATAACACGACTCTCAATCAGACAGAATTCATAAACCTTATAAGATTCGTCTTTGACAGCAGTTATTGCGTGTACAATGAAACTTTCTACAAACAGATTCTTGGCAGCCCTATGGGAGCAATAATTAGCCCCATAGTTGCTCAATTATGGATGCATTATTAGATATATGTATACCTAAATTAAACTTCGAACTACCGTTCATCAAGAAATTTGTGGATGACATTGTAACCGCAGTACCTGCTGACGGAGTTCAACACATCCTCCAGACATTCAACCAATATAATAGACACTTACAGTTTACAATAGAAATTGAAAATAACAACAGCCTACCCTTTTTAGATACCCTAATAATTAGAGATAACATAGGTAACTTAAAATTAGACTGGTACATAAAACCAATATCTTCACAAAGATATATTCATTATTATTCACAACAACCCAAACAAATTAAAATAAATGTTGTTCTTGCATTAAAACACCGAATAAATAAAATTTCACACCCAACACTTCAACAAAAAAAATTGTCACGGTTGAGAGACGTGTTGCTAGAAAATGGTTACCCAAAAAACTTACTAAACAACTTAATATTTAATACACCCCGCCAGACCCCAGAAATTAACAATGAAAACCAAACAAATGAAAATAGACACATCAAATACTGCTCATTACCATACATTACAGATCTCACTCCAAAATTAATAAACATATTAAAAGACGACACCATAAAAATAGCCAAAAAAAGTTGTACCACAGTTAAAACCATTTTTACCACAATAAAAACTCCAACCCCTAAATTACAAGCCTCTAATGTAGTATACAATATTCCCTGTAAGGACTGTAATTCATGTTACATTGGACAAACATCACGACAATTGTCAAGCAGAATAACATCACACAAAAGTGACACCAAAATTAAACCACATTCATCAGCACTTTCATTACATGTTTCAAATACAAAGCATACAATGGATTATCAAAACATTAAAATCTTAGATACAGAAAGCAATTGTCAGAAACGAACCTTCTTAGAAATGTATCATATATTTAATACACCATCCACAATTAATAAAAAAACAGACATAGATGGCTTGAGCTCTATATACATAAATCTTTTTGAAATATTAAAAACCAATAAAAACAGAACACAAAACCAACAACAGATAAATAATATTACACAAATTAGTGTCTGATTGTAACAACTATTTCTCATTCTACCGCCAGTTTTCAAATTCAGCGCCAGTCCACCATCTTAGACAACTGCTACAAAACTCCGTCGTGGTCATAACACAGAAAATAATTACGCAGTACAAAACATGTGCTCTTCAACGTAGCATCCACAAACCAAATTTGTTTTCATAAAACTTAATTTTTTCGGCCCTTTTACACCAAAATTTTTATTAATTCTTGTTATCTACGTAATTCTGCTTAAATTATATTTAAAGAATAATATATTTCACCAAGTTAAACAATGAAGAACATTGTATACATATTTTTCGAAACTACGCATCAGGACTTTAAATAAAAAAAAAAAACTTTTCGGCCTACTACACCAAAATTTTGTCAAAATTATAAATCGTAATTCAGCTTAAACCACAATTAAAATATCTCCAATATTCATCAAGGACGATGAAATCAAATTTCCATAAACTGGTTAATTATGTAAGTAATTACAACAAAACAATTTTGTACGACTGTATACTATTGTAAATTTTGTATTCCAGTTCACCAAATCTGTTTAGTATTAATGTTCTCATGTTCATAAACGAAACTATTGTAAAATACAACTTCACATTATTGTAAGTTACCACACCAAATGTTTAATACAATGTTGTTATATTGACTCAATTTACAGCATCCTGAAGAAGGATTAAATAAAATCCGAAAGCTTGATGAAATAAACCAGAACTAACTCCCCACAAAATTACTACTACAGTTTATATCAGTGACGAACTTTCACCAATATATATATATATATATATATATATATATATATATATATATATATATATATATATATATATATCTAATTAATGTTATTTGGATATTAAAATTTTGTTTATTTTATTATTTGTATGTTGCGGTTCCAACCTTCGGAGATCGTTCCTACCACATGACCAAGTAAAAGTTTTCTCTATAGAAATACTCAGTTTTAATACAACTAGTAGCCAGAAGATGGCAATTTATGTTCCAAAATCACCGGTCGCCGTAGCCCAGTACCGAATATACAGCAAGTTTGTCATTGGGATCTGGGGACCAATACCGCATCAAAATAAATACAGCATTTTTGACTTCCACGGCCAATGTGATAAATCGCCTTAATTTGGGTTCGGGGGTCTGTAGTTAAGCTATGTCTACGTATTTTAGAGACACCTGTATATAAACATACAGAGTGCCCTTTTATCTGTTTCCCGCTTTAAAATTCATGAATAGGCAAATCATTTTAATTTTCATAAGTTAGTGTTTCAAATTTTGATTTTTATATTTAACGAATAAGTGTCAGAAAAAATATAATTCACAGGAAGTGACTAGTGAAATGTATTCTGTGTTTTCCATTCTTAAACTTTTAGGCGTGGACAGATAAAATGGGCACCTGTATGTATATTACTTTGTAATAAAACATATTAATTTTATTTATATTAAATGTACACATAATTAATTTATAAATAATAAAATAAGTATATCATTTTACTGTATTATTTGCATTTATAAAACATGGCCTTCTAATATAAAAATAGTAAACCTTTACATCCAAAATTAAAAGTTTACGTCTCCACTTCTCAACGAAAGATTCATAAGCTTTTATTGAAGCTAACACAGATTTTCACCAAGTGTACAAGTTTTTTAGTAATTGCAATAGTTTTCATGTTTCTTTTAACAGCACAGTTGACAGGTTCTTGCGCCATTTTACTTAATATGTGCAGAGATGGAAAGAGACAACTTATAAATTGAAAAGGTCCATTGAAATCCAGTATTTTGAAAACGCTTTGTGCTTTGTTATTTCGCATTTTTAACGTTTATTTTCTTATTTTCATCCATTGACCTCTCGCTAAGAGAGGTATTGGATTCATGCTAAAAATCGCATATCCAGATTTTATTGAATAAGCACGATTTAAGGTCCATAGAATCCGATTTTAACATTTTTACAATGATGTCTGTGTGTGTGTGTGTGGATGTGTGTGTGTGTGTGAGGTTGTTGGAGACACGATTTCTCAAATTCTATAAGACTAAAGACCTGTTTGACTACGGATTCCTCAATCTAACATTAATGGGAAGAGTTGAATAGGTTCTGGTAACAATTGGACAACCGAAAGTGGTAGTTTCTAAAAAAAAAAATTTCTAAATATTATTTTTTGAAAATTTGTTACTACAAATATTAAAGATAATTAAATTCTCAATCTGAAACATTTAAATTTTTTATTATATCTCGTATAGGTTTGGAGATATAGTATATAATAATTAGAATAATCTGTTGTAATAAACCTCGTTGCCCGAAAAACAGTTGCGATATTTAAATTTTTGTAATTGACAATAAATGCAAAATGTCAGTGTCAGATTTTTCTGGGAGGTATGAGTACATTTAATATATATTATTATATTATTAATTAATTGTGTATTTAAATTACAGGTATGTTAATATTACATATATCCTTAAGAAATACCGCTAATAATGTCAATGAATTTGAAGAATTTTGAACATATTAGAATCGTAGGATAAATTTTCTCAGAACGAAAGAAGAGAAACAATTTCAATTATTTGTGTGTACTTATATGGCACAGTCATGTGACTTTGTTGGCCTTGGCAAGCAGATATGAGGATCCGTGTCAGAATGACAAGTAGTAGTTATTTACAGAGTTATTTACATAGATGTCACAATTGTCATATGTCATAATTTTTCATTCAAAATTTCAAAATATTCAGATGTTTATTTGTCGTCCATTAGTATGGAATATACTTGTCGAGGAAAATAATCCACATGGATTTGGAAAATCATAATGTTTCGAATGAAAACTTATGATATTTGACACCTATGTATATTACTAGCTCTCTTTCTGACACGGGCCCGCACATCTGCTTGCCAAGGCCAACAAAGTCACATAACTGCTCGCGCCCTATGCAACATAAAATGAAAATGGCGAGAGGTATTGTGCTGGCCACAACAGATTTTTTTATGGAGAAAATCTATAATAGATGTTTTTACAAAACCATCAGTTTTATAAAAACTGTGATGGCTAATAGTAAAACACAATGACCGCTAGTATGAACAAGTGATTAAGGGTGATTAGCGAGCATTTGACTAGCATTGTTTTATCCCTGTCAATCGATTATTTATTATTTTAGAGAAAAATATTTCTAATAAAAGTTATAGAAAAAATAATTACACACATCTTTTATTTGAAGTATTTTTCTTTAAAATAATAAATAAACGATTGACAGGGATAAAACAATGCTAGTCAAATGCTCGATAATCACCCTTAATCACTTGTTCATACTAGCGGCCATTATTTACTATAAAAATATTATAAATATGTCAACAAAAATTTAAATATTCCACATCTAATTTGGATGATAGTATGATATAATTACATCTTACACGTGTGCTACAATTTAATAACCATAAGGTCAGTTTATTAGTTTTGTTTGTTTCATTACTTAAGTTTTTACTGCAGAACGTCACACTTCACATTGCTGCAATATAAGTAGTTACCTGGAAAATGGCACCAGTTAATATTGAGTAACAAAAAATTGAAATTTTATTCAGTTCATAGTTTTTCACTGGCTACCACTGCATACGTTCATTAAATATAATATAGAACTGGCATGAAGATGCTCAACAGTACACATTTGACAAGTGCTACTTACATTCGTTTGCATCAAAACTTAGTGCCCGTGATGCCATAAAATCCACTCACGGAGAGCGAAACACACGAGGGTTACACTAGAAATATTGAAAAATGGTTCATATTTTCTAAAAATATATTTTAAATACGTTCAAAGTACATACATAGTTCTCTTCAATAATAATACACGTCACCATCCTTTCCTTCTACTTCTTAAAACTTGCAACAATCTTCTTTTGGAATGCTTTCAAAATAATAATAAATTGCACTACTACCTACATACCAATCTCTTCTTCAGACAAAAATCTGCTACTAGGCTAATGATTTTAATATATCTCTCTTATGTGAAGAAAGTGATATCAAAAATAGCTACAGTGTAATGCATTTTAACATTTTTCCAAGTATACTCGTGTTTGTATCACTTAATTGTAACTTTATAAACAAAAATATCTGTTTTGATTAAATGTAATATTACAAAATATTTACAAGTATGTGAAAGTAGATAATTTTTCCTTATGTAAATATAAACAAATTAATTAAGAGACGAATTTAATTAGCGAATAGTTTGAATTGAGTGATTGGACTTGATTTATATGTAGATATTTATGACATGATATAACTGATTTACAGCAGCAATAAGTAAAAGCTAAATCTCTAGCTGATGCAATATTCAAAAGAATATACATAGGTATATAAAATAATATGATACAGGTACAGGTAATAGTTTCAAATACATATTTCTATCTTCATATTACTCGCAGGGATGTGCGTCTACAGGTAATCTATGATAGTTTACTTACATACGTAAATAATGCGTAAACAAAGTAAAGAATTATGTCGAGAATGTAGACTTTGTAATTACACGCGCGCAATGGAAGTTTAAACATGGTTTAACGAAATGAAGTTAATTTCATACTTATTTTGACAGTCAGTGTAATACATAATAAGTAAACAAAAATGTAAGGAAGAAAAGATTTTTTTAAACAAAATTAAATTATATTCTGAAACACACAAATAACAAGTAGTCCTGTTTTTATCGACTTTTAAGGAATTTGTACGTGTAATAAAAACTGTTAAGTTTGTTAACGCATGTTCATTCCTGAACTATTTGAATAACAACTCTATTTTTTCCACACTTTTGAAATATGATGTCTTGCAAGTATTACAAACGTAAATTTATTAGTTTAGTTTTTTTTTTTTGGTGAATCCAAATGTATGTATTATGTATATGATTATGCAAGATGGGTGAATGTGTATTCCGAATCTCTCATTATTCCGATTGGAAATGATGGAACTAAAATTGTGAAAACGATTTACAAACTCTTTTAAAATGAGACTGGAACCGTTGGACTGTAAATGGTGCTCCTTAGCGAAACATGATTACAGGGTTTTTCTTGTAGCTTGGTATAGACTTCAGTGACTAGTGACATGTGATTCCAGCAAAACGACGTTATACTGTGCAAATAACTGATTTATTGCATCAACAATTTTCAAGTCGTAATTCTCCAAAATTGTCATCAATAGGCCAGCAATTAGACGCCATGCGACTAATTTCTGTGGGGTTTTATGAAATCAACGTAGAAGTTACGAAAATATGGAAGAAAATTGACTCATCCTCATTAAATATCGATTGTAATAATTAAAACAAAAACTTGATATACAATAAAGATTATTATTATATTATTACTAATATAATAATTATTGGACATGGAAACAGTAACAATTTCTCGGACTTGTAGTCAATAATAAAATTTATTCACGCCGAAGTTTCGACTATACCATATGTGAACACAAATATAATACAAAAATAGATTACATTTGTTACAGTTGAAAATTCACGCTATAACATTTTTTCTCCAAGATTTATAGTGTTTCGTTCAATAAATTCTCTCTGCTGTTTCGCTTCTCTGCTTTTATTTGTAATTATATTTCAAATGTTCCTATAGTGTTTATTTATGTAAAATATGTTTCACTTCGAATTAGTAACTTACCTAAATCCCTTTTCTGACTATTTTCGCCCTATTTCTATTCTATTTAGTGGATGTTTCAATAGTAATTTATCCTTTGGCGATATACGAGTTTATTTGTTTACCTTGCTCGACATATTTTTCTTTGTCGAATTACGCCAGTGTCGTGGTGATTTGTTTTTATTGTGTTTCTTCTTTTTATTTTGTGGTTAATTTTTTTGTGCCATCTTCACCTGGCTAAACTTCTGGGTTTCGGGAAAAAGTTTTCAGCCTCATTGATTCTGGTACAGGCTGTCTCATGGGGTAGTCGTGTTTCTTTTTACGAGTGTGTTGGCACGTGGTTGATGGTCGGCGTGATTTAGTTTTGACGCGAGTGGAGTACCCGATTGTTGCTTAGAACCAGTTTTGGGTTTCGCCATTGTTGCTGATTTGTACGATATGGGGGGTGCTTGAATGACTGTCCAATGTTGTGTATTTTGGTGGGTGTCTTCGTGTGGTGTCACGAGCATCTTTTTTGAGTTCTGGAAGTCATCTCTCTCCGGAGGATTTGCGACTGCCGTCAGCGTCACCATTGTTGTGGACACCTACGTTGTGCCTAGTGGCTGTCCCTGCGCCGTCACTTCATCGCCTACAATTCCCCCAAACACGCCATATACATAGATAAGTACCTTTATTTAATATCGTTCTTCCTCTTTTTTTGTTGCGAGGAAAGAACTTAGAGCTCAATTGTTGTCTAGGGGGACTGTTGTTACTGTGTCCTCGCAGTAAACTTTTATTTGGCGCTTCATGGTTTTAAGTAATTCGTTGATTTATAGTATTCATGTTTTTCTTTTAGTCAATTGAAGCTTACAGTATTCTTGTGTTTGTTAATTGGAGCCTTCAGCTCATTGTAAGCTTTATTGTTGCAAACTTATTTTATGTAAAGTTGTATTTTTCAATATTTGATTTCGATGCATTGTTGCCCATTGTCGTGACTTCTAACTCTGGAACGTGCGTGCGCTCGAACTGGCATGTACCTGCCCGCACTACGAAGTAGATCAATTTTACGGTGTGTAGATGTTATGCTTGCGCCCGAAACTGGGTTATGAGACTCCGGGTACAACATTATATTTTTGTACACTTACTATTTATTGATTTTACCATTTTACATTCTTGCGATGTTGTACATTATTATACCAATTTTGCAGTTCCTTCTGCACACCTTTTAAATTGTACATTCATTAAATTCTGTTTTATTAAATTTCCCCCTTTTTTATTTATCTACCCTAAGTCGTTTTCAGGCAACAAATTACGGTAGGTAACTTATCTTTATATATCGTTTTGGTACCGTCCTTTTCGTAATTTTTTAACCCATATGCGATTTCAACCCTGCCCGTCTCCACTGTTTAAAAGCTAGCGGCCGCACACCAAACCATCTAGGGTGCGTTATGTAATTCATTATATATATATATATATATATATATATATATATATATATATATATATGTTTCCACGATTTGATCCCCACGTCATCAATCATAACCATATGATTCAAATCGCCAGGGGAGGGAGGGAATTGATGACTTCATGTTGTCGGGTGACATCGGGCGAAATCGTCTGATTTCCGTGGTATTAATATAAATCAAAATGACAACTGACAGTATACAGTATAACTTATACCGTGTGACTATTATTTTTCATCAAAATTCGAGGTAAGGCATTATTACGCAATAAGAAATCAATTGAATAATTATGATGTAATGTCAAAACTGCCAGTATTATAATAAATATAACCTATATTGTGTCAGTTTTGTTATTCATCAAAATTCGAAGTATAAATAGTTATAAATAATATAATAAACGAATTGAATACATATGATATAAGTATAATGGATGAAATATAGATACCTCTAAAAGCAATGTGTTGGAATAATTGTCGACAATCTTAGAAACACCGACTTTGCAATAGCAAAATGCACAATACAATATAATACCAAGAATTAACCAAACTACCAACACACAAAAACACAAATTATCGACGCCAAAAACAAAAAAAAAAAATATCATCTTTATCACATTTTTGTATAATATCCTTTTAGAGAAAAAAAAGCGGAATAACTAGGAAATGCTGCGGAAAACTAAAACTCTAACGACAAGCGAGATATCGACGGTTATTTCGAAAATTCTGCCTGTATATACAGGGTTATTTATGACAAATGTAACAAACTTTCATAAACATTAGCTGTGTCCTGTCTAGTTGTGCAATTATAAGCTATTAATAGTATATTAAAGAACGAATGTCATAATTGTCATTTTATTTTGTGAGAAGGAAGTTTGGGTAACGACGCGTAGCGGAGTTGCCTAAACCTTCGAACAAAATAATCGACAATTATGACGAGTTCTTTATACTATTTTTTTCTATTTTGCGCTTTTTATGATCTTTTTAAATAAAAAATCGTAAATTCAAAATTTAGGGAATTTTGTGTTAGTTGATAATAATGTGACATTTGAAAATTCAATTGTTTGAATTTAAAATTGTCTCGTGTTGTTTACAATCAAATTCATATCAAATTAAAAATGAATACAGACGATTTTTTGTGTACTCCACCTGAAATACGTGAAATTACAGAAAATACATTTTATAATTCCAAAAACAAACAATGAAAAAAGTCAGGTTTCATAGTCATAATCAAAAATAATTTTTTTACAAGTTACCTATATTTTATTGTATAAAATTAACTGAAAAGGATGTGGAAAGTGTAAAACTATATAATTATACACATCTTACATTTAAAACACTATTTTCTTATAAATAAACACTTAATTCTTGTTGACATTTCTCCTCCGCGAACATTTTGCTTTTGTCTCAACATTTGAACTACTACACAACCTGCGTAACTTTAGCTATGACATCAGCGCCAAAAAGCTCGAACTAATTTACCGACAGAGTTAACAAATAAATTACATATTTTAAATATCAACAATTAATAGTGTATTGAACTATTTATGCCCTAAATATATATAAACAAAAATAAAAACCTTAACAATCGTTAGTATCGTTTATTCAGTGAGATTTGATATTTTTTGACATAACATTTCAGCTATGCTACCAACTTTATAAAAATAAATTGTACTAGGCTGTTACAACACTCAAACGAGCTATTAACGAACTCCTTTGGGTGCTGTAATAGCTTTGTTACAGATGCAAAATAGAAAAAGTATTATTAGTTACATAGTAAATTTACGAGTTCATTATCATCCTTAAAATTATTTTGTTTGTTAACAACAAATACTTAATGTGAGCTTCTTGAATTCTAATAATAAAAATAAGGCGTAGTTGTGGTGTAATACCTACGCCCAGTGCTAATGAAGTCCTTCACTATTTATTATTACAATTACTATTTTATGTAACTTCATCTAAATTGAAAGCGATTTTTAGTTCTAGAAATTCTTAATTGTTATTCGTTGAGCTGTGATATATATTTTTTAATATTCCATATTGCAAATGTTAAGTACAGATTTGTTATCACGCATTGGACTCCGTTAAGAACTGGAGTCACATAAATTGATCTATTTCAACACTTATAAAGATATAAATGTATGGAATAGTTATTTATGATATGTGATAAAAGTGACATATTATTTTGCGGTAAAGAAGTTTGGAATACGATGCGAAGCGGAGTGGTCCAAACCTTGAAAAAAAAAAATCAATTTTAACACGTACATTATACACTATTTTTTAATGAAATTATCCAATTGAATCCATATATTTCTAATCTCATGTGCGAAAATAGCCAATTAAAACAACATTTCATTGAAAATGGCAAAATACAGACTTTAACATAAAAAACTTAATATTAATTCAAGTTACTCAATAAGCAAAAATTATATAACAAAGATTGTTTGGTACAAAAAAGTCAAATACCGAGTGTCTGTTTTGATCTGAAGTTGTATGTCTGGAAAGGGTGTGAGTAAATTACATATTATTGATGTCATAATTAACTTGCGGAAGTACAGATACGTTTTTCAAGAAAGTTATTTACCTTCGATCTCGCATCGTGAAATGGCGAAGTTGACTATCGTCCAGCAAAACGGTGCATCGTTTCGTACGGTGAAAATGATTCGAACATGATTACAGGAGCATGAAATACTAGCACTAAAATGGGCATCTTCTAATCTAGATTTATTTCCTACCGAAACCTTTTGGCATAATATGAAAAATCAACTTCGCAACAATCAAGCGCGTATAGTACTTTAGTTAAATTTACCTTGCAAGACATTTGTGGTAATTTTGTAGCAGATGAATATGAAAAGCTTTGTGGATATATTTTCTAATATAATTAAGCTGTTATTGATAATAAAAACTCGAATAAAAACGAAGTGACCCAATATTAATATTTTAAAGTAGTCAAAAGCAGGGTCGGATTGGCCAGTCGGGATAATCGGGAATTTCCCGAGAGGCCGCGGCTATTTGAGGCCGCCGCTTGGTGACCACGAACTAAAATTTGAGTACATAGCGTCATCTATTTCCTACGACACGTATTTCCCATAACTCCGAAAATTCAGATTTGACATAAGACATATTACAAATTGAACTACAAGATTTTTCACAGAAGTGGAATAAAATAAGAGATGTAATTATAGTTTAGTTCAAGTTCATTTATTTGACTTCTATAATCCCTGCAATTTCGACTACAATAGCGAAAACCACTTATAGTGAACTTATAGCAACAGAAAATAGGTTTTACTTACAAGATCTTTTGGTTCATATAATGCTTACACGACGATTATATAAAGAATTGACCTGGAAATTTTACAATTCGTACCGATTTTTCTAGGTATACTTACAAGAGCCGTACTTGTTAATATTGCAATATGAATAACACAATACATAAGAACACCCTTGTTCATAGAAATTATTTAACGGTATTTTTAATGCTATTACCAGATTACTTAGTCCTAATGAAATAGATTACGGTATATCACATGGTATATCACATGGAAAATTATCAGAAAACAGTGACATACGGCCCACGAGTAACAGCATCCACTGAAACAATTTGTTAGTGGTCGTTCTTGCAAGGCAGTTTTACTAAGAAAATTTCCACAATATAGCCGTTGTGTAAGGCGATTGTGAACCGAAAGAGCTTGTAAGTAAAACCTATTCAGCCGTATTCATAGTGACCGAATGCTAGTTTAAACTAGGATTATCTTTGTACCTGCGTAGACCGACAATTTTCCCTATTCATAGTAGCGGTTTAACGGTAGTTCCAGTTTAAACCAGGTCCAGTATTTAAACCTGACATCACCCTAGTTTTACACTGGTCTAAGATAGTGAAACATCAGTACAAACGCGTGTGGTTATATAATTTGAATATCATTTTATGTATGTATACAATTGTAAGTACATATTAACATTATATATTTGTATTACACTTACTTTTGTTAAAAATAAAACAATTTTGAACAAGACAATTAAATATAACCTACTTAATTACAACTTATTTTACAGATATTGGGGTAAAAGTAAATTGATTAATTTATTTAAAGAAATACGAGCGTAATGGATGACATACAAGATATGTTGGATAACATTAATGATGTTCAAGATGTAGTTGAACGTCAAAGAAAACAAAAAAAATATTTTCCACAAATCAACCCCTTCGAAAAATATGATGACACAGTTTAGAATAATCTATAGGTAATTCTCATATACATAAATAAAATAATATGTACATAATTCTGTTTTAGATTCAAGAAAGAAACAAATAAAAATTTAATTGAAGAAGTCAGGCCTTCAATACACATACGGGATGATAATAAAGGAAGGCAAGTTTCTGCGGAAATTCAAGTTTTAAGTACCATAAGATACTTGGCGAAAGGGAATTACCAGAGTGAGACTGGTAATTATAAGAAACAGTATACAGATGCATTTTTTATATAATAAAAATTATATTACAGCTGATTTACATAACTTCTCTCAAGCCACTATGTCTCGGATTGCTGGAAGAGTAACAAGAGCTATAGCTTCTTTAATAGAACGATACCTCAATTTCCCACAGAACGACAGATAATTATCTGTATAATGAAAGAAGAATTTTATATTTGTCAAATGCCAAAAATTGTGGGCGCAATTGATTTCTGAAAATTATATTGCAATAATACATACCAGTATATTATTTTAAAATGTTTTTGTTGTTAAAATGTCTAAACTTAAGACAAAGTTGTCAATTGCTTTCAGTAAACGTCAAAATATTGAGAACTACGCGTGCGCAAACCAAGATCAGCTAGATTCGTCGACTAGAATGGAGCTTAAACCAGGATTACTTGAAGCTGGTTTAAACCAAGTTGAAATATTACTATGAATAGGCTAAATTAAACCACGTCTAAACCAGAACTAGAAAAATACAGTTTAAACCTGGTTTTTCTAATGTACTATGAATACGGCTGATTGTCTATTGCTATAAGTTCACCATAAGCGGTTTTCGCTATTGTAGTCGAAATTGCAGGGATTGTAGAAGTCAAATAAATGAACTTGAACTAAACTATACAACTGAATATTCAATAAATGAAGATGAAGATTACGATATGTTAGAGGCAGACGAAAAATCAAATGATCAAGAAATTTTAAAATGAAATTGTAACAGCTGTAAAAATTGTATAGTTTGCTGTTATAATGTTTTACTAAAATTTAATTTTCATACATAGTCTTATAATCATCTATTTGGAGCATATAAATTTATATTGACTCAATCATGCACACATGTTTCTTGTGAACGAACTTTTTCAAAGTTAAAATATATTATACAGACTAAGAAATTGTACGTCACAAGATAAACTATAAGCTTTTTTATTAATGTCTGCAGGAAAAGATATTTTATAAAATATTAATAATGATGATAATATAAACTTAATTGCCAACAACAGATCAAACATGAAAAAAATGTTACACTTTTAATTTAATATTGTAGGCTATTTAGCTTATACATATGTATACATTTTAGTAATAGTTATTGATTAGTGATAAACTAAATGTTGTTTTTTTTCAAAAGTACAGAATGTTTTATATTTTTAATACTATTTTAAGGGGCGTTTTTTTATATTTCAACATCTTTCATAACTGTTTAATTTCTATGCATGTAAATAAATTCGTATTATCCAACTGCAAAATTAATTCATTACTTTGTGGCAATATAATAATTATAAATTTTAGAAAAAGTGGAACGGGGATGAGGCCGATTGAGCTAGAATTTTCCCGGGCCGCTGAGTCTTCCCAATCCGGCCCTGGTCAAAAGATTTTTGTTGTGATGACCTATCTCTCGCTGATGCTGCGCGCCATTCTACTCGTATAATTGTCTATGAGGGGTGAGGATGAGGATAGGTCGTCAAAGACCCAGGATTATTATTTTTTAAAATAATGTGTAAAAGTTATGTTTATTAACACACTGTACAAATACATAGAGAAAAAATGATAATAGTAAAATGTGTATCGGCGGCTGATTTAAAAAATGTTTTTACCCTTGGTTTTATTTCGGCTGGTCTGTCGACAATAATGGTCACGCGGACTTCGACAACATGAGTGTTTTTTGATGAAGTTGATTTTGGTGCAGACATAAGGCTAAGTCGCTGCTGAGCCAACTTACTGGAATAAGTTGGTGTTTGCTTGGAATTCAAACTAGCGCGGTTTCTGGGATTGGCTGTTTCGGCTCGTGTCTAATTGGACACCTCAGTCAAGTGATTGTTTTCTATTGTCCGTGATTTCGGGGCTATAAATATATTTCTTGTAAATTCGGGGCAAAACAAGGGATAATTCCCACTTTTTCTTAGTATATGTATACATATGTGTGTAAGTATATATGTTTTACAATTTAAATTAGTTCATATATTTTCCTTGTAGTTCGCCGTGGCGGCGTGCGTAGCGGTTAGATGGGCACTGGAGTGTTAAATTGTTTACATGTGGTTTCCAATGTGTGCGATTTTGTGACAATGTTAACCCTCAGAGCTGAACAGGAGGGATGGATGCGACCTGTGTCTTGTAGTGGCGTTGTTTGACAGAGATTAGTGGTCTCCACGTATTGCCAAGTAAGGCAAGTGTTTGACCAAAAAATACTTATTTCAGTCCAGTTTTTCCTTAAAACTCTCTACAAATCGGCGCACGACGTTTTCTGGTCCTATCAACTGACACACGGACTTTTGAGAACCTAGACTGCCGTGAAGGACTGTATCTGGTGCTCTCTGCGGGGACGGCATGAAATGCTCGCTGTGGAGAATGTGGAGGAAAAATGTGACTTCGTCTCATTGTGTGGATTTTATAATTTGTTTGTGCCTTTACTAGGGAAATGTAAGCCGGCCAAATTATTATGAGCCTGGGCTTGTATATTATCTGGCTGCTAAGTTTTTGACAATTAATTAAATATTGTTTTAATTTAAAAAAATCTTTTTCACGGTATGTCAATAAAAATATCGATTTAATTAGCAAAAATATAGCAGAAAATACATAAAAATACCGTATTAAATATATTTGGACAATTCATTACATCTATTGGGTGGTATTATACGTAAAAAATTGTAAAAAAATTCGCACCGAATATTCCTTGATAAATAACTTATAATTTTATCTCAATTTCCTTGAGTACGTTGCTTTTTGATAACACCCCTCTGTCTTCGGCGTCATACGGATAGTAAGCAACAAGCAACCTGCTTTCGGTAACTGTCATAAAATTATGTCGCAATTATCATTGCCCTTGGGACATTATAACTGAAAATGGATTTTAAAAACGTGACAGTAATATTTGGAATAGAGTATATGTGTAACGCAGATATTAAGGCAAGGGTAAACTTTGATGATCCTTATCATACTGTGTTAAGGTTAAGTTTATGTCACATGTTATAATATGTTACTATAATAGAGGACTTCATTATCGGATCATCAAAAATTTACATTATCACATATTCTTTGTCATCAGCATTGTCTTGACTAGCATGAAAATCAAACGTAAAATTGTTGATCCGGTGTCACGCAGTTTTTGAAATGTACGATCAAATATTCGATATGGAAATTGGTGTATATGTGGAGATTTATATCAGTATTCTTTGCTTGTGCAATGTCCTAAAAGCTAATTCATATCTGTATATTCGGCTCCATTCATTTTGTTATAACATGAAAAAAATTAGCATCACATTTACATATTTTGTGCATAGATTTATGTTTGTTTTATTTTGTTTTTCAACGATAACTAGATATTAAGCTAGTAAATTTACTTTGTCACTAATAGAACTTGTCGTTGCACAACAAACAGAATAAAGCCTACATTTATTTTTTACTCAAAATGACCTCTCCTTCAAACCATTAAATTTTATTACTTGTTATAAATCATCTGTATATATCAAGTATAATGCTTAGACAAAATTATACTTACTGCACAATTCACATGCATACATACATACATGATACATACATACATACATACATACATACATACATACATACATACATAAATACATACATACATACATATATGAATATTTGTTGTTTTACAAGGAAATGTGATTTCGAGTAAAATTTTGCAAATTTAATGCAATCGCATTGAAAAGTCACTCGTAGATTTGGGATTCGGTACTTGCTCATATTATTTTTTAAAATTTAACAATTTATTCAATGTTTTAATGTCATTAGTAATTAATTATTTTAAAAAATATGATTAAATAAGAGGTACAATTTTTTTTGTTATTAATGCATGATTTATGCAATTTTCTATACGTTTATACGCGTTGTTTTCGTAGAAACAGTTAATCACTCTCATAAATATGGGTAATGCTGTATACAAAACTGAAGTATTAAAAATATATAATACAATATTTTTATTAGAAGTAATTGTAAATTAGATATACAATAGAAAACAAGCTAAGCAAAGCTATTATTTTATTCATTATACTTGTATATTTTTATATTTTTTAATCTAATTTATAGGTGGAAAGAAATAATATAAAGAAAACATTCACATAGATATAACATTTTTTCATTTTATTATAAAAATATAAAAGTATCACAAAGAACTGTACATGGACTAGGAAAACGAAAACAGATTATATGAAAACAGAACAAGATTAAATGAGAAAAGAATGTAAAAAAGATGAAGTAGGGATTTACCAGCCGTGACCGCCAAATCCACTGCTGTCAAAGGACAGGCCTTCATCATGACCATGACCTTTGATAAAGATTGGGACAGGTTTCTTCACATAGATAGGCTCAGGTATATGTACGGGCACCTTCTTGATTACGGTCACGGGGTAGGGCTTGGGAATATGTACTGGAACTTTGACGGGGTACGGCACCTTCACGGGCACTTTCACCGGTACAGGTACGTGCTTCGTAACGGTGTACGGCACAGGCTTCTCCACGGGGACGGGGTAGGGCTTGGGCACGGGTACAGGGTATGGTTTGTCGACAGGGAATTTCACCTCCACGGGGTATGGCACTGGAATTTTCTTCTCTACTGTTACAGGGTAGGGTTGTGGAACAGGCACTCCAATTTTCTTGGTGATGGTGATGTGTTTGTGTATGGAGGATCCCAAGTCAATGGGACCGTGACCAATTCCACCCCCAAGGCCACCGAGTCCTCCATATCCTCCATCTAGTCCATGGCCGTCTCCCAATTCCAAACCACCGTCCAGGCCGCCGCCTAGATCGTGTCCTCCGAAATCAATACTTTCACCAAAGACTCCACGTTTTTTTCCTTTTTTGGCCTCCTCCTCCGCGCAGCAGACGGATAGAGCTAGGGCAACAATGAAAATCTATAAATAACAAACACATACAGTTAGTAATGAATCACTTTCTTTAGGCAGTAATGTCTTACTGTGGAGGTATTCATAATATAGATAGAAGCGATCACGCAAGACTGACGGTTATGTAGAAAGAAAGTAGCGTTTATATAGGTACTTGCATTGCAAGTAAGAACGTAATACATCTATTACGTTGTAAACTTCAACTGCGATTCTGGAGGGGGCGCTGTATCTTACAGAAATATGATAATTGATGAGCATATGTTTCCTCGTAGGATCATGCTAAATTAATATCATAAGATATTTTTTTATTATTTATTTATATTTGCGTATATAGATGAAATTAAACATTATTTTCAGTTAATATGAATTCTAAGTGGTATTTAGAATGCAATGAAGTTTGAAAGGAAAAGTTAAGTATATCACTTATCACGTAGATCGCAGTTTGAAGAAAACGAAATTAGGTTGAAATTACTGTAATGAATACGGAAACGATTATACTTGAAGATGTGAAATTATATTTATGTAAAGTGCGAAAACATTTTTATGAAAGCATCATCTTAAGAACTCATTCTGATTAAAAATATAGATTAAATGAGAGAGCAATATATGCTGTACACAAATCCAATTAATATTCTCACTATGTAGCCATTTTACTATTTATTTAATTTCACTTCACCACTTTTCTATTTATTACAAATTGTAATTTAATGGCATTAAAATAATTTTTTGAACTTCACGACCGAGCACACTACGTAAATCAAGTGATGTTTAAATAACTTGAACTCAGATATGCCGAATATTCAAATACATTACACTGTAAGAACTTTTATTTTTTACTCACTTGTGAACTTTATTTATTGATACCACCTACTACTTTTGAAAATTAATCTTACCTATTTACTAACTTGTAAAATTGGTTTGTAACGTGTTAAAATTTTACAAGTTAGTTCCACGTTAGTAACGTTGTTGACATGTGAAAATTGTGTTTTGTTACTGTTATACGTATTAAAGATAAATCTCAATTGCAACTGACATATTTAGGTTATAAATTTAAATTTGATTTGCAAGTGAGTAACAAATAAAATATTGTACAATACTCGCCAGGTAACTATTTTATTCCCTCGATGAGGTGACAGGCTCGCCTACTCGGCTCGCCAGTCATTTCCTCTTTTCAACAGTGGAAACCGCTTTACCTGGCTTGTGATGTAAAATACTATTATTTGTTACTTATTTGTAAACTTCATTTATTGACACCGGCTACTACTATTGAAAATGAATCTTTACAACTAGAAAAATTGACAGCTAACTTGTTAATATTTTACAAATTAGTAAACATATTGGTAACGTTGTTAAAATGTGGAAATTGTGTTTTGTTACTCTCATACATATTAAAAAAAGTGTCAATTGAAACTGATAGGTTTTGGTTATAATTTTAAATTTGATTTACAAGTGAGTAATAAATAAAATATTGTGCAATACACGCCAAGTAACTATTTTACTGCCTCAAGGAAGTGACAGGCTCACCTACACGGCTCGCCAGTCATTTCCTCCTTTCAGTAGTAAAAACCGTTTTACCTGGCTTTGAATGTAAATTCTAAAATACTATAGGTACGTGTATTTATTTATTTTATTTTATTTGTCGACCCTTCAGCAGTATTAAAACCCAATTTCAGAATGTGTTGATGTATATTGTCCATGCCTTTTGAAACCGAGGCCCCTACCCGTCCGTCTAACCATTGAGTTATTCATTAATAATAAAATAGAAAATTATAGCAGTATTTACTAAAACAACATTATTTAAATATATTTTATCATTTATTTGTGATTTAAGTAATTACGAAAATGAAAAATTATTAAATTTTCTGAAAATAAACTATGGACTTATTTGCCAGCATTAAATATAATTTTACATAACAGTATATTAAAAAAAAACAGAAGGTAATATGTTAATGTACGAGTTCATTTTTGGAAAACGAGCTGTATTGCGGCGAGTTTCACAAAGGACGAATGCGGTAACAGGCCTTATGGAACATGTTTTTTATACTTTTTTCTATTGAGGTCATTTTATTTTATTTGATTTTAAAAAATTGCGACTTGTCAAAAATATGATTTGGTGTTCTTTATCAATATTGTTGGTAGCGCTTCACGCTAAAAATTAACTTCACTCATGAAAATTCATTGTTAACTGACAGCAATTTGAGGTTGTATGCCATTTATCTGTCAGTTTTGAAATCAATCGGACCACCTCTAGAAAACGAAAAGCGCCAAAAAAGTGCATTTATAGATCTTCTTAACGACGTGTTTTCAGTGCGTTTATAGACTCATAAAGACAAAGAAATAGAAAAAAATAAATATGAATTGACAGGATAAAATGTGCTAAAAACATCATACATAAATAAATAAATATCATCACGGCATAATTACCCATTGCTGGGTGTGCCAATCTGCTCTGAACACAGATTTCGGTAATGATGACATATTTGTATCGTGCGGGCGTTTACCAGACGTCACCTCACGGTCACTCATTGTTGGCGTAGAGAGTGCACCACAGGGGTCAATTAAAACTAATGTTATATAGCTATATTTCCAAAATTACAAAAATATTTCCAGTATTCCAATCGCACATAGGGCATCTCTATGGTGCATTCTTTACAAAATCTTTGAAGTCCATGACGTAACGCCGAATAGGCGGCCTCTGCGGTACAAATATTGTCATTGCTGTACAAAGTACGAGTAACTATAGTGACAGTTTTCATCAGCATAAAATTTCAGGTGAGTCAAAAATTTATTTATGAAAAAACTAAGAGTAGCATCAAGTCTTGCGATGAAACATAGATTTCTGTGACCTACAGATATACGCCCCAATCCTGTAAGAAATTTGTCTTAGCAACATTTCTATAGCAAATAACCAACAATAATTACGAACACTGAATAAAACATGAAATTGACAGCCTTTACATATGTTTCTATTGTTTATAATTTTTAACAATTTCTTTACAGAATTGGGGTAATTATGTACTTAGGTCAGTAAAAATGTAGATCAAGTCGTAAGGGAAAAAATCCAAAAAAACTGTAGGCCGACCTGCTATTGTATATATAATATTTATTAATACATGTTTCAAAATGTAGTACTAATACTATTATAATAACTAGGGTTAAACCTAAAAAAAATGTTTATTTAAATATATTCCGAATCTGAATAAGCATATACCGAAGAATATTTATCACCTGGTTGGAAACTTGTATGGTACCCTTCAATATTGTTATAAAACCACTGCTCGCACTATGGTATATAAATTTTTGCTTTAAAACAAATTTGCACCACATATAACTAACCGCACATCACACCAACACAAGTCCACAAGACCTCAAACTGTGCAAAAACCGGTCAAGTCCAGGACATGGCTTGTTATTGTACAGTTCTAATAAGGAGACAACAACCAAAACAGTTCAGTAATGCGTTTAGTATATTATATAAACCGGTTCTTGCACAGAATGATACGAGAATTTCAAGCTGATCATAGCCGCATCGATAACTCCATTATGCCCAGAAATGGACTTGACCGCTTATTGCACTGGACCACCTCAATTAGGTTCACTTTAAGACTTTATTTAAATTGAATATAATACATCTTCTTCTTTAGCTTTTCTCATTCGTTAGAGGGTCGCTATTTTACCTCCTGCTACCCTTGGTAAGGGTGTGCTAAAAATCGCATATTGAGATTTTGGTAAATGACCACGTTTTTAGGTCCCTAGAATCCAATTTTAACATTTTCACGATGATGCCTGTGTGGTGTGTGTGTGTGAGTGCGTGTGAGTGTGTGTGTGTGTGTGTGCGGTGTCTCTTTACGGTCTAACTCAAATACTATCATTCAGAAATTTTTGAAACCATGCATTTCTACCTTTTTCTAAAATGGAAAGAAGCCATTAGATTTTGGTGGCAATCGGATAACCGGAAATGGCAGTTTACTTGAAGCTCAAGATAGTTTTTCTTCAAAAAATACTTTTAAATGTATTTTTTTAGCAATTTGTTATTATAAAAATTAAAGATATTCCATTTTCTACAGGTTCGCTTTAATACTTTTTCTATATATATATTTTATGGATAAATTTATAAAATAATATAAAAATTATATCTCGGAGCTTATGCTTTAAACACATCTCCATGGTTACACAGTTCAGCTCAAATGTATGTGACTGACATAAATGTCACTGACAAAAAAAAATCATTTCAAATTAATAACGGTAACGTTTTAAAAGGAAAATTGTAAATAGAACAATAGTTTTATGGAAAGGAACTTAATATGCATAATTTCTGGCATTAATAAATATGCAGGTATGTATTTAAATAAATAAATATATTATCACGGCATATTATCCATCTATTAATCTGATTTGTACACACATTTCGGTAGTGATGATGACATATTTGTATTTTGCGGGCGTTTACCACAAGCGTTAATTTTATGCCATTTAAAATTCGAATTATTTGGCGTTGATCGGGATCGAATCGGAATCCTCAGATTCGCGACCAGCCATCAGGCACGCGGCATCGAGACTCCATAGGTAAATGGCGGGAGGTATTGTGTTGGTCACATCAGATTTTTTTATTTTCTTCTTTCACTCACTTCTGTTTGACGTTTCGTCCTCACTTAGTTCCTTTTCTCTCAAGTGTTCCGCAATACAGTCCTTCCATCTTATCTTTGATCTTCCTCTGTTTCTTCTACCTACTACTACTAAGCTATTCATTCTTCTTCCAATATATTCTTCATCTCTCCTTGACATGTTCAAACCAATGTAATCATCTCTCTTGTATCATTCTAGAAACTTATATCACTCGAGCCATTTCCCTTATCATTTAATTCCTTACCGCATCTTTCCAACATCTACCTCAACATCGTCATCTCTGCCACATTCATTTTCTTTTCATTGATACTTACATCTGTCAATTTGAATTATCTGAATATATTAGCAGTTTCCATGGTTAGCATAGCTGGCTGCTTTATGAAATTTAATATCTTTATAATTATTTAACTTTATCTATTGCATTGTATAAAATGTAATTCAGTCGTATAGAGAATAATATATTCTTTAAAATTTATTAACATTAAATATCAATAAATGTTATTTAACTGCTTTTTTTCAAGAAAAACTGTTAAAATCTTCAAATGAGGGTGTTTCCGGTGGACCAATTATAACCAAAATCTAATCATGTCTGCATATGAACTTGAGGAATACGAAAAAATTATAATTTTTGGAATCGTGGTATTGGAGTTATGCGATTCGAAACGATCGTCACATACAGACACAGAGACGTACACACATACACACACACACACACACACACACATACATCATCGTAAAAATAGTAAATTCGTATTCTAGGGACCCCAAAACGTGCTTATTCATTAGCAACACACCATCGATTTTTTTGACCAAAGACAATACCTTCCTTCCTAAAGGTGACGGAAGGTAAAAAATCATTGAAAACATATACTCGTAGAGACTGTTTAATATTAGTGACAACATAAATTGTTATAAACGTTAGGCACCTACTTATTTAAAAATAGGTATTCGTAAAAAAAGTAGTCAGAATGTTAAATACCTCCCTTACCTATATTAGCGGGAATTAAACCGACATGAAATGGAGGTCTGCAAACTAGTACATAAATATGATTACCGTAATTTAACATTTAAATAATCTTAAAAATATTCACATAAGTAAACACATAACATGACATGAATTCTTAAATGCATGTAATTTTACTTGATATAATCTTGATTTTGCAAGACATCGTTTCAAGTGCTATAAAAGCTACACGTAAAGTTTTTTTTTGAATTAACCTACATAGAAAAAATATATTAGGAAACATAAGGAAGTCTTCCGTTACGTTACGGAAACAGAAACAGTTCGTCTCGACCATCTGTCGTTCGCATTAAATCTAGCGCTAGCGCACCTTTCTACGTCGCTTGTGGCTTTACACCTTACACATGCTAACGACAGTGTTATACTTTTCTGATTCTAGAATAGAAATCGAAATTCTGCCATTGTACGCACTCTGCTCGGTCAGCGTAACGAAAATATGTGTTTGTTGCGTAACTAATAATTAAACATAAGACGACCATTTTTCTTTCTGAGTAAATATAGGTTATTAGTGAATTATTTCTACATTGAACGTAACATTATATAATACCAAGGAAGAATTAAAATTAATTTTAAATCAATTGACAAGCAACAAAAGAGTGTTGTCAACATTATTTGTTTATTTTGTAGTAAATATTGTAAATTGAAAGCGGTTAACTGTAATAACTAACGCAGCGTAAGTAGTAAAGAATAAAAATATTTATGGTAAATTTACCATTTCACTGTCATCAAAAAAGTTTAAGAAAAAGTGTACTTAGTGAGGTTTCAAAATAAATGTAGAGTAAGGAGCACAAAACAAATCTTAAAACTCTATTTTATTTCTATTTTGCAACTTTGTTGCCTTTAAAAAGCATAAGTGGCCCCAGGGTTAGACTTAATCGTATAAAATATTTTATTGATCTGTCACTGTTCAATAGTTTAAATAAGCCAAATAGTCCAGTCAATGTATAAAAGAAACGGATTTCCTTGCAAAAGGCCGAGTATTTTGGAAATGTTGTAAGGACCAAACACAAAGATATTCACAAATACACCCGAGAGGTGGTTAGCAGAAAGGAAAGATCAATTATAGATTATATAATCACAGAAAAAAATTTGAGGAGAAACATTAATGATACAAGGGTCAAACGGGGATTTGAAATAGAAAGTGATCACTACTTAGTGGAATCCACTTTTAAATGCCAACCACAAAAAAACAGTGAGCCTGAAAATAGCAATCATATACACAAAGAAATAATAAGAATCAATCAATTGAGATGTGTTGAAAGCAGACTAAAATATCAGGAGGCCTTAGCAACAGAACTAGAAAAAACAGAATTTAACAAAGAGATCACAGATGTAGACGAGAGATGGATACGCTTGAAGAATTGCCTGATAAGAGCAGCAAAAATTGTATGTGGTTATAAAAGGGTAGGATTTAGCAAGAAATCAACTTCATGGTGGAATGAAGACGTAAAAAAAGCTGTGAAAGAAAAGAAAAAACTCTGGAAAATATACGTGCATCGTCGTGATAACATATCATACAATAATTATAAAAAGCAGAGAACACAAACCAAAAATATTATTCTGCAAGCTAAACAAATATCATGGGAAGAATTTAGCAGAAAGTTGGAAGTAAACAGAACCGAAAACCAAAAATTATTCTTCAGTGTATTAAAAACGTTTAGAAAAAAAAGCGAAGTTAAACTAAAACAAATAAACTCCAAAAATGGGAACACCTTGACCGATGAGGAAAAAATTCTGGACAGATGGAGAGAATACTTCGAAGAACTCCTTAACGCAGATAACACAAGCAAAGTCGCAACGATAGACACCCGTCCCGAATATCCAAAGAAGACCAACAAAGGCAGATACCCAGCCAATGTAAATATTAGCTGGACAGAACTAAAAGAAGGAATAAGGAAAATTAAACTAGGGAAAGCGGCAGGAATCGACGAAGTCGCTCCCGAAATGATAAAGTTCATGGGAGAAAAAGGAGAGGAAGAACTTGTCCAAATTCTAAACATGTGTTGGGATAAGAAAGTCATACCAACAGAATGGAATACAGGAATCATCTTACCCGTTTACAAAAAGGGAGACTCCAAGAACTGTTCAAACTATAGAGGAATCACTCTATTATGTACCGCACTAAAATTATATGAGACTATCTTAGAAAAGAAATTGAGGACAAGAATAGAACACCAACTATCTAATGCACAAAGCGGTTTTAGACCCGAACATATTGTACAAGATCATATTTTTACCTTAAACCAGGTAATTGAGAAAAAGCTATCGAAAAATGAAGAAATATTTGTTTGCTTCATAGATATGAAAAAAGCCTTTGACACTATCAACAGAAATAAAATATGGGAGAGCCTCAGAAGCAAAAATATAGAAGAAGAGCTAATTGAAGCAATAAAAAGCATCTATACGGCAACAAACAACAAAGTCCGTACATCGAATAGACTATCAAAAGCTTTCACGAACAAAGATGGAGTGAGGCAAGGAAGCGTTTTAAGCCCATTACTGTTCATATGTGCTCTAGATGTAGTCATCAAAGAATGTGAATCAAAAATGTCTAAATTCGTAGTAGGTTACAGAAATCTACAGCCAATCCATTTACAAACTTGCGCTTTTGCCGATGATATAATACTTTTTGCAAACTCCGAGAAGAACTTAACAAAGAACTTGAATATCTGGCGTGAAGCACTTGTCGCGCATAACCTAGTTATCAATCTAGATAAATCGAAAAGCATGGTAATCAGTAACAAAGCTGCAGAAGTCAAAGTAACATTAGAAAACGAGAAAGTCGAACAAGTCAAATCATTTAAATATCTAGGCAGCACAATGAACAGCAAGGGAACAACTGATGACGAATTAAATAATAGAATACAAGCGGCTAATAGAATATACTATGCCCTTCAAAAAAAGTTTCTAAGCCATAAAGAAATAACAACTAAAACTAAGATCTCAGTATATAAGTCAATCTATCTACCTGTACTTCTTTACAGTAGTGAAAACTGGGTGCTCACTGAAAAACAATATAAAAGACTTCAAGCAGTAGAAATGAGGTACTTAAGAAAAACACTAAGAATCAATATAATGGAAAAGAGAAGAAACGAGGAAATTAGGAAGCTAGCAGGGGTTAAACCAGTAAAACAACTAATGGAAGAAAAGAAACTGAGTTGGTTCGGCCATTTAATAAGGATGAAGGACAACAGACAAGTCAAAAAAATTTGGTCAACAAGACCAGTCGGGAAAAACAGAAGAGGAAGACCACGACCCACCTGGAATAGTTCGCTAAAGAAAATACTAGCTGATGCAGGAGAAAACTGGGACTCGGCGAAAGAAATGGCGAAGGATAGGAAAAAATGGCGTAAATTTGTATACGAAGAAAGAACCAAAGACTTGAAAAATGAAACCTCGACACCCTAGGGTACAAGAGGACCTGGATTATGTATGTATGTATGTAAGGACCAATGCCAGTGATAAGAAAGCAGTTTTGCAAAAACAAAAGCCCTCTGCAAGCAGTTAAGTGAAAAAAGTTCGATATTTTAGGTTTTTCGTCAATTTCTCTCTTCCTATGTATCGGAGAGCAAAAGTAATTATTACAAATATTGTAGAAAACAAAATTTGCTACATTTTTTGTATTTACGATTTTTTGTTCGAGTTAGGAGATTATCATAATTTTTGCTGAGGACATAGCCAACGCAGGAAGGAAGAATCTACTAACATTATATGGGGGTGAGTGAAAACAAAAATTTGGATGGTCTCCGTTGCCTGCATTTCATTAATGCTGCTGCAAAGATCAGCAAATTATGTATTGCACGACTGCCACCGCCACAAGACGCAGATAGATACCATTCTTTCCGGACATACCACACAGTTTAAAAGTAGTTGGAGTGCGAAAGACAACCTACAGAAAGGGTTGTATACACCTAGATCATGGGTTCGCACCAATTCAAGCTAGTAAGAATCCTGCACCTCAATCCTCACTGATATTTATGTCATGTCGCTACAAGAAACAGTGCCGTGGGGCATGCACCTCTCAAAAGACAAGCCTAAAGTATTCAAGCCTTTGCACTTTATGTTTTGACCAGTCATGCCAAATAAGCTCCTACTCCTGTTTTGGAAGACAGCGACATGAATGAAGATGAGGCTTTGGATGTTCTTCAGTAAATTGAGGAGCTTGTCACCAATCCTCCACATACTACCATTACAATCAACATAATGCGTGACGAGGAATATCATTCAACACCAGGACCTTCAAAGTAGGGTAAAATTTAAAACTGCGCTCCAGTCTGGTTGAGCAGCCCTTATGTAAAGAAGGTCGATGCACAGCTAAATAACACCATGAGGATATTTGCAGGCGTGATCAAGAAAACACCTATCCACTGGGTTCCAGCACTAAGCGAAATTCCACTTTCACATCTTAGCAAAACAAATTCTCTACATAAGGAATATAAAAAGATAATAAGTAATTTATGTCCACCAATCCATCTAAATATTGAGAGTGCGAATGGTTGTAACCACTCCCTAAGACAGGTTATTGTAAACTAATGCAACCACTTTGTAACCCGCCTTAAGGGGATGAGTTAACAAATAATATTTAATGTGAGTTCTTGCCGGCCGGGAGGTACAATTAAGTATTGTTCTAAAGAAGAAGTATAATAATAAAAGTATTACTTACTGTTGATAAAGATGGTTGTTTACAAAGATAATAAATATATTTAGTAATAAGATGTAAATAATGTTACACTACCCATTATAGGGTTTCTGTCTTCACTAGACCGTTGTTTATATACTATACAGTTACGCCCTACGCACCCACGCTCGGGTCCACATACCCACTGTAATCTTCACGTACCTTCTTTATTCTTTACACACCCACTAACTACAATATTATGGATAGGTCTTTTATATTACAGTAAAGCTAAGTCAGCAAACAATTGAGATATCAACTAATTATGAAACAATAATATTACTATTGCTTCCTGCAATATTTGGAAATACTAATACAAACTATTCTGACCTCAATTGTGTGGTGACCTTGGTTTACATGGTTACCGGCTCCGCTCTAGAAGACCACCCACTAGATCAGCAGAAAAATCTCAAGAGGAGAATTTTAAAATCACTGATGTTTGGAGACGAAAATGGTCCACAGATACACAACAGCAACAATCTGATTAGCCATGCATCATAGACAAACCAACTGGTTTTGACCTTTTCAGCAAAACATGAGTCACTCCCAACAGAACAAGGATCAAACATGGCTGATGTGCACACTTTCTTCATGAATGGGGTAAGCGCAATGTGCATGTGGAAATGTAGATTAAACCATCACCCATATAATTCAAGAATGCCCTCTAAGAGCGTATGCTAGAGACCCAAAAGATTTCCTGTTCGCAACTGACGAGTCAATACAACACATAAAAAGTTTCGACATTTGTTCGTAAAAAAAATTATTTTTTAATTTTCTTCTTCTTCAAAGATTAGGCATATGCGTGTTACAAAGGAGACCTTCTTTAGGGAGTCGTTCTTTTCCATTCTGTCGATGGGATCTTTCAATTTCCTTTGTTTTCGTCAATCGTATTGATGATTTTATATATGTTTAATTATTTTAATTCAATTAACTTTTATAATGTTGTGTTTACTTTAAAAAAATTATTAATATTTTGTGTTAAATTAACGTATAATAATTTTAATAGTATTTGTCATCAATATTCAATAATATTCTGCATCAATATTTCTGCAATATGTGCGTGATTTGTAATTTCCCAAAAGTTCTAAAACTTTCACTGCTATAGTTCAATAAGTATAGCCCATAGAAAAAAATCTGATGTGGCCAGCACATAACCTCTCGCCGTATATTTTACCTGGCAGTATGCATAAAGCAAAGAATATTTTTGGAAATACAAATAATATATTCATATAAGTCTATGACGTATAAACTTCTTTATTATTCAATAAGAGCATGTCTCAACATAAAACAATTTTCACATATATTTACAAAATCTATAGGATATTTTACCATAAATTATATACAATAAAGTACAAAGTAGAGTTTACCATATATAAATTTTAGGCTGGTGACAGGGATTTTCAATTCGAACATCGTTCTTCTTTACTTTCTCTTCATATTCTTCTAGTAAAAACATTAATTTTGGGCGGTCTAAAATGTATATATCTGGATTGTGCATCTATTCTTACACATCTTCTTTAACATTCTATTTTTTCATACATGTTGTATCTAAATAACACATTAATTTCCTTTAATAAAGTGATGGATAGATTGCACTCCGATTGTTCTTATAACGATGTGTAATTTTGTCAATATTTACAACTTACTTGAGAAGAATTTGATAGCTTTTTCGCAATGTTACTCTTGTCTACAGTGTTGGTGTACATTGTCCTATAATGTTTGAAATAAATTGAAGTTCTTTAACCTATACTTGTCACCTCCATAATAGTCACAGAATTAAGAGATTCTCCAAGTACATTTTTCTTTCATTACTCATAATTTCGATGAGATACAATTTTCCTGTATTTTACGCTGCAGAGTGGAGACCATCTTCACTTTCATCTTGTGTTTATAACATTTAAATATCGTCTTCCCTTGAGCTGTATTCTCGCTTATATCTATTTTTTACATTTAGATTTTTACCTCTCGCTAAGAGAGGTATTGCATTCATGCTAAAAATCGCATATCCAGATTTTATTGAATAAACACGTTTTAAGGTCCCTACAATCCGATTTTAACATTTTTACGATGATGTGTGTGTGTGTGTGTGTGTGTGTGTGTGTGTGTGGATGTATGTGTGTGTGTGTGTGTATGTATGTAGGATGTTGGAAGGACGATTACTGAAAAACTATAAGACTTTAAATTTGTTTAACTACGTATTTTCCAATCGGACATTCATGGGAAGATCTGAAAATGTTTTGGTAACAATTGGACAACCGGAAATAGAAGATTCTTGAAAAAAAAATCTTCTAAATAATATTTTTTGCGCGCGCACACACGCACGCACGCACGCACGCACACACACACACACACACACACACACACACACACACACACACACACACACACACACACACACACACACACACACACACACACACACACACACACACACACACACACACACACACACACACACACACACACACACACACACACACACACACACACACACACACACACACACACACACACACACACACACACACACACACACACACACACACACACACACACACACACACACACACACACACACACACACACACACACACACACACACACACACACACACACACACACACACACACACACACACACACACACACACACACACACACACACACACACACACACACACACACACACACACACACACACACACACACACACACACACACACACACACACACACACACACACACACACACACACACACACACACACACACACACACACACACACACACACACACACACACACACACACACACACACACACACACACACACACACACACACACACACACACACACACACACACACACACACACACACACACACACACACACACACACACACACACACACACACACACACACACACACACACACACACACACACACACACACACACACACACACACACACACACACACACACACACACACACACACACACACACACACACACACACACACACACACACACACACACACACACACACACACACACACACACACACACACACACACACACACACACACACACACACACACACACACACACACACACACACACACACACACACACACACACACACACACACACACACACACACACACACACACACACACACACACACACACACACACACACACACACACACACACACACACACACACACACACACACACACACACACACACACACACACACACACACACACACACACACACACACACACACACACACACACACACACACACACACACACACACACACACACACACACACACACACACACACACACACACACACACACACACACACACACACACACACACACACACACACACACACACACACACACACACACACACACACACACACACACACACACACACACACACACACACACACACACACACACACACACACACACACACACACACACACTGTTAAAATCGGATTGTAGGGACCTTAAAACGTGCTTATTCAATAAAATCAGGATATGCGATTTTTAGCATGAATGCAATACCTCTCTTAACGAGAGTTAAAAATCATAAATACAGAAGTTGTAGAAAATTTAGTTTCCACAATATTGATAATTAATAAAAGAAAGTGAGGAAAAAGACTGAAAATTTCAAACTTTTTTAAATGTAACTCTACCTGCACACAGTACTTTCAACATACCCATAAATTTGACTGGATTATCGTGTCACATTTGCGACGCAGAGGTAGTAATAGACCCAACAAAAAGAAATTTTAGTGGCGAGATATGCATTTATTTTAAATACGTAGGTATGTTAATAAAAAGTAGTTTGCGAAAGTATTGAGCCAAACGCTCATACCATATATTGTAAAGGTGGTACAAAAATAAAACAGTTATATTAATAAACATATGCATAATGTGCATAAAATATTTTTATATAAACTAGAAAGTAAAAAAAAAAAATGATTGTGTTGTGCAACAATATTGTGCCAAAGATATACGTATTTCAAAATTACTAAAAAAATCGGTTTAAATTTGTTTGACTCTTTTTCTCAATGCTTCCATAATTCAGCCGTAGTTTTCTTGTCCGACGCGTATTTTTAACAATTCTGCAATAAATGTTTTATTGGAAATTGGAGGGGGTATACAAAAATTTGAACTTTCGTTAACCTAAAAAATATTTTACTACTTTCGAAGAATATTTAGGATCACTGTCCTGTTGAAAAAAATATCCCCGCAGCATAATTTTTCTGGCATAATGAAGTATATGCTTTCTTAAAATATGTTCATACATTAGACTCGGCTCGCTCTAGAATATGTTTACTCACGCAGTAAAGTATCACTTTCAGGTGTTGTTACGTAAATTAGTTTTTTTTATTAAACTTAAGCGTTGAGTGTTCGAAATGCAAATTTCTCACTACTGCACCACTTTACCATAATGAATAAATATTGGTGTATTTTAATATAATAATAATAATAATCTTTATTGTATCCAAGATTTTACATCTTATTACACTTTTGTATTTTAATATTGTAAATCTCCCAACTAGAAAAATTGAGGTAAAGTGTCGTTTGTCTGTCAACCCCTGCATTAGAGAATTCACAGTAGTCTTTATCTCGACTAATGGACCTACACCGTTATGAGAATATGCGCAGTATAGAATCACATTATCTACTGCCTTGCTTAACTATATGTATTTGGTGTCTAGAATTGTATCTTGCATTTATTTCTCGTCCAAAATACTTCTTACATTAATTTCCAAAAAAAATCAAAGTTTGACAATGGAAAATTCCACTTTTCACTAATCGACTTCACTCCAACGTTGATATGTTTTGTAAAATTTAGTTTCGCCGTTTTATTTTTTCTTCTAACTAAAAACACTAACACCTCTAATAGGTCTTCCTTCTTTACGACGTCGAGACGCAGTACATCATCTGAGATTGGCAAGATTTTCCGTTCGAATTTCTTTCGAAACATCCACAGCAGTTTCTTGTATCTCCTATAGATTTTAGTTTAATATTTTATCTGTTTGCTTTGTTGATTTATGGGGCCCTTCGCATCTTGGCGTGTTAGCTAATAATTTTGGCAACTTATATTTGGTAATAATTCCATTTGTTATGGTTATATCGATCATTAATAAGCCGGCTATCTCACGAGAAACTTTTTCTTGTAGAGTAAGGTTTATTACGGATTCTCGTAACTAAAAGTAGGTGTATTTCACCACTTCGTTAAACATTAATATAATTTAATAATAAATTGGGAATTTGATGATAAATATAAATAAAGAAAGTATACAAGCTGAACAGCTTGGCTTGATACTTCTGAAGACGAACAGCTTCATTTATGCTATAAAATATAAAAAAATTAAAATGTGTCAATTATACTAATTATAATATAATTAAAATTCATAACAGTAGTGTAATATGTAAATGTTTGTGATATCTACTCATAATTGTCCAAAATTTGATTACCCAATATATTATAATCACTATTTTACTATATTAATTTATATTTGATTATGTTAGTAGGATATATTATGTCATATTTATGGTATTTAAAACGATGTTGTGATTAAATTATTATTATTGTGCTCTGTACTGTTAAAGTGAACATTGCGGAATAAATTGATTTATAAAGACTTTTGTATCCTGATTATTCTTCTTGAAAGCCCATATATTTTCAAAATCTAACATCAGAAGTGGGATAAGCTCACTCAAAGTACGATGAAATGGAATATTTAGTGAAAGTGTTAAAGTGATACTCTGCAAGAGTTAAAAGATCGATTGTTGCCTTGTACCTTACCAGGTAATGCCATCAACATTCCAGTATTCGACCCTCAGGTCGATGATAATGGCGCAGCCAAATGGTGCAGCGAAATAGAGAAAATGGGTAAATTGTTCAATTGGGCCGACTACGAGATGTTGGTTCGAGGTGCCATTGGATTAGTTGGTGAAGCTAAGGAGTAGTTTACAACCTTGAAGCCCAATGACAGAAGCTGGTATGGTTTTAAGGTAGAGATAGCTAATTTATACCCCCCGAAAAGGAATTTAAGCGAAAAATTTAAGAGAGCTGCTGTGTATTGAGGTAGGTTCGTAAAGCGAGTATGGGAGGAAAAAGATTTCACTTATTGAAGCATTAAATTTTGACATATCTTTTGACCAATTACTCGAATTAGTAATATTGTTGACATTCAAGTGAAAACTGCGACTTTCAATAGTCAAGTAAAATCAGTGAACGATTTGTTGTCATTATTAGGAAATTTTGAAAAGCAAAATAGCACAATATACAATTCAATTAATCCTTACAAAACAAATCATTTCTCAGAATCGTCTGATTTTTCCAAATTATGTTTTGCTTGTAAACAGCCAGGTCATATTCAGCGTAATTGTTAATTTAAGAAACCCTAATGAAAAAAATTCGAACACATCAAAATATTTTAAATTCGTGAACTATGATTAATATTTTGTAATTTTCGTAAAAGGCCGGGACATATGTTTGATGACTGTTTCGTTAGATTACGTACGGGACCATTTACTTAAAAAATAACTATTTTTCTATAAATCTACACAAAGATTTTTGCTCTGAATTTTTATAATAACTTTTCTTATTGTAGACACGACGACGGGGTTATTGTTATTAATTATGACGCTATTCGAGGTAGATATTTATTTTTATTTAAAAAGGTTTCAGATTTGCACCGATTCCATTCCAGGTATCTCAACTTTCAGTAACGTAGAAAGTGACCAAAAACTGACATGTCAGCATATGAAGACGCAAACTGGATTATCAAGTTTTTTTGTATGTCAGGAATGGCCGAGTGAATAAAATTATCAAAGATTGGCCGTGCGAGATCTACTCATATTTGTCGTCCAAAATTTTATTACCCAATATATTATAATGATTATTTTACTATATTAATTTATGTTTCATTATGTTAGTTATCTAGTACATACCCCACCCAGCCGAAATAAATCAAAACTTTCTGAAAAAAGTAAAGAATTGATAAAACGGAGGGATAAACTCGGTGAACTATCAAGATTGACAGTACAGGAAAAAATAGAGTACGACGAAATTAAAAAACTAACTAAAAAATCCATCAAGGACGATCTATATAATTTCAGAGCCAAAATTATTCAGGAAGAATTAGTCACTAACAACAAATGTGCAGTTAAAAAAATGAATAAAAAGCTGAAAACTAATACTAAGTGGATTCCTGAACTTAATAATGTAAACCATTCTATCACAAATAGAGAAGCTATTATGCAACAAGCGACGGAATTTTATAGAAAATTATATACCACCCAAATACCATCGCACAGAAAAGTAAAAGTCGAGTCAAAGTTAAAATCACAAATGTAGAAATGGTAATTCCCTGTATACTAAAATCCGAAATCGAAAGAGAACTATTATCAATAAAACAAGGTACAAGTCCAGGCGCCGACAACATCACGGCGGAAGCATTAAAGATAGGAAAAGACGAGTTATTAGAACACCTAGAAATATTATACAACAACATCCTCATACAAGAACAAATCCCCAAACAATGGCTAACGTCAACAATAATTCTGTTATATAAAAAAGGAGACAAAAAAGATATCAAAACTACAGACCAATAAGCCTTCAAAGTATTCTGTACAAAGTATTTTCAAAGATAATTCTCGGGAGAATTTCCAGAACACTCGACGACGAACAGCCAATTGAACAAGCGGGTTTTAAAAAAGGATTTTCGACAACAGACCATATGCATACTGTTATAATTTTGTGTATTGATATTTAATATAAATTAGATAAGTTAGATAGAAAATGATACACTTCACATCTATATGTTTTTTTTATTATCCAATATCTACTATCTTACAATGCATAATATTGATACATGTTACTATGTTTATTTGAAAATATAGGAGATTATTAATTTTTATTTATTTACATTGTAAGATTCATTCTTCCAGCGCAATCTCTCTGATCGGCGCACTGGTGGTTGCTCACGTTCTTTCGTTGGTTTCTTTGATTCTTCAGTGTTTACCGGTTGATTGAGCTCTTCCTGTTGATTGGCTGGAACGTATACCAAATCTCCCAAATTTGGTCTCTGGTCCTCAACGCTGATGTCTGGTTCGTCAGGGGTGAACGTTACTGATTTCTTGTGCTGAATATCAGTCGAAATCAACTGATCTATGTGACGCTTTAATTTGTAACCATCGTCCAATTTGACTAGATAGTGGAGTTGTCCAAATTTTTTGATGATGATCTCAAGTTTCCACTGGTGTTTATTATTAGCAAAGTAGCGTACTTGTACACGTTCTCCCACGTTTAATTGTCGAGCTTTTTTAGAAGAAATAGTCGAGGTCTTAAATTTGGTGGGTTTGAATGCGTCAAACTGGATACGCATCCGTCGATGTAAGTATTGTTCGGCAGGCGTTTTTCCATTGTTTAACGGTGTTGCTCGATATCGAAAAAGTATTTCTCTTAACTTTTCGCGCATTGATAATGGTTCATCGATCATTGCAGCAAGCCTTTTTTTCAGCGTCTGAATATTTCGTTCCGCTAACCCGTTTGTAGATGGGTGTCCTGGGGCAATAAACTTCTGAAAAATTCCTGCTTCTGAACAAAATAGTTGAAATTCTTCGCTGGTAAATATAGGTGCATTATCCGTCACCATAACATCTGGAAATCCATGACGAGAGAAAACATCATGGAGAATTTCGATGGTCGATGCAGATGTTGGTGCATGCCGACTTGATTCGATTTCTGCCCATTTCGATTTTGCATCAATGATGACAAGAAAATAAAAACCTTGATATGGACCAGCATAGTCTATGTGAATGCGCTGCCAGTTGTTTTCTGGTTCTTCCCACGGATGTAAGGGTGCTTTAGGAGGACTGTTTTTAATATTGGCACATGCAGAGTATGCTCGAACTAACCTTTCGATGTCATTATCGAGTGATTTCCAGTATATGTAACGTCGAGCTAGTTGTTTCATCTTCGATACTCCAATATGTGTACGATGAAGTTCTTTTAAAACAGAATATTGTAGTACTGCTGGAATAACAATCCGTTGTCCTCTAAAAATTATGTCATTGTTGATGGTAAATTCGGACTCCGATTTATTATTTTCACGTAGGTCCTGTAAAATTTTTGACAGCTTCTCGTCCTTGCGTGTTTCTTCTTGTATTGTTTTAAACGTTATTTTAAGAGTTGAGATTTGATTTATGGATTCTTCACAAAGTCGATGAACTTCTCTAATAATCGCAATGTCTGTTCCAGGTTTTGAATTAATTGAAGCTCTTGATAAACAATCGCCAATTTGTTATAATTTTGTGTATTGATATTTAATATAAATTAGATAAGTTACATAGAAAATGATACACTTGACATCTATATGTTTTTTTATTATCCAATACCTACTATCTTACAATGCACAATATTGATACATGTTACTATGGTTACTATACATACGCTCTCACAAATATTAGAAAAGTACACAGAATACCAGAAACCCTTATACTTAATTTTCATTGACTTCTACAAGGCATTCGATTGCGTAGAACACTGTTTCATATGGGAAGCACTACATGTACAAGGAATACCGTCCAAATATATAAAAATTCTAATGAATATCTACAAAGATTGCAAAGGACAAGTAAAATTAGAGAAAACGAGTGCCCCTTTCCGCATTGGAAGAGGGATTAGACAAGGAGACCCCTTATCCCCAAAATTGTTCAACGCAGTTTTAGAGCAAGTTTTCAGGAGAGTGAACGTTGAAAATTATGGCATAATAATCAACGGTGAAAAGCTGTGCAACTTACGTTTTGCAGACGACATTGTCTTACTAGCAGAAGACATCCCCGAAATTCAGCAACTTTTATACGAAGTAACGGAAGAAAGCAAAAGAGTGGGCTTAGAAATAAACGCCAAGAAAACAAAATTAATGTCAAACCAAAAGGTAGCATCTATTACACTCCAAATTAAAACAATCGAAAGGGTTCACGAATACACCTACTTGGGCAAAATAATATCCTTTAAGAAAGGGCAAAATAAAGAGCTCACAAACCGTATATCCAAAGCCTGGAATAAATTTTGGTCCCTGAAAAATATCCTTCTCGATTCCTCCTTCCCCTTAAAGCTTAAAAAAATATTGCTAGATAAATGTATATTACCAGTGATTGCATATGGGGCCCAAACGTGGGCACTCACCAGTAGGCAGCATCAACAAATTCGCACGTGCCAATGAAAAATGGAACGCTATTTGCTCAAAATAACATTGAAAGATAAGGTAAATAGTGCAACAATCAGAGCCAAAACGGAAGACCTAGATGCAGTCACCTTCTGCAAAAAGTTAAAATGGAAATGGGCAGGCCACGTTATGCGCGTAAAAGATGAAAGGTGGACAACTAAGGTAACACATTGGCTTCCCCTAGAAAACAAGAGAAGAAGAGGTAGACAACCAATCCGTTGGAGACGACATCAGGAAATCCGTAGGACCAATATGGTACCAGGAAGCACAGGATCGACGGAAATGGGAAGAAATGAAAACCGGGTACATCACCGAAAACGTCCCAACGTGATAGTGATTGTGCATGTTCTGTTCAGTGGAACGTAATTTATCAAAACTTACACGTAAATATAAATAAAATGAAAAAGAAATGTTAAACAGTTTTCGTAGTGAATAAGTGAAAATTAAAAAAATTAAAAGCAATTTTTGTCATATATTTAAAGGGTTTAATTGTAGGATAGCACTTATGTACAGTTTGTTGGTTTAAATCTAGTTTATTAACTTTTTCAATTAGTTAAGTTTACATATATATTTTTGCTAAAAGAGGCCAACACCCTTGGGGGTAATAATGGCTATTATTATTATTATTATTATTATTATTATGTTAGTTATCTGGTAATATAATTAGTGGGATATAATATATCATGTTTATGGTATTTAAAGCAATGTTGTAATTAAATTGTTATTATTGTTGTGCTCTGTACTGTTAAAGGTGAACGTTGCGAAATAAAGATTTATAAAGAGTTTAGTGTCCGATTGTTCTTGTAAACCTATATCTTCTCTGAATCTAAGATGTATTACAAAAAAAATCTTTTAAAAGAGATAAAATAATACTTTTACACACACTGTATATTAAGGTGAAAGGGGAAAATTGTAAATTTCGAAGTATAAAGCAATATTACGTTTTTTTTATACCGCTACTCGCGGTATGTTCCATAATAATTGAAAACGCTTATTTAACAGTCCTACGTACAATATATATATATATATATATATATATATATATATATATATATATATATATATATATATATATATATATATATACACATACAGGATGAGTCATCGAAATCGCCGTCTTCGATATCTCCCTTGTCGTTAGAAATACAGCATAAGTTTATGAACAGAATTTATTCGTCTACTCAAGTAGCATAACGCAAAATTATTTTCACATATACAGGGCGTTGCATTACGGCTCGGCGAGAATTGTTTCTCTTTTTTTAAATGGAACATCCTATATATTTTTATATATTTTGAATTGTATTTTATTCACCTATACGAACATATGAATTTTGTTCTAGTTTTCCACCGCGTTGCCAAGTTATTGCGTTTTTTCTCTAAAAAAAAGACCGAATACATGCATTGCTTTATAAAGGCTTACTGAAATTATTTTAATAGTAAAAATTAAGAATTTTCTTTTCTGTATAACTGTAATTATACTCTATGTTCTGACATATTTTTTTGAATGTAATTATAGAGGCTGTTCAATAAAGCGAATCAAATGTGCTCAATTTCAAATGACCATAACTCGTCATTTTCAAATGGAACATCCTATATTTTATTATTCAGTTGTGTGTATTTTTGTATTATCTTCATATGTTATTCAGGGTATCCTATGCCTAAAACCAATAATTTCGGAGATTTTCACCATTTTTCTCTAAATTTATATATTTAACTAAAAATTAAATCTAGTATACCATTGATATTGTATATATATATATATATATATATATATATATATATATATATATATATATATATATATATATATATAATGTAGAGTATAGGAAATATGTATATGATATTTGATATACTCTGTATAACCTAAACTTTAAACTTGTATAATATAAAATAATAAAAATAACGACGAACTTGAATTTTGGACACTTTATTTATTTATTTTCTACAACATTCAACTGGTTTTTTGGTAGCTTGATCGAACATATATAAATACATGGCTGCTAGATGCAGCTATAACATACATACATATATATATATATATATATATATATATATATATATATATATATATATATATATATATGTTAGTCTATTACCTGTAATGTAAAATTGTATTAATTAAATATATCCTGGCTCGAAAGACGAAAATTAAAACCAAGAAAATTCAATTAATTGAGTTGTCAATATTTCTATTTTTTCAATTATTACATTCATCTTTTTTTTATACTAACTATGATGACAAAAAAATTAAATTAAATTACAAATCTAGTTACTATTTGTCACCATAACATCCTCCTCCTCAGTAATTGATTCCCATGAGACAATTACTAATTATTTTCTTTCACTGGAAGTACACAGACCTTTGTTACTGGGCGTCGATATGTTCCGGTTGAAGTTTTTACGTCTACTACCCGTATATTTCCATCAATCCCTGGATATACAGACGTAATTTTTCCCATTGGCCACGTATTTCGTGGTCCATCTGGATCGGCAATTACTACAATATCACCAATACTTATTTTTCTCTGGTGTTCTTTCCATTTATTTCGTGTTATTAAAGTCGGCAAATACTCTCGCATCCAACGTTTCCAAAATATGTCAATTAGACGTTGAGATGCTCGCCATTTTGACAGAAGACATAAATCATTATTATTTGACGATGTATATGGCAATGCTGCATATGATGGTCCAATTAAGAAATGATTTGGGGTTAATGCTTCAGGGTCTTCTGGATCTACTGACACATGTGTCAATGAGCGACTATTTATTAAATATTCAATCTCACAAAACACCGTACGAAGAACATATTCTTGGGGATATTTATCTTTCAATAATCCTTTTATGTTATTTTTCACAATTTGTATCAATCTCTCCCACGTTCCACCCATGTGAGGTGCTAATGGTGGATTAAAATGCCATTTTGTGTTTGTAACTGTCAAATGTCGAATAATTTCATCTTGATTTAAATTTTCAAGAGCTTGTCTTATTTCCTTTTCGGCGCCTTTAAAATTTCTTCCATTGTCACTAAATATTTCTTCTAGAAATCCTCGTCTACTGCCAAATTGTCGATATACATGTAAAAATACATTTGTAGATAAATCATGTGCAATTTCTAAGTGTATTGCTCGTGTAACCATACATGTAAATATAACTCCATATCTTTTCTCGTGACTTCTTTTGACAGTGACTTCTATAGGTCCAAAATAATCAATTCCTGTTTATATAAATAGACGAATTGTAGGTTCAAGACGGCAGGTAGGCAATTGTCCCATAATTGGAATTTTTGGAGAGATTTTTTGAATTTTACACGTTTGACATTCATACCAAGTTCTTTTGACAGCTTGTCTCAAATTTAAAATCCAATATTTTTGTCGAATTTCATTTATCATCAATTCACGGCCTAAGTGATTTAATTTTTCATGATAATGAGAAAGTAATAATTTTGTGATTTTGTGCTTTGGGTCTAAAATTATTGGATTTCTGGTATATTCGTTTAACATTTTTGCATTATTCAATCTTCCATTCAATCGAATAATCCTATTTTCGTCTAAGGTACATGACAAGGAAAATAGTCGACTACATTTTTGTAATTTTTGGCCAGTTTTCAAAGTTGACATTTCATTTGGAAAAGATTCTAGTTGACTTCGTTTTATTAGTAAATTTTCTGCTTTTTGTAATTCTTCAGGTTGCAGTTCATACGAATTTCGTTTTTGACATCTTCGAATGAATCGTAAAATCCAGGCAGTACTTCGTAATAATCTGCACCATTTTGAAAACTTACTTTGTTCTGGAGTAGGTAAATGACAGATCGTTTTCATTATAAGAACACAATCATTTTTAAGTTCTAAAGTTGCGAGTTGAACTTCTTTAGGGTTTTCTTCACATAGTTTATATTCTTTCATGAAGTCCTTGGTGTTTCTATTTTTGGCTTCTTGTGCAAGACAGGGTCCACTTGTTGATCCAAAAAATACAACTTGATTCTCGTATACGTCTGCAGATTTATGACGATCCATTCCGCGCCAAAGAAGTCGTTGTGCACATAGATCTTCTTTTCTAAGCATAACTTGCAGAAACATTTCTTTGATATCCGCGACAAATGCTATTTTCTTAATTCGGAAATTTATCAGAATAGAAAATAAAGAATTATACAAGTCAGGTCCTGTCAACAGTTTGTCATTTAAGCTTACACCATTTACTTTAGATGCAGCGTCGAAAACAATTCTAAGTTTATTTGGTTTATTTGGATTCACAACTCCAAAATGGGGTAAATACCATGTTTTTGGATTTTCTACGTTCGCTTCTTCTGTCGTCAATTTTCTCAAGTATCCCTTTTTAACCAAGTCGTCAAATTTATTACAATAGGCTTCAGCATATACTTTATCTCTATCCATTTTTCGCTCAGTGCATTTAAGTCTTCTAAATGCATTTTCTTTACTTTCGGGAAAATTGATATTATCTTCTTTCCACAGAAGACCTGTTTCGTATTTCTTTCCAACACGTTTCATTGTACTGTCTAATATATTTTGAGCTCGTATATCTTGTTTAGATAAAGTTGTATTTGTTGTTGACTTGATTCCCAAATTTTCAATAGTCCATTGTTGTTTAACCATGTCATGCAGAATATCTAAATCGTCTTTTACCTGATCGTAAATATGACAGGTGTATTGTTGATGAACTGACTGATTTTGATTGTAGGTGTTGCCATGAATTACCCATCCCAAAAGAGTTTTACTGAGTGCAGGTCCATGCCAAGGTCCATATATCGTTTTTCGGTTTATTAATAAAGGCCAATTATCTTGTCCAATTAATATTGTAGGTTTCCCTATAAATTTAGACCTTGATATGTCTGGAATGTCGAGATATGGAAACTGGTGAAGTAATTTTTTCATATCTATAATTTGAGTTGGTAATGACAAGTCCGAGATGGTTCGTGCATGACGTATGAAGAATGGTTTACTATTTATACCATTTATTGTCAGACTGACTACTTTAGAATTTAAATTTTGATTAATTTCTTCATTAGTCCATTGTATATGAAGCGGTAAATCTGGTCCGTCCAAATGAAGTTGCCTTGCCACTTCTTCGTCAATCAGAGTAATAGTGGACGCATCATCCAACAAGGCATATGTGTCTACTGATCTGTTATTACTTGATAATTTGACGGGCAATATTTTTAATAAAACGTTATTTGACGTTTGTGACACATGACAGTTTGACTGACACTTCGTTTCCTCGACATTGTTTTTATTTTCTTGAGACGTCATAATTTTCTTGTCTTTGTGTAACAATTTATGATGTGGTAATTTACATCCATTTAAGTCGCACGATTTTCTTTACCGACAATTCTTCACACCATGACCCGAGTTTAGGCATGAAAAACAAATATGTTTTGACGTGATAAATGTCCAACGTTCATTAATTGACATTTTCAGAAATTGTTGACATTTTGACAAATTGTGTCTCTGAAGAAGACAACAGCAGCATGAGGTTTTGTCGTTACTGTTGGTGACAAATACGGTTTTTGCTTTATTTTTAGGAAAAGCCATATTTCTATCTTCGAAATTTATTATACACGGAATTTGAAGTTTGGATGCCAAGTTTGCTTCTTCTGACAACCAGTTTTGAAATTTTTCTAACTTTAAATCGTTTTCTTCTAAAAATTGACTTCGTTTTATCCAACGTAATTTATAGCTTGTTGGTAATTTGTTCATTAATTCTTCTAGAAGTATTGGATTCCGTAGGTGATCATTTTCTTTTAATAATTGAAGTGTGAAAACTAAATTGTTGACTGTGTCAGCAAAGTCAATTAGTAAATCTAATTTATCTTCTTTTATGGGTGCTATCTTCTTAAGTTGTCCTAACAACATTGAAATGATGTATTCGGGCTGTCCAAATCTTCTTTCTAATATTTGTATGACTTTAATGACATTCTTTGGCAATATCAATAAAGAATTGACAATTTCTCTTGCTTTTCCTTTTAAGCATTTTTGCAGTCTGTACTGATTTTCCTCATCAGTGAAACCGCAAGCATTAGTTGAATTCTTAAACTGATTGATAAAATTCGGCCATTCTAATGGATTTCCAGTAAATATTGGTAGTTCTTTCGGTAAAGATTGTCTAGATAATAATTTTTCAATATTAAAATTTGGTATCGATTCAGTTGGAATATTTTCTTGTTTATTGTCTTTATGTTTTTCCATCCATTCTTCTACTTTTGTCTTTCCCGTTACAACTGGCACTGGAATATCAGCTATAATACTGTTTTCTTCCTCTAATTCAGCCAACCTTAATGCCATTTCTAAATTTAGAATATCGTCTTCTTGTTGTTTCTTTTTCTTAGCATATTCCAATTGAATAGCTAATCTTTGTCGATTTATGCTGTTTTTCGAAGAATGTCGAGACGTATGACTTGCGCTTTTCTTGTCTTCTTCTAGTGTTACTACTGTGTCTTTCTTGTCTTCTTCAGGGGTCAAGCTTGTATCTTTCTTGTCTTGTTCATGAGTTAATACTGTTTGTGATTTAATTCGTTCACTACGACGAACTTTTTCTGACATGGTGATGTTTCCAAAGATGAAGGAGTGTCAATAAAGGATTCGGGAGGAGAGCTGAATCAAGCTGGGTCGAAAGGTTCGAAGGACCAATGTTAGTGCAACGAGTCAATAAAGGGCTTCGGAGGACCGATATAAGTCCAAGGGAGCTAGGTCAAAAGGTTCGAAGGACCAATGTTAATCCAACGAGTCAATAAAAGGCTTCGGAGGACCGATATAAGTCCAAGGAAGCTGGGTCGAAAAGGTTCGAAGGACCAATGTTAGTCCAACGAGTCAATAAAAGGCTTCGGAGGACCGACATAAGTCCAAGGGAGCTAGGTCAAAAGGTTCGAAGGACCAATGTTAGTCCAACGAGTCAATAAAGGGCTTCGGAGGACCGATATAAGTCCAAGGGAGCTGGGTCGAAAGGTTCGAAGGAGCAATGTTAGTCCAACGAGTCAATAAATGGCTTCGGCGGACCGATATAAGTCCAAGGGAGCTGGGTCGAAAAGGTTCGAAGGACCAATGTTAGTCCAACGAGTCAATAAATAGCTTCGGAGGACCGATATAAGTCCAAGGGAGCTGGGTCAAAAAGGTTCGAAGGACCAATGTTAGTCTATTACCTGTAATGTAAAATTATATTAATTAAATATATCCGGCTCGAAGGACCAATGTTAGTCTATTACCTGTAATGTAAAATTATATTAATTAAATATATCCTGGCTCGAAAGACGAAAATTAAAACCAAGAAAATTCAATTAATTGAGTTGTCAATATTTTTATTTTTTCAATTATTACATTCATCTTTTTTTTTATACTAACTATGATGACAAAAAAATTAAATTAAATTACAAATCTAGTTACTATTTGTCACCATAACAATATATATATATATATATATATATATATATATATATATATATATATATATATATATATACACTCTATATCTCCCAGTTGATCCTCACGTCATCATTTTCCGATGCAAGAATTACTAAACATTTATCTTGCATCTTTGTCGTACACACATGACATATATGACATTTTTATTCGCTATCTCATTATCGTCGGATTTTCAGAGGGGGTAAACTCTATCTCCGTTCAACCAAAGGCTAAAAATGAAATAGAAACGGTATTGTAACTACGGTAACAAAAAATGTCATTTTCAAATATTTTAATTGTTTGAATATTCATGTCATTCCTGTCATTCATGTGATTAAGGTTATTTTCACGTTAATAATTTGTATTTCATTGTGTGTTTCTAGTTTTGTTAATTCTTGTTATTTTATATTAATTTGTTGTTGTTTGTTTTCAATTTTGTTCGTAGTTTAATTTCTTATTTGTTTATATTTAGTATCTAAAGTAAGTTTATATTTAGTATTTAAAGTGTTCCATAATGGCAGCCTCTACTTCTGGTATGAATGTTAGGCGGAAAAAGCCAATACTT